>CM032336.1:12643687-13077057 GCA_019022515.1 Quercus aquifolioides | reverse complement strand
CTCCATCAATATTAGCACCTAAAACTTCCAATGTATTCAAATTAGAGATCATCCTAAGACAATGCTCCCTCACTGAAGTACCTTCAGCCATTTTGGTATTATAAATCTGCCTCATAGTTTCTTGCCTTGCAGAATGGCCTTGCTCACCAAACATCTCCTTCAGACTTAGCATAATGTTCGAAGCTAGTTCTACATCCTGCATTTGATGCTGTAGAACATTTGAAATAGATGCTAGGATATAGCCATCTCATTAGATTTCTGCCAACGATCATATCGCTGTTTTTCCTCAAGAGGAGCATCTAATGATGGAAAGCTAGGACATGGTTGAGTAAGCACATATTTGTGCTCTTCAGCAGTAAGAACAATGTCCAAATTTCTTTTCCAGTCAACATAGTTGGATCCAGCCAGTTTGTTTTGATTAAGAATAGCAACAAGTGGGCTAAATGATGCCATGATTTTAAATCTGAAAATAACAAACATGAATATAATAAGTAAACTAGACATTATCAATTTAGCATATAAACATATAATATGGAACCTTATAAAACCATAAAATAATATATGCAACGACAAACCAATCCATGTCTATAATTCCTTGATAGCAAGTTTATTATAAACACATTAATTGATTGAGAACTATCCTCATTATTAGTGCTATCATGATAACTCTTATCATACACTAATAATATGTCGTATTAGCTTTAGCCTCTAAGTGATAATGACATAGCTCCTTTGGGAGGTTAACATTACACTTAGTCTAGTGTACACCATTATCTAAAATCATGTGTAGCCACATTTCATCTCCCCTATAATGTTTAAACTTGTAGTACCATGGAACAAAACACCCTCCTTTGGGATCGCGAGGCATATACGCCAAGACGAGGTGCTTGTCCACACTACTTTAAATAGGTTAGTTCAATCTTGTAGTACTTGAAGTAAACACCCTCCTTTTGGGATCGCAAGGCATATACGCCAAGATGAGGTGCTTACCCACACTACTATGAACCGATAATGAAGGCCGTGAGATCCAACCCTTGTATCTCTCTCCCACTAGATGTTTTAAATTAAAGGTTTTTATGATCAAGAACCATAAGAATGCTAGAAACCCTTGAAAACATAATCCTAATCTCATTAGGAATAAATTTCATTAAAGTATTTTAATAGGAAACCAAAATACTTTATTCTAGCATTAATATACTGTTTGACTATAAATATATGATGCAAGGCAAGCAACAATATGATGAATCCTTTATAAACAATTTGCATGTAAACCCATATATTTATATATAAAAAATATAATACACGGATTGTACAACCAAGGCAAATATTACATGCTTATAAAATGGTCATCAAGAACTTGCATATAAACCCATATATATAATTGAAAGCATGTTAATGGCGGAATGAAAATGCCACATGGGTCCACGAAACCATGCAAGATCAAAAGCCTTATAATAATCAAACCAGGCAAGCCTTATATTTATATTTATATCCAAGCGGTGCAAAGCATCATTCACGCACTTGACAGTTACATTCAATAGTCAATAACTATATCCATTCCAAGAAAACAAGAGACCGACACATCAAACTCAATCAATGCATTATAGGTTTATGTGTTCGTCTCTAATACAAAGACTATTGTGTTCATGTTCAATACAAACACCATCATAGCACGCCATACATGGAGAGACATAATCTTGACCACTTCGAACAAACCAAGAGAATATGCATCCTTGGTGTGAACCCAATATCATCATGTCTCATATAAGTCAATGGCATTGGCAGCGATTATCAAACAAAATTCAACCGTCAATTATAACCAACCAATGCAAAACCAAATGCTTATACTTTGACTGATATACCAGTTTTACTTAAATTCTAAAATTCAATCACATGCTATACAATCATGATATGAAAACCAGGCTCTGATACCAATTGTTGGTAAATTTGGTTTTGTATCTCATACAAAACACACAACGGAAGCAACAAATATGGATCTATTTCATTCATGATTGATAACTTGCATTATGTAAATTTCAGAATTTAAGAACAAGATAGCGTACCTTAGTGCGGTGAAATTCAAAACAAAAGATTATAAGTACTTGGGAACACTTTTAATCTTCACTCTAATTCCAATTTACGCACAAGAAGTGTGGTCTCTCAATCAGTTTCCAAGGGAGAATAATTGAGTGGTTTCATTCACACATACACACCATTTCACAATGATGTCTCTCTTTTTCCTCTTTCTCTAATAAATTTTTTTTGTATGTCTCTCCCTTTATATATAACTGATTATCTAATTGGGCTGCCTATTGGGCCTTTCCAATTGGGTTTTAGTGTGTGGCTTGGAGTGGCACCAAAAGGGACCAATAAGACACTAGCTCTAATGAGCCTTGGGCTTTTCTGTCAACTCTTGACAAGTCCAAAGTTACCATTAATTATATTTAATATCACTATATAAATATAATTGCACTCTAGGCCTTATTAATAAATTATATCCCAAGACTTTATTATACATGCAACCCCTTCATAAAATATTCGTAGTAATTCAAAGTCATAAATATAGACTGTCACTTTGAAGATTACTACATCTTAATCCCTGAGTATCCGGTTTAATTCTTTAAAATTATTCATCATATATTTATGAAATCTAATTTCATAAATATATACTTTAGTAATTTCTTACCAAAGTGGTTAGGCCTAACTCTCTGAATAACTGAACCCATTAAACTTATCTCAAGGGAATATTTTATATCTCCGTTAAGAGATTATGAATTCCATCTTGAGAATATATGTTCCATCAACACAAATGTGGCTGCCCAACATACTGAGGTTTTGATCGTGACTTTAGATCTCACTCCTGATATATCAAAGCAACCTACACTTCATGATCAGGTCTATTATTCTCTTAGGATTAAGAGTTCACGTAAATAGAAGTCGTGAGATTTATTATTCATTTGACAATTGTTAGGAGAATAATAAATCTCACAGCGGTCCAGTTCAATATGTCTTAACTCTTAACACATATCAACATATCAACTAGAAGTCTCCACTTCATGATCAAGACAAATCATCTTAGTTGATATGTTATAGTTTTCGCAGATGAAATGCCCAATTTCATCACCGACTACGAACTAAAATTCTGAGTTTACAAAGAACTTGTGACTTATATCTTCTGTGACTAAATCACATAAATCGCATACTATGCATCTCATGGACTAAATGATAATATCCAAATATTCATGTTACCATTATTTTAGATAATAATAAAACAACTTTATTAATTACAATATTAAGTCATACATCATGTCAAACATAATGTCATACATAATATCATACATAACATCATACAATAGGATTCTAGAGCACTAAGCCCAACAGGTACTGAGGTTGGCCCTGAGACTAAGAAGAGAAGGACCGTGAAATCCCAGAAGTTAGTAATTTCTGAGGAACCCGAGAGAGTAAGCCCCCTTCCAATTGGAAAGGAAGTTGGCCAACCCTTAATTCCAAGGACTCGAGTGAAGACTAAGGTAGAGTCTTCTCTCTCTCAGGTTCCTGTGAGTTCCTCAGCCCAAGGTTCTTTTGGGTCCTTTGATTTTATACCTCAGTCTCCCTTAAGACACTCTGGGCGTACCCGTAGTAGACAAAAGACCATTAGAGAATCTGTAGAGAGAGAGAAGGGCAAGGCCTCTTTCCTTGTTCTCTCCTTTATTTTGTAGTAGTTTATTGTTCTGGTTGTGTCTCCCCTTTTCTCTTTTTAACTGATGAATGGTCATTTCTTCCTTGTAGTCCAAATGCAAGTCAGACCCCAGGAGAGGCAAGAGTCAGTCATGTAGTGATGATGTGGTATGGCCCTCTTCTATTTGTGCTTTTTTTTGTTTGTTTCCATTCTTTTCCAGTGCTTTGTACATATGCATTTTGTGATGTTCTACCACTTGCTTTTCTTTTCCTTTTGCAAGTGGAGGTACCTCCACCCACGACTAGTGGGACTCTGGTGAAAGAAGTGATGATAGCTCCCTCTATTGTTTCCCCAGGCGTGGAAAAGGAGCCCCCTAGTGGTGATGTGACTAAGAAAGTTGGGCAGCCAGTGAAGGATGTCCAACCCATTCTGCCTTCTATTCCCTTGGCTGCTTAGGACCCTGAAACTTCTCAGCCTCCTGTTTCCCAAGATCCCCAGCCTGTACAAACTCTCAGTTCTACCAAAACTGTGTCACTTGAGCCCATGATTGAGCCTACGTTAAGCAAAAAGTCCTTGAGGCGCACATCTTCATCCATACAACAGGTGAGCCTCACCCACCCCTTATAAAAATATTTAATCTCATCTCTTTTATCTTTTCTTTCTGAGAGTTCTCATTTTCTCCTCCCCTTTTAGGTCAAACCAGTGTTCAATTTGCCTCTAAGGCCGCCTCTTTCTTGGAGTCAGAGGGTTCTAAAGGTGCGTGTTGTTCACCTTCACTGTACTTCCCCCTCCTCCCTTTTTTTTTTTTTTACTTCTCCCTTGCCTTTTCCTTCTATGGTGAAGCCCCTAACATCCTTCCCTTCCTTTAGCAATTTTGCCAAAGTTTCCTCACCCTTTTTCCAACGTGCTATATGTTCTTTCAATGATGAACAGATCAACAATATCTTTACTGCTCTTCAAGAGTTGAGTACAAAGATGTCCGGGTTTGGGACTATCATGTACACTCACCACCGACGTCTTGATGCACAGCTCACATCTCTCCAAACTCAGATGGACGAAATTCAACGGAAGCTAGAAGGGGATGACTAGCTATTCCTTGACAAAAAGAGGGAGATGATGTCATTGATAGGGGGAGTATGGAGATAGGGGGAGAAGAAGTCAACTGTTTCTGTGTTTATTTTTTTGTCTTTAAAGCTTTGATACTATGCTTTATTTAAGTATTATTTCAGATATTTGTTGTGTTATTCTCTATGCTTTGTAGCATACTTTGCATGTACCCATGTTGCTTTTGTAAGCTTTAAGGGTTGTTTTGTTTCATTGCATGATTTGTAGGCTTTTGTGGTTTGTGCCATGTATTTGCAATACTTTGCTTATGCAGCCTTTATGCTTGTGCTTTTGAAGTTTAATGTCATACATTTACTTCAATACATCACTCTTGTGCCCGTGTAGGATTGTTCCTAGATGCATATACGTTCTATGCATTAGTTGAGTGATGAACACTCTTGTGCCCGTGTAGGATTGTTCCTAGATGCATATACGTTCTATGCATTGGTTGAGTGATGAACACTCTTGTGCCCATGTAGGATTGTTCCTAGATGCAAATACTTCAAGTATTTTGCATTGGTTGAGTGTTGGATTTGCAAATGGTACTCTTCATATGAGCTTATCATCTTGCATATCCGGATGTTCATTCCTTGTGTGAATGAGCATAGTAATTGCTTGTGTATAGTGATTACTTGTTTGATCTTGCCATGATCTAGTGTTTTCTATTTCATCTTGCTTGATCATGCTATTGATGCTCCATATGCTTTTCAAGTTTTCTGCATACAATGATAATATTTTGTTGTTGTGTTTTAGGAGTTACTTGTTCATATGTTTCAAGAGCTTATCAGAATCTAGAATTAGTGTGAGTGAGTTTTGCCTGTGTTCCCAAACTCACGTTTAAGTCTAGAGTCTGTTTTAGGGTTTTGTCACGGAATAGCCAAAGGGGGAGATTGTAAAGTTGTGATTTACAACTATGTGTTTGTTGGCTTTATTCCGTGCCAAATTTGATTTAGTAATTACTATCAATTGTTTATATACCCTGTATACCCCTGTATTTGTTGTGGGAATTGATGTAAGGGGTGTGTGATAGAGAGTGTGTGAAGACTCAAGCAAAGTGGAAGCTGATGGAATCTCGCGGGTATGTCGCGACTAAGCTTCCCGCGAAGTGAAGCATGTGCCTTGCACATGCTGGAATGCGAAGAGTCAGGACAGATGGAGACAGCTGTCTCTCGCGAGTATCTCGCGGGTAAGGCCTTCCCGCGAGACACCCGCGAGACATGCTGTTCTGCCAGCCTGTACTGACTGACTCACACATTTGCACCTATCCTATATAAACCCCCATTACCCACAAATGTTGAGGAATGCTTCAGAGAGAAAACCCTAGCCAAACACATTTGCAATTAGAGATTGTCATCCCCACCTTTCTCTATACACTTGCTTGTGGTATCTCCTCAACCCTTCCCTCTCCATTTCCACACCATTGAGAGGTTGATAGCCCAAACACTTACCACACCTTTGAGAGTGTTGAGTGACGTTTTGGTGCTGCTGGGAAGCATTGGAAGAAGCCAAGGATGGCAGATGCAACATGGAGCTTGTTGCGGGATCCGAGAACTAGACAAGACACGGTTCTGAGAAGCCTTGTTAGAGTAGGAGCTTGGAGGGCTTAGGTGCATCGGGTAGATTAGGCTTGGAGGGTCTTTTGCTTACTCATGTATCCCAACTGATTGTCTAGTGGATCGATTTCCGCTTGGAGGGCGGCGGAGAGGTTTTTCGCCGAGTTCTTCGGTTTCCTCTTCGAAAACACGTCTTGGTGTTTTCTGTGTTTGCATCTTTCTTCCCTACTCTTTTATTCCATTATACTGCTGTGTTGCTTAGTTTATGGATTAGAGTAGCTTATTGCATACGCTTGTGTTTACACGTTTCCGCACTTAGTATTAAGTTTGTGTAAAATCAACCAAGCCGTAATTTTAATTGGGGGTCTAAACAGCTCTTGTGTTTTCAACACATTTTCGAGCTTTCAATTGGTATCAGAGCGGGTACACTTGCTTGGTTTAAACACCTTAGTGTGATCCTTGACCCTATTTGAGATGGACCGGTCTCAATCGCTCAATGTTCCACCATTTTTTGATGGGAACAATTACGCATTCTGGAAAGTCAGAATGAGAGCATTTCTATGCTCTATAGAAGATACCGTTTGGGATGCGGTAGAGCTCGGCTGGACTAAGCCGGAAGCTCCTAAGGCTAATTGGGATAAGGCGGCTCTTGCAGCAGCCAATGCTAATAGTAAAGCTTTAAATGCTATATTTTGTGCTGTGTCTCCTGATGAATTCCACAGGATCTCTCACATGACGGTAGCCAAAGAAGCTTGGGAGATTTTGGAGACCACTTATGAGGGTACAAAGAAAGTTAAGGACACAAAGCTTCAGATGCTTACCACCAAATTTGAAGAGCTCAAGATGGGTGATGATGAACCGTTTGATTCATTCTATGGGAAGCTCAATGAAATTGTAATTGCTAAACTCAATCTTGGGGAGAAGATTGAAGATGCTAAGGTGGTGAGAAAAGTATTGAGGTCCTTGCCTGAAAGTTTTAGAGCAAAAGTTACAGCCATAGAGGAAAGCAAGGATTTGGATGAGATTAAAATTCAAGAATTAGTTGGGTCTCTCCAAACATATCAGATGGGACTGCCTTCCCATAAGATGAGTAAATCACTTGCTCTTAAAACCATCACCGAAAGGATGGGTGATTCCTCCGAAGAAGATGGGGTGGAGAAGGAAGTAGCATTTCTTGCGAAAAACTTCCGAAAATTTCTGAAGATGAAGAACAGTGGGAAACCATTCAACAAAGGAAAATTTTCATCTTCAAGAGGTGATAGGAAAGAGTTTCAAAGAAAAGAAGGGAGGGAGTTTCAACCTTCTTCAGAAATTATATGCTATGAGTGCAATGGCCATGGACATCTAAAGAAGGAGTGTCCAAATTTTCTAAGGGAAAAGGCAAAGCTTATGCCACACACTCAGTGATTCAGACTCTCTGATTCTGACTCGGAAGAGAGCTGTGACGGAGAGGGAAACTACTCCGCATTCATGACCATTGCTCATGTGGAGTCATCGGATGATTTGGGTGCTCTTGTGAAGGAGCTTGGTGAGCATTTCGATTCAGAGTCTATTGGGAATGTGGAAGAATCAGATGCTGAAGAAGAAGAAGAGAATACAGCTAATCTTCAAGAAAATTACTCTTTACTTCTTGAGAAGTCTGGAGAGTATACCAGAATAGCCAAGGCAGCTGTAGGAAAATGAAGAAGGCTGAGGAAGATTACAGAAGTCTCATGGTCAGATATAAAGAGGCTAAGTGAGATTGAGACACTAAATGGCGAGTTGTCTGAAGCCTATACGAAGGTGAGGTTTCTTGAGCAAGAGGTAGTGCAAGCTTATGCCAAGATAGAGAGAGTCTCCTCCCAGAAGTTAGATGATGTTATCTCATCTCAAAAACCTTCTTCAGACAAGTCCGGGTTGGGATACACCGGAGGAAGCAGCTCATCAGCCAAAGCTACCAAAGAAGTGAAGTTTGTGAAGGCCAGTGCCTATTGTAGAAGAAACCATCCCTGAGAATGTTAAGGCTGAGAAGAAGAATGTGAGTGAGCAACGAATGGTGAATAAGCCCCGAAATCACTCCATGGGTAGACATGAAACCAGAGGAAGATCTCTCCCAAGATCACAACGGGTCCTAGAACGGACTATGTGTGTCATTACTGCGGAATGCAAGGACATACCAGACCCAACTGTCAAAAGCTGAGATCAGACAACAACTCACAAAGGCTCCGCACGGTCACGAGGAAGGAGAAATGACATGAGGTGGGGTGGTGAACAACCGAGAAGTCAGAATCGTGATCCTGGCATGATGGACGTGATGAAAATGATTGGTGCCTTCACCACCTGCTTGGAGAGTTTCACCAGAAGGTTTGATAGTCCAAATTCTCGTACCCAATCCGTTAAGGATATCACCCCAAACGCACGTGACGTGTGGGTGAAAAGGGGTACTCATGCATAAGCATTATAACATGTCCACGCATAAATTCTTTCAATGTTTAGGGACATTTGCTGTTGCATCTTTTCATGCATTGCTCTATTTTTACTGTTGTTAATTTGTCCGGTTGATTTGTACCGGTTGTCTTTGTTATTTTTTGTTCTGTTTTGGGTGTGTACAAAAATTTCAAAAAACACATAAAAAAAATAGAAAATCCAAAAAGTTTGATCACTTTGTTGAGTTTTGTCTCAAAGCATGTTTTGCCTTGTACCTTTGTACTATGGCTTTGTGCATTTAACGAGCTTAGCTTGTCTCTCATGCACTCATATCATTGTGGAAGAAATTCTGAAATCTATGTGACTGTTGTAAATAGATCTTCAACTTTGTCATGAATGATTAGTGAATGGTTTGTTGATCTTGAGACATGCATAGACTCATGCCTATATATCTTCCCACTTTTATTTTTCTGCTTAAAAGAGCTCTCTAATTGTAAATCTCCAAATGAAAAGAGATATAGAGCTGCAAAAGCCTGTCGCACAAACTAGTATTCGACTAGGAAAAAGGGAAAGCGACAAAATAAATGTATGATGCCCAACAAGCCAAAGGCTAACTCATCAATTGAAATATCAAAAATTTCAAGCATCTTTCTCTAAATGAGATTCTCTTTGCTCAAAAATTGCAAATGATATGTTAGATATGGAGCCAAATGAAAAACTTCAAAGAATTATTGTCAAGTACGTGTGGGAGGTCATATATGCATGTTTCTATAATTGAGATAGATCGCATAATCTAGTGCTAGTTGTGTATGCCTTGATTGAATTGATCATTGAAGCTTCACATTGGACTAAGGACTATCTCATTTTTGATATCCACACACTACACACAAGTCTATGTTCAATGAATGCCCTATTCATTTGTGTGATTGTACTTGATTAAATGTGTTTTCACATGCTCAATCTTTATTGATCAAACCCAAAAAGATTTTTGAGTGTTTTATTTGTTTTTGAAAGTGATTTTATACTTTCTTGTCATTTGTTTTTCATTAAAATGCATGTTTTTGTGTTTCTTCAAAAACTGGTTTAGGGTAGTTTCGCGAGAAGCTCGCGACTTAGAGCTTCCCGCGAAAATGGGTTGAGGGAAAATTTTCTTTTAACATGTCACACAGAAACTTTCGCGACTATTTCGCGACTGTCTCGCGACATGCTTCTCGCGAAATTTTTTGTGCTTCAGTGGCTCTTCTCGCGACTGTTTCGCGACTGTGTCGCCACTCCCTAACCCGCAAAAAACGCGTGTTTTCTGTCTTTATCTTGCTGATGTGACAGTATTTCAAAAACACAAAAACTTCCCTCGCTCAAGCCCTTGTCGAACCTTTCTCAACCCAAGGTCATTTTTTTCAAAACCCTTCATTTTCAAGCATCCTTTCTGCATTGTCATCTTCAAGGTATGTCTTCTAAAGCATTCCCATTCAAGTTTTGTCATATTTTTGCAGATTTTTCGTTAGGGTTTCAAAAATTTGGAGTTTTTCAAAAATTTGGGTATTTCTTCAAAATTGGGTGAATTTTTGTCAAATCTTTTGCTTGGGCTGTGTCCCATTGGTTGTTTCTGCTTCTATGTTGGCCCCTTGTGGCATTTTATCTTGTATTGAGGGAAGATTTTCCCATGTTCATGCATTGCTCTTGTCATATTTGAAGTTGTGCATGCTAGGTGCTTGTCAAAATGTCCGAGTGACATTTTTGTGCTTATTCGGAATCAAGTGATTTCAATCCATGGACTATCTCATGTTTGACCTTATTTCACTCAATTTGGTCATTGATAGTGTGTCTCATGCACCTTGCACTTGCTCACACATACATACACATGCACATTTGCTTAGTTCCATGCATTGTGTCTATGCATTCAGCAGTGTTCCTTCTGTTTTGACTTAACTTGAATCTAATCAAGTTTTGTATTCTGTGGTCTGTGGGTTGTGCTCTTGTCTCCTGTTTGTTTTGTGTGCTATGTTGCACAGATGTCTCCATTCAAGACTTCAGCTGTGAAAGGAGGCCGCGACAAAGGGAAAGAACCGATTATTGATGTTGATGCTGATTCACCTAGACCAAAGCGAACTCGTGGCTCAACAGGAACTTATGATCCTCACTTGTTCAAGTCTTATGCTGCTTTTGAATCCTTCAAGAACCACTTTCAGGGTGCTCCTTTGATAGTTGAAAGGGGGGTTGACCAGCCATCACTCAAAGACACACAAATACCTATTTGGTTTGCCACGAAAGATTGTAACTATCTGCTGTCAACTTTTGAGGATACATACGAGAACATGGTTAAGGAATTCTATGCCAATGCCAGTGTCGTCGGCGATGAGATTAAATGTTGGGTTCGAGGAAAGAGCTTTTCTGTCACACCAATGTACTTGGCGAAAATTCTACACATTAACCGGCCAATACTCCCCATACCGCCGGTATATGATGAGCTGAACCCAGATGAAGAATATCTCAGACAATCTTTAGGAGCTGATTTGGAATTCTCATCCACTAAGAACTCAATCAATGTGGCATCCCTCTCTTCCGAGCTACGACTTCTCTCAATGATCATGTGTAGCAATCTCTATCCCTTGTCTAGCATCGGATATATGAACCTTGGTTGAGCTTTGTTTTTGAATGATCTGATCACGGATGTAGAGATTGATGTGTGCTCTCATATCTTTCACATTTTGGCAAAAACAGTTGACTGGACTGCTTCAAGAAATTGTCTTCCTTTCTCTCGCCTTATTTCAAAGATTTTGAAGCTCAAAGGTGTCCGTCCATTGGATGATGAACGTCCATATCCAAGGCCAAGTCCAATCAACATTCGGTCTCTCCATGCTAGTATGAGCCACGCCAAGAAGAACACCAAGCAAGAAACTCATGCACCATCGGGTTCCTCGAGTTCTGCAACTCGTACCAATGATGAACAACTCAACAATATCTTCACTGCTCTTCAAGAGATGAGTACAAAGATGTCCGGACTGGCGACTATCACGTACACTCACCACCGCCGTCTTGATTCACAGTTCACATCTCTCCAAACTCAGATGGACGAAATTCAACGGAAGCTAGAAGGGGATGACTAGCTATTCCATGACAAAAAGGGGGAGATGATGTCATTGATGGGGGGAGTTGATAGGGGGAGTATGGAGATAGGGGGAGAAGAAGTCAACTGTTCCTGGTTTACTGCTTTTGGTTTAAGACTTTGATACTATGCTTTAATTAAGTATTATTTCAGTTGTTTCTGTTGTGATATTCTCTATGCTTTGTAGCATACTTTGCATGTACCCATGTTGCTTTTGTAAGCTTTAAGGGTTGTTTTGTTTCAGTGCATTCTGTAGGCTTTTATGGTTTGTGCCATGTATTTGCAATACTTTGCTTATGCAGCCTTTATGCTTGTGCTATTGAAGTTTAATGTCATACATTTACTTCACTACATCACTCTTGTGCCCTAGTAGGATTGTTCCTAGATGCATATACGCTCTATGCATTGGTTGAGTGATGAACACTCTTGTGCCCTAGTAGGATTGTTCCTAGATGCATATATGTTCTATGCATTGGTTGAGTGATGAACACTCGTGTGCCCTAGTAGGATTGTTCCTAGATGCAAATACTTCAAGTATTTTGCATTGGTTGAGTGTTGGATTTGCAAATGGTAATCTTCATATGAGCTTATCATCTTCCATATCCGGATGTTCATTCCTTGTGTGAATGAGCATAGTAATTGCTTGTGTATAGTGATTACTTGTTTGATCTTGCCATGATCTAGTGCTTTCTATTTCATCTTGCTTGATCATGCTTTTAATGCTCCATATGCGTTTCAAGTTTTCTGCATACAATGATAATATTTTGTTGTTGTGTTTCAGGAGTTACTTGTTCATATGTTTCAAGAGCTTATCAGAATCTACAATTAAGTGTGAGTGAGTTTTGCCTGTGTTCCCAAACTCACGTTTAAGTCTAGAGTCTGTTTTAGGGTTTTGTCACGGAATAGCCAAAGGGGGAGATTGTAAAGTTGTAATTTACAACTATGTGTTTTGTTGGCTTTTATTCCGTGCCAAATTTGATTGTAATTCTTATCAATCGTTTATACCCTGTATTTGTTGTGGGAATTGATGTAAGGGGTGTGTGATAGAGAGTGTGTGAAGACTCAAGCAAATTGGAAGCTGATGGAATCTCGCGGGTATGTCGTGACTAAGCTTCCCGCGAAGTGAGGCATGTGCCCTGCACATGCTGGAATGCGAAGAGTCAGGCCAGGTGGAGACAGCTGTCTCTCGCGAGTATCTCGCAGGTAAGGCCTTCCCGCGAGACACCCGCGAGACATGTTGTTCTGCCAGCCTGTACTGACTGACTCACACATTTTGCATCTATCCTATATAAACCCTCATTACCCACAAATGTTGAGGAATGCTTCAGAGAGAAAACCCTAGCTAAACACATTTGCAATTAGAGATTGTCATCCCCACCTTTCTCTATACACTTGCTTGTGGTATCTCCTCAACCCTTCCCTCTCCATTTCCACACCATTGAGAGGTTGATAGCCCAAACACTTACCACACCTCTTGAGAGTGTTGAGTGACGTTTTGGTGCTGCTGGGAAGCATTGGAAGAAGCCTGGAATGGCAGATGCAACATGGAGCTTGTTGCGGGATCCGGAGAACTAAGACAAGACACGGTTCCGAGAAGCCTTATTGGAGTAGGAGCTTGGAAGGCTTAGGTACATCGGGTAGATTAGGCTTGGAGGGTCTCTTGCTTACTCATGTATCCCAACTGATTGTCTAGTGGATCGATTTCCGCTTGGAGGGCGGCGGAGAGGTTTTTCGCCGAGTTCTTCGGTTTCCTCTTCGAAAACACGTCTCGGTGTTTTCTGTGTTTGCATCCTTCTTCCCTACTCTTGTTTAATTTCATTATTACTGCTGTGTTGCTTTAATTATGAATTAGAGTAGCTTCTTGTTTATACGCTTGTGTTTACACTATTCCGCACTTATATTAAGTTAGTGTAAAATCAACCAAGCCGTAATTTTATTTAGGGGATCTAAACAGCTCGTGTGTTTTCAACACGTTTTCGAGCTTTCATGTACCATGTAAGGCTTTATATAGTGGAAAAAATGGGGTTTGGAATGGCTCCTAGATGATGTGAGATTCATTCCAAACCTTAGTCATTATTGTAGAAAAGTTGCCCTTTTTATGTTTCCGAAACCCTAAATGCGTATGCAGGAGTATGCCTGCGTATGCATGCTTTAGCCCATGTACGCAGGTTGCTACCCACGTACGTGGGCTGAGGGCCACTTTGGTTGTTTTATTTCCAAAAATAGATTTTTGCTCATTTAAGATGTTATATTTTCCATTTTAACACTCTTCAAGTCAATTTAATATTTGATTAGGCTTTAAACTAGCCTTGTGCCTTAGAGTTTAGGCATCATTGGGGAACAGGGGCCCGAGTCGTAAGGGGTACAAAATGTGGTGTCTATAGTGCCCCCCGTCCCCCAGATTATTTAAAAAAAAATTAGTATATATATATAATATTATTTTTAGCAATTTGTTTCAATAAAATTGTACTTTGCCCCCCTGAACAATATTATTGATATTTTTAAAAGCTATAGAAAAAAATTTAGACCAATAACAAAAATTAAGACCAACACATACCCCAAAACAAACACAAGCCAACAAAAAAAAAAAAATTAATAAAAATCAAAGCCAATTCTAACTAGAGATCTAACTAGCCTAGGAGTAGGAGAACACCCAACAACAAGACACACATATAATAAAAGGGAAAAAGAAGAGGATTTCTAAGCCACTAAAAATAATAATAATAATAAAAAAAATAAAACCTAACTTAAGTCAGAACACAGAAGACCTCAGACTAAGGAGTTAGGCAATGGCAAGCAAAATAGCAGAAGCTATTGACATCCCATTTTGCAACTTTCATTTAACCTCACATGGAGAGTTAAAGAGTAATTTCACCTTGGAAAAAGACATCTTAATTTTGGCCATTATATCCTTAATTTCGTTTCATCAAAATGACCTTGATGTTGTAATGATCAAATTGACTGGTCCTAAGCCTTAATCGGATTATCAGATTGAAAGTTATCATCAAATTAAGTTTTAATGGCTGAGATATACTATCACAAATTGAGTCTGACTATATGTGATTATAAACAATTAATTCCAATTTGTTATAATTATAATCAATTTAAAATTAATGACGTGTCATAATTTGATTGGCTATGACTACAGCTTATGGTAAGGTTGTACACACTTGATTAATAAGATAATCAAACATTAATTATTCAATATGTGTAATTATATTTTTAATTGGGGTAAATTTGGGATTGATTAATTCTGAAATGGAAGTAATTGAAGCCTATTAATGTTAATTGGAAACTAATTTGGGGCCAATTAATGTTAATTTTGCTGAAACTATTTTCCAACAAATAATCTTTGCTCACCATTTCGTTGATATCTCTCAGAATATTTTAATTTTTCTAGAATATTAATGTTAATATGAGTGAGGTTAATTTTTCTAGAATATCCGGGGCTTCAATTTAAGCATAAGAATGAGGCAATTTCAATCAGAATTGAGAAAGATATGATTTTTTGAAGTTAGCTCTGAAAATTGTTACAGGAGCTACGGAAAAAACAGAGGTTTTAGTCATTTTTCTTGCTCATCACTCTAACCAACCTCCAAATTTAATGCACCAGCTTTCTTTAAATACAAAAATAGGGTCTAGGTTCATGATTCTCTTTGATCTTTTGTCAACCTTCATTAAATGCCCTTCCATTCATATTTTTTCCACCACTACAATATAAGTTCCCATCTCCTCTATTAAGAAGCACACAAAACACCCTCTTTTCTCTTCTCTTGAGTTTTAGTGAAGTAGAGTAGTCTTGTCATATCTTGGTCTTCCTGAGACTCACTATCCCTCTCCTAGTTCTTCTTTTCTACTCCACCCTTAGGACCTCCACCAAGAGCCTCCTCCTCCACCATGTGGATCTTGCATGCAAGTATAATCCTTTTCCCTAACTTGTTTTTTATATTACTATGATGAGAATTTAAGATTAAAGCATGCTAGTGATTATTTAAATTCCTTGAATATGTTTGAATGTTCTTAAATGTCCATATGCGTTCTCGGTTGTTCATCACATGTTCATACATAACACCAACTTTAATCTTAAATCCACATCCAAAATATGAAAATCATGTTAGTTTCATAATTCTCTCAAATCCTCGAATCTAGGATATCACCATTCACACACATTCACTAGAATTTATTTTTCAATCCAAATGCAAGGATTAATAAATTGAATTAGGGTTTATCACATGCACACACATTAAATTCAAGCAAAACAATGAACATGCAATTGATTGATAACATGTTGGATGATGTGACATGAATGTTGGCCACCATAGTCTAAAAGACTAGTTTCGTCGGGTAAGGTGGATGCCTAACACCTTCCTATCTTGTAACATAACCTCTAAGCTTAGACCAAGGGTTGATAGATCAATGCTTATCCATGTAATTTTCAATCTCTAGATTGTAACTAGGAAACAAAGCCATGTATTTTATCTTAGATTGTATCTAGGACCAAAGCCATGTAATTTCCTATGATCAATGTACATTCATTCTTAAATCAATAAAATGATGAATTTTTCAATTTTGGTTTTCTTATTTATTCCAATAATTAAATAAGTAGCGACTCCATTGTAAAACCCTTAATTTAAAGGGGAAATTATAATTAGCTAAACCTCCATTTTGAGAGGCAATAGCACGACTCCACTCATTCACGTGAGTTTGGCCCAACACCAAAAATGGGTCGAGGGCATGGTCTCTCACAGAAGCAAAGGTAGACTAGCATACCACGCTTGACGCCACCGGCCACCACCAGTCCACCGCAGTACCCCCAAACCTGATAATTATATCCAATCTCTTTTATTTATTTATTTTTTTTTTTTTGGTCAAGAATATTGTATCCCTCTGATAGGCCAAAAAAATGAATTGACCCCTTGTGATTCAAATTAATTGATTAATTAGCCAAGTTATTAATTAATCAAATTAACTTGCAAATGCGTGGTAGCACAAAAAAATCACCAATAAACTAATTATGCAGCGGAAAATAAATAACACGGTGATTTGTTTACGAATAGGGAAAACTTGACATCAAAAACCCCACCGGGTGATTTTCAGGTCACCACTCCCGAAATTCCACTATTATCACAACAAGTGGTTACAAGTAAAGGAATCCCAAGCACCTTACCAACCTACAATTGAACCCTTACCCCAATACCTAATTGGACTTGTTCTGTAGTGACAATTTCCCCTTTTGATGCACGGCTCTTAAGTACGTGACTAACCAGTGCGCGAATCCCAGTACGCGACTTCAGTCACGAACTAGAAAGAGTTGTTGGTTGCAAAGTTCTTCAGTTCATCCATGATGAAGATCAAGAAGATGCTTGGTCACAAAACCCAAAGGTGCACATACACAGCAACGAGATGAACTAGGGCAGAATTTTGTCTCCGGTCACAAATTGCTTGAATAGACTTTTCTCAATGCTCGTGCAACTTGTATATATTTTGACGGCCCTTAAAACAATCCTTTTATATGTCTAAGGTTAGGAGAAAAGAAGGCCTAAACACATAAACATGGATTAGAGTCAAAACAGAACTGAAATTCTATTTTTCATAAACCTCGACAAATACCCTATCTGTCGAGCCACGGGGCTGAATAGCTCTACAGGTCTCGATAGATGCTAGCTGTCGAGCTAGCTGTCGATATTTAATGACAGACACTTTTCAGCTTGAATCTTGGACAGACTTGAAGGCTTCAACACTTGATCTTGAAACATGGTTTCTTGAAGTATTTCAATACATCCTAGATCTACCCAATTACAAGTAAAGTGCATTTTGTCAAAGGATTAGCCAATTACATAAAAGCATGACATATGTTCTTAACATGTGAACCACACATGTCCTAACAATCTCCCCCTTTGGCAATCCGTGACAAAACCACAGCTAACAAATGAACATATGAGAGAAGTCATAAATCACTCAACTCATATCACTTGTTTAATACAATAAAATCTATCCTAACACAAACTCTTGAAAAACTTTGCAAGAAAAGAGTTTATGGCAAGTAGACTTTGACAACCTGTATTTATGAAACACTTTAAACAAAACTCATCAAGGCATCTTAGTGAGAAACAGAAATAATAGATTGCATACAATTATAAGAAACATGCGTATAAAGAGAGAAAAGAAACAACACATGTAAAGATAGGTGAAAGAAACATACATCCACATATAAAGAAGATAAGTACAATGTATGTGTAAAAATGGTCACAAGACCCAATGTACAAGATCAATGTATCTATAAAAGAAAGAAAAGAAAAGATACATCATATCCTCACTACATCCCTCATATCAACAACACTCCCCCTAACAAAATGGTCATATACTAACTCTCCCCCTAAGAATGACTACTCTCATATCCCAAAACTACTCCCCCTTTTTGTCACGAGTGACAAAGGGTAAGAGTGTCAAGTAAACATCTCATCGGTAGAGCTAGCATCTCCATCATCATCAGAAGCATCATCGTCATCGCCATCATCATCATTATCCTCAGCTGCAGAATCAGAAGCTACATGAGGTGGTGGAGGAGAAGCCTCAGAAGCAAAACCACCCATGGTCGCCTGCCGCCTAGCAATACGGCCAACACGAACATTCACCTGATACAACTCAGTAGAGAGTGTATCAAGGCGAGCATCCATGCGCTGAAACTGCGCCATGATGTCCTCTAGAGTCACTCCACTCTGAAAAGAGGTGGGAGCAGATGTGGATGGAGTAGAAGGAATGGGAGGAACGGCTGAATCTAACTGCCGAGATCTAAATTGCGCCTCGCTACGTTTAACAGTAGCGGCGTCTATAGCACACATGACAAAAAAGTGATCAGAAGAGGGAAAAGGAACAGAAAAGTGGCGTAGAATCCACGTGATAGCTAAAGGGAAAATGAGCTTATCACGAGTAGCCGTATCCCTAAACACATCTATGATGGAAAGAATAAAATGTGAAGGAAAATCTATAGTGAGGTGCTCTAACAAAGAAAGCAAAAATCGAGCATGAGGCTCTGTGATAGAGTTATAGTGAGAGAGTGGGTGCAAAACAAAAGTCATCACCATGTTCATGAATCTAGGACCTTTAGCAAAAGGCCGACATGATGTGTTCTGACGCTCACCCCAAACAGAAGGGTGCTCACAAAAAGCTAATATGAGCTCATCCTTGGACACAGTCCGTAGACGCTCACAACCAGGGTAATCAGGATGCACTACCCTCGGAACACTAAGCACATTCGCAACAAGCTGCGGTGTGACAGCAAAGCGCGTACCTCGAACGCGAGTATGAAAGAGAGGTACTGAAGAATCAATCCCGTGCATGTTGGAGTAAAACTCCTGAATAAGCACGAGAGGACAAGTGACCGGGACGCCACACAGTGACTCCCATTCCCTACTATGAATGACATCGGGAAGGTCAGTATCGGCGAAGTCCGCCAAAATGACTTGGCGTTCCGAATGAACACCTCATCTAGAAAAGTTCTCCAAGAATACTTTACAGGCATCCTCATCACGGAACCGAATGTTAGAAGGGGCAGGATCAGAAGAAGATGATGCCCCGAAACGAAGAGGGTTCCGAGACGGAATAGACTTACGTTTAAGTGCCATAGACACGACTAATGTAAACAAAGAGAGAGGGAGAGAAGGAGACAATCAGAAAAGTCCCAAAACATTTCAAATATATCAAGTATATTGAAAAAAGAGTACGTATGCATGAAAATGCATGAGCATGTGACATGCAAAGTAAAAAGCATCATGGGCTCAGCCCAATCCAATCCTACCAGCACACAAGCATATTACACACACCTAAATGCATGAAAATACCATTATAGTGCAAATGTGATGCAATGTATGAGGTTTTAAATACATTTAAATGAAAACTCAACCCAAAATTACAAGAAACACTCATCAATTTTTGAAAAAACCCAAAATTTTTCAAAAACCCCAAAACCTAGATTTCAAATCATGAAATGCATGAAGAATGAAGAGATAGGAGAGCATACCAAGTGATTTGAAGCAAATAAAGGCCGAAAATCACGTGGATTGAAGGTTTTGAGTGAGAAAAGAGAGTTTGGGAAAGGAACAGCCACGGACAAATCGAGAGAGATCGAGAAAAGTGAAGTTCGAATTGTACAGAACGTATATATAGATCTTCACTAATTCTCGACAGATAGAGGTGTCGAGAGGGGTCGAGATAGGTATCGAGACAGGTGTCGAGAAAACATAACATCGACGGATGAGTCTGTCGAGAGGTATTGAGACATGATTAAGAAATCTCGATCGATCCACCAGGTGTCAAGAAGCTATCAAGAGTCAAGAGCTTTCTCGATCAATCCACCAGCGATAAGAAACAGCTCAAAATCTCGACAGATAGACCAGGTGTCGAGAGGTATCGAGGAGGCGTTGAGATTGCTTAAAAACAGTTTTTCAAGAAGGGAAAAACACATACATGAATGCAATCTAACATACAACTCAACCAATGATCCAATCAACATATTAGGCTCTCAAAAACATCTCTCAAAAATAATTTTAAGCACATGGATCCTAAAAAAAAAACACACACACTAAACAAGTCTAACAAATTTTATATTTCAAAAATAAGTCAAGACAGTTTAGTGAGTATACAATAGCACATGTAAAACCTTGTGATGACCAAATCACATTGTACCTGCACATGTATCAAGAGTAGCAAAGAATGTTGCGTGTTATGTGTGAAAAACATCGCAAGATTGCATATGTGTATACATGTTATGACGATTTGAGATATGAGAAAATCACTTTAACTCACACACAATCATAACTGTTTGATGGGGACTATCACCTTCGAGGTACATCCTATAACTCCCACATCTCCTAGAATACACGCTTGCAATCATATTTAAAGCATTTTTTGATCTTTTTGCTTTTTATTTTCTTTGCATATTTTTTCTTTTATTTAGCATATCATGCATGGGTATATAAGAGAAAGAAAAGAAATACCCAATGATATTTGACATTCCAATTTTGCTATGCCGAAGCACACAAATGTCATTGACACTACACTTTTGCTATGCCGAAGCATACAGGTGTCTTTCATGATTGGCGGGCAACAGTGGTGAGATGGTTATTTATGCCTTTCTCTTAGGATTTTCTAGTCCTACCCGTCAAAAAGAGTGATACGAGTGTTAAGTTTAAGAGATAACTTAATCTTACTCATCACAAACAAGAGCCACAAAGCTCACTTGCTTAGTTGTGCATAAAAATGCTCATCTAAGCTACAGATGGTACAAAATTTAGAAAACTTTGTTTCAATGGCCATCCAAGGTACACAAGTACCAATGTACTCAAAACACACATTGTTTTTGTATTTTTCAATTTTTCAATTATTTTATTTTATTTTTATGAAAAACAAAAATAAACAAAATTGAAAACAAACAAACAAAAACATGTTAAACAAAGCAAAGCATAAAACTAGAAGCAAATGCATGAGAGAGAAGGACAAGAGAAGGAGATCAATCCATGGAGATAACACCAATGTTTTGACGAAGGAATTCAAAACGTTTGTTGTCAAGAGGTTTGGTGAACAAGTCAGCCTTTTGATCATCAGTGTGGATAAACCCAAGAGTGAGAATAGCATCTTCAACAAGCTCCCTAATGAAATGATGTCGAATCTCTATGTGTTTGGTTTGAGAATGTTGAACCGGATTCTTAGAGATATTAATGGCACTGGTATTGTCACAGTAGATAGTGAGATGCTCTTGACAAATACCATAATCATAAAGGAGTTTTTGCATCCAGAGGAGTTGGGTGCAACAGCTACCGGCAGCAATGTACTCAGCTTCTGCAGTGGATAAAGAGATGGACTTCTGCTTTTTGCTCATCCAGGAGACAAGATTGTTACGCACATAAAAACAACCCCCTGAAGTACTCTTTCTATCATCAGCATTCCCAGCCCAATCCGCATCAGAATATCCAGCTAAGACATCATTTGTGTCCTTGCTGTACCACACCCCGAATTCAGTGGTGGTTTTGACATACTTTATAATTCTTTTAAAGTAGTCATATGTGATTCTTTAGGGTTAACCTGATATCTAGCACACACATCAACACTATAACTAATGTCAGGTCTACTAGTAGTAAGGTAAAGAAGACTACCTATCATGCTTCTATAGAGAGAAGGATCAACACTCTTGCCTAACAAGTCTACAGTGAGTTTAACATTTGAGCTCATAGATGTTCTCGCACTAGCAAATTCCAAACCAAACTTTTTCACAAGATTCTTAGCATATTTAGATTGAGATAGGAATATACCTGAATCTTGTTGACGAATCTGCAATCTAAGGAAGTAAGTTAGCTCTCCAATCATGCTCATCTCGAACTTAGCTTGCATGAGTTTTGAGAAGCCATGAGCAAGTTCATCCTTAGTCAACCCAAAGATGATATCATCAATATAGACTTGAGCAACTATCAACTCGCTATCTTCCTTTTTGATGATGAGTGTTTGATCAGCCTTTCCTCTTGTGAACCCATGTGACACCAAATATTGTGTAAGTCTATCATATTAAGCTCTAGGGGCTTGCTTCAACCCATAAAGCGTCTTCTTAAGGTACAACACATGATTCGGAAAGTGTGGATCAATGAATCCTTTTGGTTGAGCCACATAGACATCCTCTTTAAGTAGCCCATTCAAGAAGGCAGTCTTCACATCCATCTAATAAAGTTTGGACTTCAGATGACATGCTAGGGCAAGGAGAATTCTGATGGACTCCATACGGGCAACTGGGGCAAATGTTTCATTATAGTCTACTCCTTCCATTTGAGAGTATCCTTGTGCTACAAGCCGAGCCTTGTTATGGATCACATTGCCTTCTTTATCAGTCTTATTGCGAAATATCCACTTTGTACCGATGATGTGCTCACCCTCCAGTCTAGGTACTGGAGTCCAAACATCATTCCTCTGAAACTGAAGCAGTTCATCATGCATTGCTTCGACTCAACTTTCATCTTGTAGTGCTTCCTCAACTTTTGTGGGTTCAACCTGTGACAAATAGCAAGAATAAGACACAAAGTTAGCAACACATTTATCAACTGTACGTTTCCTTAATGTGAGTTCATTCATGTTTCCCACAATAACTTCTGGAGGCTGATTTAATTTAATCCTGGAGAAAGGTCCTTTCTCCTCATGAGATTTAGAATCTGGTGAAGTAGGTATGTCTGTAGAGCCTTCCATAACACTAGGAGTACCAGGAGTACTTGGAGATGCAGGTTCTTGTTCAACAATGTCTTGAACTTCCTTAGGCTCAGGAGGAAGAATTTCCTTGGGAAGTTCCTCAATATCTTTCTTAGAACTGGAATATGAAGACTCATCAATGACAACATTTACTGTCTCCATTACCTTCACAGTTCTTTTGTTGTATACTCGATAGACCTTGCTTGTAGAAGAGTAACCTAGAAATATACCTTCATCACTCCGAAAGTCAAACTTTCCCACATTCTCTCTATCCTTGAGAATGAAACAAATGCTTCTAAAGATTCTGAAGTACTTCACATTTGGCTTCCTTCCTTTCCATAACTCATAGGGAGTCTTTTTGGTACCGGGTCTGAAATACACCCTATTGATCGTATGACATGCAGTGTTGACGGCTTCTCCCCACAAGTTTCTAGCCACATCTTTATTATGCAACATGGCTCTGGCCATCTCCTGAATGACTCTGTTCTTCCTTTCTACCACACCATTCTGTTGAGGAGTAATAGGAGCAAAGAACTCTTGAGATATACCTGATCTTGTGCAAAAGGACTCCATATATGAGTTCTCGAATTCTTTACCATGATCACTTTGAATTCGATCAATCTTTAGACTTTTTTCATTTTGCAATCTTGTGCACAAAGCCTCAATGTGCTCAGGAGCATCAGACTTGGATCGTAGGAGAATGACCCAAGTGTATCTAGTGAAGTCATCTACCACAACCATAATGTATCTCTTACCACCAAGAGACTCGGTTCTAGTTGGACCCATAAGATCTAAATGTAGAAACTCCAATGGTCTAGATGTAGCTGATGTCTGAGTACCTGGATGCTTAGATTTCATCTATTTTCCAAGCTGACATGGTCCACACACCACATTGCTCATTCTACTAAGCTTTGGTATCCCCAAGACTGATTCATGCTTAGATACAATAGAAAGATGCTTGTAACTAGCATGTCCCATTCGTTGATGCCATAGATCTTTATTAGGCAAACGAATGCTATTACACACAATATCAGCATCAGGAACCAATCCATAACAGTTGTCTAAAGTGCGAACACCACTAATGAGCTTCTTTCTAGACTCATCCATGACAAGACACTTTCTCTTTGAGAATAGTACCATGAAGTCTTGATCACATATCTGACTTATGCTCAACAGGTTCACCCTTAGACCTTCTACATAAAGAACATTTGTAATGTCTGGCAGTCCAGGTAGAGGAATGATTCCCTTTCCTTTAATCTGTGACTTGCTCCCATCACCAAAAGTGACATTACCACTTTTCTTAGACTCGAAAACCTTGAAGAGAGATCGGTCTCCAGTCATGTGTCTTGAGCAACCACTGTCAAGGTACCACAAACATGTGTCCATTACTTTAAATGCGGACTTCATCATAAAACACACTTCGTGCTTAGATGACAAATCAGTGGGAATGGTGCTTTCTCTCAACTGCCTTTTATGAGCTAAGCCTTTAACTTTCACTCTTCTCAGACGAACTTCTTTGCACATTTTCATTTTAAGACAGTCTAGTTTCTTCTTAGCCAATCTGAGATCTTTTCCAGTATTCATCATAAAAGAATTCAAATAACTTTTAGACTTGTATTTTCTGAGACACTCAAACAAATAGTGATTAGAAAAACAAGATGTATCTGAAAACAAAGATCTCTTCAAGCCGGTTACAGCCATGACAATAGGGGTCAATGGATCAAACACAGCAAGATTAAACCTAATCAGAGTGTGCCTACTCTGATACCACTTGATAGGCCAAAAACGTATTGACCCCTTGTGATTAAATTAATTGATTAATTAGCTAAGTTATTAATTAGTCAAATTAACATGCAAACGCATGGTAGCACAAACAAATCACCAATAAACTAATTATGCAGCGGAAAATAAATAACAAGGTTATTTGTTTACGAATAAGGAAAACCTGATGGCAAAAATCCCACCGGGTGATTTTCAGGTCACCACTTCCGAAATACCACTATTATCACAACAAGCGGTTACAAGTAAAGGCATCCCAAGTACCTTACCAACCTACAGTTGAACCCTTACCCCAATACCTAATTGGACTTGTTCTGTAGTGACAATTTCCCCTTTTTTGCACGACTCCCAAGTACGTGACTAACCAATGCGCGGATCCCAGTATGTGACTTCAAACACCAACTAGAAAGAGTTGTTGGCTGCAAAGTTCTTCAGTTCATCCACGATGAAGATCAAGAAGATGCTTGGTCATAAAACCCAAATGTGCACATACACAGCAACTTCTTCAGAAAAGATGAACTAGGGCAAAACTCTATCTCTGGTCATAAATTGCTTGAACAAACTTTGCTCAAAGCTTATGCAACTTGTGTATCCTTTGAAGGCCCTTAAAACAATCCTTTTATATGTCTAGGGTTAGGAGAAAAGAAGGCCCAAACACATAAACACGGATTAGAGTCAAAACAGAATTGATATTCTGTTTTTCATAAAACTCAATAGATACCCTATCTGTCGAGCTGTTGTCGAGCCACGGGGTTGAACAGCTCTATAGGTCTCGATAGATGTTAGTTGTCGAGCTAGCTATCGAGATTTAATGACAAGCACTTTTTAGCTTGAATCTTGGATAGACTTGAAGGCTTCAACACTTGATCTTGAAACATGGTTTCTTGAAGTATTTCAACACATCCTAGATATACCCAATTACAAGTAAAGTGCGTTTTGTCAAAGGATTAGCCAATTACATAAAAGCATGACATATGTTCTTAACATGTGAACCACATATGTCTTAACACCCTCTCATATCTAAATCTCTAATGCTTGTTTGATTCACTTAGATTTAATCATATGTGTTGATAGTGTTGTGATTTGTGAAGAAAATTTAAAAAGAGGTAGAGATGAGAGACATAGAAAGAGAGAGGTAAACTTTTGAGTCTCTAGCTTATCTTTCTCTTTATCTCTTTAATAACAAAATTTTTATGTACATATATATATATATATATATATATTTTCTAAATCCAGTCCTCATTTTTGATAATCAAAAAGTTGTCCTCTCTTGTGAGTTGTGACTAACAAACACAACACGCAACACCTAATGCCCAGCACGTCAACACCTAATGCCCAGCAGCCCATGTGTGTTATGTGCATTTTATGTAGTTTTGACTATTAGTTTAGTGTCTTTAGAAAAATTAATAAGATTTTTTTTTGGTAAATAATTAAAGAGATTATTTGCAACTTTAAAATTTATTGATTAATTGTTGAGTGCTTGTGTGCATAGTGCTTGTCTAATGTGGATTTCGAAGATTTAAAAAGACGGCGAGTTCCATTTTCGTAAATAATTGCATTGTAATATCTTAAAAAAAAAAATTTTGTTGTTTTTTCTTTTTTGATGGTTTATTAAATGAATGTTTATTTGGAGTTTCAAATTTTCTTTTTTCGTTTATACTTCTACCCCTCCTAACTACAAGTCCTGGCTCCATCCCTAGTGGGAAGCATGCCTTGGCTTAGGGTGGACCATGGGAGGCTGTAAATGGAGTCGCTACCTAGATTAGGTCTAGGAACTATAAATATAGTGCCCTTATGGAATGACTGATCTTTACTAGAGCACGTGTCTGGAGTTTAGGTTTGGGAATGGGAAGGTGTTAGGCACCCAACCCCACCTGACATGTAGGTCAACCTCCACTCATTGTGTTCCAAATCTTAATCTCATTAAAAGGTCTGTTAACATATTATTCTAACTCACATCCACCCTATCATGCATCTAGATCATCCAACATGGCATATCATCCCTCAAACCTAGCATTCATCTATCATGGCATTACACATGCATTACAAGGGCAACAACATCACAAGTCATATTAACTAGGCATATTAAAGCATTCAAGCAAAGGCATTCAACCAAGCATACCATCCAATAGTTAAACAACTCGTATTTAAACAAACAAATGCTTGTTCATGTGATCTATGCATGACTTACCTCACTACAACACCGCACCTATGCCTCAATGTATGTTCATGTTTATATGCATGTCCATGATATTCAACCAAGGATACAAACCCTAATCAAGATCTAAACCTAGAATGAAACAAAACAAGTTAAAGCAAATAAACAGAGACTCAAAGAAAGAAAGACATGTTAAACAGAGGCTAAACAAATGAAAGAAAGACATGTTAAACAGAGGCTAAACAAATGAAAGAAAGTAGATAAAATAGAAGAGGAGTGAATTAGGGTTTCTAGGCACAAGTGTGCGTTCCCATACATAAGGTATGCATGTGTATCCTAACTGTATGCATACACTGTGGGGGCAAGGGAGTACGCCTCGGCCTTGGAGTGGACTAGGCAGAGGGTGAAAAAATGGAATCGCCACCTAGATTAGGTCTAGGGACCATATTGGGCCTTTTAGGCTAATCACTTGTATGCATAGGTCTGCATACCAAATTATGGGTCCGGAGTTTTGGTACAGGTTGGAAAGGTGTTAGGCATTCAAGACCACCCGGCTTGTGGGCCGATCTCTATTATGTGTTACTAGGCCATATTTAATTAAAGAGTTTATTAAGAGAACCCTAATTCTTAACCTAAACATGCATCATGTACTTAAATAAAAATAACACACACAGCTTGTTAAAAACATATCACAATATAAAAGGAAACAAATAAAATCAAACATGGAAAATATCACAAAAGGAAAAGATAACAAATAAATAAACACAAAAGGGAAAATATCACAAATAAACTAAACATGGCAAAAATACTAAAACAAACATGGAAAATAAATAAACATAAATAATTAACCTAAACAGAGTCAAACAGAATCAAAGAACAAGTGAAAAATGATTAATTAAATAAAAATAAGATTTTGCCTAATCTAGGTTCGGGATGCGTACACATATTCAACTATGCGTACGCATGGTCAAAACCATGCGCACACATACTCGATGATGTGTATTCATCCTTTAACACAAAACTGAAAAATAACATTTTTATTGATTTAATCATTCAAAGATATTAAAATAGAAATCAGACAAGCATGTTAGAACCCTAAACACTAAATTAACGTAAAGGAAACAAAACAAAGCAATATAAACAAATAATCAAGAAACAAAACAGTAAGTATAGTAAACTGCATTAAATAAATGATCATGTTAAACTTACATAAAACTAAAATAACCAAACAAGAACAACCAAAATAGATTATAAACAACATAAAATCATATTAAAACATATCAAACATAATTAAAATCAACAAGCAAATAAAATATAATAACTAGAGAAACTGTATCAAGAACTCATGTGAATCATATTAAGCAATGGAGGAGTTCATGGGAAGAACACTTACCTTGCTTAAGATTATGGGTTTGGAGTTTGTTTAAACGAACTCTCAGTGCCTACAATACAAAGATTAGATTGATAGAACAAATGAATTAAAGAACACAATAGTTTTTAGGAATCACAACTCAAAAACAAAAGGTTTTGAAAAGGTTTTTAGAAATCAAATTAGAACTAATTGAATAGAGGTTTTGAATGTTTAAAAAATGTGCTAAGGTTCTATGTATGAGTTTTAGAAAAGATAACTACAGAAGATAAAGGCAAAAAATAAACTCTCTCTAGCTAGCCTTTTAATTAGAGACATAAGGTGAGTATTTATGCGTTAAAACTAGGGTTTTCGGGACTTTTTAGAAGTCTTTGGACGTTCGCAAGAGTCTAAGGGCTGGTCCACATCAAAGAATGGTGTTTTGAGACCCTAAAAATGAAGTTCCACTGCCTAGAAAATGAGTGTTCATACGCATCTTTTGAGTGTGCACACGCACACTTAATTCATGCGTACACATACTCTAATTTTTGACATCCCAGATAGCCCGATTTCAAATGGTCATAACTCACTCAATATTAATACAAATTAGGCAAAATTTATGTTCAAATTAAAGCTTAGGATGTCTACTTTCTATTGAAATAAAAAGAACTCAAAAATTCTTTTTTTATCAAAATTTATGGTCAAAAGAGTGAGTAAAGGTCATTTTTCAGAATCGATTTCAAAGCGGTTTGAGCACTTTTGAGTTGTGATTACTTCCAAACTATTGTAAACTATTTAATTACCCTTGGTTGACATATTCCAAGCTCATCATTGGGGCCGGGGACCAAAATTTATTAATGGGAACAAAATGAGGTGTCTACATATGCTTTCATGAAGCACGTGCACGCATACACACCCAAAAACTCAAACCCAGCAACTCAAAACAAAAAACAAAGGAATACAAGAAAACTACCAACCTATCATACTTCTAATACAAACACAAGGTAAACTTAAACTAACATAACATATCAAAGCACATAAAACATATAGCAACAATAAAACAAAGAAAAAGTGAAGAGCTAAAGTTAGAACATTTACCTCAACACAAGAATTGTAATGTCCCAGTCAAAGAAAAAAAAAACATTTCATGGTCAGATTTTTTGGGACCACACGTGCCTCCCACCTACCCCACCCATTCCCACCACACATTTCACACTATCACCTTATCTCTTTGGCTGGCCATCCCTTTCTTCTTATTTTCTTTTATTTCTTTTCTTTTCTCTCATACACTCATCTCTATCACTCCCTCACACTCTCTCACCGGTACACTCCACACCACCATCTCCACCATCATTTTTTTGGCAAGATCACTGAAAAATATTTAAGAACCTCTAAGCACCTTCACACCTTTTATTGAGGTAAAAATTTCTAATCTTTTTGGTGAGTTTTACACTTTTGCTTGAGGTTATTTTTATCTAAGCTTTAATAATGATACCCATATGATTTATGAGCTTTGGAAGTGATATTTATGTGTTTATATGTAGGGGTTTTGTATTGGTGGAATTATTTGATGAGTGGGTTTATGGTTTGTGCTAATGGTGGCTATCCAAGGTTTATTTATGGTGAAAATTTAGGGGTTTTGAGTTATAACATGTTATAGTTGGTAAATCTAATTTTTCCATTGCTATTGGGTTTATTTGGAGTTAGTTGAAGTTCTAAATTGCTTGCCTTGGAGGATATTGTGATTTTACTTTCATGGGTTGCTTGATGATATTGTATGCTAGTCATAATGTTGGAGGTCATATTGAATGGGTTAACTTTATAAATTGGAGTCTATACCTTTAGAAGTGAAATAATTAATTTGTTGAGAAACTTTAGAAGTAAAATACATTATTTGTGAAGTTGAATACTAGGCTTGCCTAATTAAGTGCTTTTTTTTTTTGGAAATTCCTAAATTGTAGCTAGATACAATTTCAAGCTCTATACTTATTGTGATAGGTTTGCATGATATTGTTTAGGTTCTAGCTAACCTCCTTTGGAGCTTGGAGAACTAGGCTTTTGCAGGTTGTAGGGTAAGTAGCTTTTTAATGGATTTTTGAAAAATAACCATGTTGCATAAATGTTGTTTTTGGGTTAGACACGCTTTTGGAAACTACCTATGGAAACCATATTTTCCTAAAAACTATTGTGTCGTAACCTCAATATATGTATATATGATTATATATGAAAGTGCATCATATTTGGTATTGCATTTGGGGAAATGCATGAATTCTTGGCATGGAAAATATGAGCATCTTTGATTTAATCTTTGATAAGGAATTCATTGATTTTATGGTATATTGGAAAATTCAAAGATGCTTATCTTGTCTTGTTATTTGTGAAATTGATATAAAATATTTTTTGACAAAGAATGAAGTTGAAAACCTTACAAAGTTTATGGAAGTTTTGATTGTTTAAGGTTTTTCTAAAACTACCTAGATGTAGACTATGTATTTGAAAGGAAATATAACCTGTGAGCTTATGTTATTTTAACTTTGTGCCATGTGTGATTTCCTGGTGATCACCCGATTTGGTTCTATAGTCTTTGTGACAACAGAATCAGATCATGGTTAGTGCCTTTTCACTTTGGATGACGCATTCTTCCCTGCTGCCCATAGGGGGAAGAGGTTCCTTGATTGTGTGTGGGTGAGGTGCTGCTCATGGGGCCAAAAGACCACATGCAAAAGAGGTCCTATTTGACACGTTAGAGACAAAACCTTGAGGGTATGGGTGAGGTTGCTACTCATGCGGGCCAAGAGACTGCATACCAAAGAGGACAATATCATGCAATTGTGAATGGGTGGATCCCCTGACTGATCTATGTGGTAATGTGGTATATTTGTGATAAATTATATCGTTAGTGCTCACAGATTATAGTATATAGTTTCAAGGTATTTACTTTGAAAAACTTTATGTTTCATTATTTAATCATTCTTGTAATACTATTATTGAAATGGCCTTCCAGTATTCAGTTAGAATTTCCCAAATTAAAACATGAAACTTGCAATTCCCCCACCCCTATTAATTATGCTACTTACTGGGCTTTAGCTCATCCCACCCTCTAATAGTTTTTCGGATCAATTAGCTATACCTTGGGTATGGAGCTTACTTCTTTGGTGATGATTGGAGTGCCATGTTAAATTTGGAGACTTATGCTGTAAATGGTTGGTGACTCGATCTTGCTATGTTCAACGAGGTCTTGATTACTTCCATAGGAGGTTAGGCATTTGAAGTTTGTTAGCCTTAGGCGCGGTAGGCCTAGACTCGATGTTAAGGTTCCTTTTTCTTGATAAGATTGTGACTTTGTGTAATCCAATTGGAGTTTTGTAATATATTCATGTATTATGTGGAGGTACATGATTTTTAGTTATTGTCCATAAATGTGTTATAGAGCTCTGACTCGTAATGGGGGGATTTTAGTATGGTTATATATTCTTATCCTGTGAAAAAAGAAAAGAAAAATGTCCTACAGTCTCTCTCCTGATAGTTCTTTTTGCATGCTTTTTACCCTTTTGGGTTTGGGGCGTGACAAGAACTCTCTAGAACTTGATTTGACCATTCCCCTTGGTCAATCTATTTAAAAACAAAACCAGTAGGTTAGTAAGTTTTAGAACTCAAAGATCAAGACCAAAATAGGTCCCAACCAAGTAAAACTTCACTTGAGGATGTTTTGTGAAAAACTCCCTCTTTAATTCACTATTTTCTAGTGAATTTTGAGTATATTCACCTCCTTTTGAAAAATTGCCTTTTATGGCTTTATATAGTGGTAAAATAGGAGTGTGGGATGGCTCCCAGACGATGTGGGATTTGTTCCATAGAGATTTAAATGCTAAAAACTTTCCTTTCACATAATTCTAGAACCCTAGCTGCATGCACATACTTAGGGTACGCATGTGCATACCCTAAGTATGCGTATGCATGCTTTGAGTGTGCATGCGCATACGCATATATGCGTATGCACACTTAGGGTTTTCCAGTAGCCTTTCTTTTTTTCCAAAAATAGTTTTATTCTTCCAAAAATAAGTTATATTTTCCATAAATAATTGCTCAAGTTAAGATTGCACGAGATTGGGCCATAAATCAACCTTGGGCCTCAGAGTAATGTCGTCATTGAGGAATGGGGCCCGAGTCATAAAGGGTACAAAATGGGGTGTCTACACTTGCGCGCACAACACTGATCAAGGCTTATTTTGAAATGCCTTAAAAAATTGGTAAGTAATCTACTCATGGGGATCCTGACACCTCCTTCTTGAAAGGCAACTAATGGGATGACTATGGTTTCTAATCCCTTACTAAACTCTATTTCTGAATCTAGGCAATAACTCACTCCAATGTCATCTAGGCCGTAGTTGGTCCTAAACATGGCTAACCCCTCGGGAGTATCTACCAGAGACTTAAATTTACCCATTTTCTCAACCAAAAATGTTAGGACATATGTGATTCACTTGTCAGGAACATATGTCACTATTGTATGTAATTGGCTAATCCTTTGACAAAACGCACTTTACTTGTATTTGGGTAGATCTAGGATGTGTTTAATACTTCAAGAAACTTTGTTTCAAGATCAAGTGTTGAAGCCATGCAAGTCTGTCCAAGATTCAAGCTGAAAAGTGCAAGTTCATTAAAGCTCGACAGCTAGTATCTATCGAGCTTGAAGAGCTGTTCCAGCCCCGTGGCTTGACAACTGCTTGATAGCTTCTCGACAGATGGCTATCTGTCGAGGTTTATGAAAAATAGAATTTCAGTTTTGTTTTGACTCTAATCCGTGATTGTATGTTTGAGCTTTCTTTTCTCACAACCCTAGACATATAAAAGGATTATTTTAAGGGCCGTCAAAGAGGACACAAGTTGCACAAGTATTGAGCAAAATTTGTTCAAGCAAATTGTAAGCGGAGACAGAATTTGCCCTACTTCATCATTCTTGTGAAGAAGTTGCTGTGTTTGTGCACCGTAGGGTTTTGTAACCAAGCATCTTCTTGATTTTCATCGTCTGGATGAACTGAAGAACTTTGCAGCCAACAACCTTCTCGAGTTGTTGATTGAAGTCATGTACTAGAATCCGCACAATTGGTCAGTCACGTACTGGGATCCACGCAATTGGTTAGTCACGTACTGGGAGCCGTGCATTACAAGGAGAGATTGTCACTACAGAACAAGTCCAATTGGGTATTGGGGTAAGGGTTCAATTGTAGGTTGGTATAAAGTACTGAAATTCTTTTACTTGTAACCGCTTGTTGTGATAATAGTGGATTCTCGGGAGTGGTAACCTTAAAATTACCCGATGGAGTTTTTGTCGTGTTAGTTTTCCCCATTCGTAAACAAATCACCGTGTCAATTTAATTTCCGTTGCACTTAGTTTAATTGGTGATTTGTTTGTGCTACCACGCGTTTTGCATGTTAAATTGATTAATTAATAAACTTGGCTAATTAATTAATTAATTAATCACAAGGGGTCACTACGTTTTTGGCCTATCAAGTGGTATCAGAGCAGGCACACTCTGATTAGGGTTAATCTTTGCTGTGTTGATCCATTGACCCCTGTTTGTCATGGATAGAGGACAGTCATTAATTATACCTCCTTTATTTGATGGCACTAACTATGCATACTGGAAAGTACGCATGAGAGCTTTCTTGCAATCTTTAGACGAGAAAGTGTGGCAAGCTGTTGAGATAGGTTGGACCAAGCCGAAGGAAGCACTGGCCGATTGGGATGATGCCAAAATCAAGGCGGCAAACTTCAACAGCAAGGCATTGAATGCTTTATTCAGTGCGGTCACTAATGAGGAGTTCAAGAAGATATCCTCTACTGAAACTGCTAAGGAGGCATGGACCATTCTCCAGACAACCTATGAGGGAACCAAGGCTGTCAAAGATTCAAAGCTTCAGAGGCTCACTACAAGCTTTGAAGAAATCAAGATGGAGGAGGATGAGTCGTTCGATGAGTTCTATGCCAAGCTCAAGGACATAGTGAACTCAGCTTTCAATCTTGGGGAAACCATTCCTGAACCCAAGATTGTAAGAAAGGTGCTCAAATCTCTACCCGAGAGATTCCATGCCAAGATCACCGTGATTGAGGAATCAAAGGACATTGACAAGATTCCTTTGACAGAGCTGGTTGGTAATCTGCAGACCTATGAGTTAGGTTTAACAAGAATTGGCAAGTCGGGTAAGGGCAAGAGCATGGCATTGAAGGCCAAGAGCAGTGACACTGATGAGTCTTCAGATGATGAGGATTCTAAGATGAAGTCCTACATTACAAGGCAATTCAAGAAGTTCATGAAGAATGCCAATGGGAAGGGCTTCGACAAGGACCGTAGGCAATCTAGTTCTTCTCAGTTCAAGAGCCAAGATAAAGGGAAGAAGGATGCTAGGGATGGCGGTCAGTACACTGTTCCTTCCAGACTAAAGTGCTTTAGGTGTCAAGGCTTTGGACATATGAAATAGGAGTGTCCTACATATCTGAAAAGTATTGGGAAGAGCAAGGCACTTGTTGCTACCTTGAGCGACAATGAGCTTGAGGATGATTCCAACAATAAGGATGATGGAATCCTAAATGCCTTCACTGCCACTGTCAATCCTACTGATGGGATTGTTGAAGATGTGGATGAAGAAGAGGAATTGGTGGAGTCCAAGTTTGAGAAGATGGATGAACAAGATGACATCCACACAGCCTATACAAAGTTGTATAAGGTCTAAGAAAAACATGAGAAGTTGTATAGGTTGACCACCAAGAAGCTTAGTGATGTGGAGCTTAAGCATGAAGAGCTTTCCACAAAGTTTGATGAATTTAATTAGACAATTGGAGCACTGAGGTTTGAGAATAACTTTTTGGCTGAAAAGATTAAAAAGCTTGAGGCAAAACTGTTCCAAGTTAGAGCTCAGTTGGAAAGGACTTTAAGTGCGAAGCTTGACGAGATGCTCAGTTTTTAGAAATCTGCTTTTGATCGAACAGGTTTAGGGTATGATTTCTCTTCTTCTGATATTGCTTCTACTAGTACTACTGTTTTTGTTCCTTCTAGTAATAATGTTGAAATTAAGAACAATGATGTTAAAACTGATTTAGCTAGTGAGAACATAGACAAGGGTAAATCTATCTTAGGAGCACCCCCTAAGCAGGATAAGAAAGAAGTTAAAAACCCTAGGGCTAAGAAAGCTAACTCTCAAAAGCCTAAACAGAAGAAGCAGCATCTCTGTCATCATTGTGGAATTGCTGGTCATACTCGACCAAATTGCTATAATGGTTAGCCACTTAACAGAGCAACGGCATGATAGCATTTGGAAGCCAGAATCAGCTTCAATCCTCTCTTGCTCCCTTTGGAGATCTTCTCAAAGCCCTCATGTTCCTTTCAAACTTGAACGGTTTCAATTCTTCTCCCTCACCATCGGATCAAGGATTTACTAGACGGAAAGGTTCTTCCAAGGTGTGGAAGGAAAAGAGCTCCAAGTGATTCTATCACTTTCTTCTGTCTCTTCGTGTTTTTGTTTTTGCATAACCTATGTGTTTTGCTTTTATTTGAGTCAGTCTAGTTTTATACTTTGCTTTGTTTAACATGTTTTTGTTTATTTGTTTTCAGTTTTGTTTATTTTATTTTTGATATAAAATAAATTTTTTTTTTGAAAAATTAGAAAAATACAAAAACAGTGTGTTATGTATACATTGGTACTTGTATACCTTGGATGGCTATTGAAACAAAATTTTCTAAACTTTGTATCTTTTATAGCTTAGATGAGCGTCTTTATGCACAACTAAGCAAGTGAGCTTTGTGGCTCATGATTGTGATGAGTAAGATTAAGTAATCTCTTGTACTTAACACTCGTATCACTCTTTTTGACGGGAAGGACTAGAAAATCCTAAGAGAAAGGCATAAATAATCATCTCACCACTGTTGCCTGCCAATCATGAAATGACATCTGTGATGCCAAAGTTCCAGCATGTCAACACGAGCACTTCTACACGAAATAGGTGCTGTAGGAACTACTCCATAGCAATTATCAGTAGTCCTATTTCCCTCCAAGACTTGAATCCCTTCTTTGTTAATGATTAAGCACCCCTTCTTTGAGAACTGGACAAGAAAATCCTCATCACATATTTGAGTGATGCTTAAGAGATTTGCCTTCAACCCTTTGATGTATAACACATCTTTCAATAAAGGTAATCCCGGTATTTCAACAGTCCCTTTGCCGAGAACTTGAGCATGACTCCCATCACCAAATGTCACATAGTCACCAACTTTCTCTTTGAGAGTCTTAAATAGTGATTTATCTCCTGTCATGTGACAAGAACAACCGCTATCAAGGTACCATAAGCATGAGTTAAATACCTTCAATGAGGTGTGCACAAATAGACAAGCATGAGACAAGCATTCTTGACCATCAAACATAAATTTATTTTCATTATCCATGCATCTGTTAGATTGAATCTTCTTTTTCAAATTATCAAAATTTTCACACAATATTCTATTTCTTATTTTGTACTTCTTAATCAAAGAGTTAGACTCACAAAGACTATTGTGTAAGATGTGATTCTTATTTTCAAAATATTTCAGCATGTGAGCAAACATCCTCGCATGTTTCTTAGTTTTTAATAACTCTAAGAGTTCATTGTTAGGACACCCTTCAAACATACTCATAGAGTCATTGTCACAAACATTTAAACCACTATTCAGCATGGCATTTTCCATGGCAACATCCATATCCAAAGGGGTCTAGGATTGCACTTAGGTGTTTAAACCACAACAAGTGCACCTGCTCTGATACCAATTGAAAGTTCAAATAGCGTTGAAAACACTATGAACGTTTAGACCCCCAAACAACAAATTACCAATTCAAGCTTTATATCAAACAATGTATGTGCGGAAAATGATAACAAGCTTATAACAGAATTGATAAACAATCTAAACCAATTAAAATCACATCCACAACAGAAATTAAATGGTAAAGATTAAGGGAAGAGAGATGCAAACACAAAGACAACACGGCGATGTGTTATCGAAGAGGAAACCGAAGCCCTCGGCGTAAAACCTCTCCGCCGCCCTCCAAGCGGTCAATAATCCACTAGAAAATGTAGTTGGGATACATGAACAACAATAGACCCTCCAAGCCTAATCTACCTAGGTACCTAAGCCCTCCAAGCTTCTTGCTCCAACGAGGTTACACCGAACCTTTTTCTTCTCTAGCTTACTGGATTCCGCTATAGCCCATAGCATCAACCAATAACTATTGATCCCTTCCAAACTGCTTCCTTTAGCACCAAAAGACCTTCTCATAGATGTGGGTATGGTGAGAAAAGGATTTGGTTAAGAACCTCTTAAGGATGTGTCAATGGAGAGGAAAAGAGTAGAGGAATTTGAAGAGTCTCTTAGGTGAAGATTGTGGATGAATCAATCTTGTTTTTCTCTAGGGTTTCTCTCTCAAAATTCTCTCTCGAAGCTCTCTACATTTCGTGGGTTTAAGGGGTATTTATACTAGGGTGAGATAGGAATGCGAAGAGTCAAGTTTTTCAAAACAGAGCTGGTTGGCGGCTTAGCCTCGCGACTTGGCTGAGTCGCGAGTTCAAGCCGCAAGCTAACAGAACGGCCAGGCTAGACTTTTTTTCCTGTAGTGCTCCAGTTGGTGCGACTGTTCATCTTCTCGCATGCTTCACTCGTGTGCTGAATTTGGCGGCTTGCCAGTCGCGAGTCCCAGGCACGAAGCCCTGCATTCTTGCACTTTCTTAAGCATTTCTTCACACTCTCTCACTCACTACCCTTACATGAATCCCACCTAAATACAGGGTTTCTAAGTGCTGAAATACAAGCAAATTGGCACGGAATAAAACCAACAAGATGGTTGATTAAATTCAACCTTACATTGTTTCTTTTCTCTCTTTATGCACATGGTTCTTATTATGTGTATGCAATCTATTATTTCTGTTGCACACAAAGATGCCTTGATGAGTTTTGTTTAAAGTGTTTCAGAAATACAGGTTGTCAAAGTCTACTTGCCATAAACTCTCTTCTTGCAAAGTTTTTCAAGAGTTTGTGTTAGGATATGTACGTTTTTAGACCCCAGCAAACACAACAGATTAACCTAGTTAATTAGCCAAGTTGATTACTTAGTCCAATTTCAGATCTAGGTTAACACAAACACATCATATTATTGTAAAGTGCGGAAAATAAAGAACACAACAATATGATAACCCAGGAAACCAAACCGGTAAAAACTTGGGGAGGATTTAACCTAGCGATCCTCAAGGTAAAACTGAATCCACTATGAAAGAATTGAAGTTTACACAATAGCGACTTAGACCACTAACATCCTATTGCTACCTCGAGTAGGAAACTTACTACCACGACCACGTGACAGCTTTGAGTCCACGGACTACTTCTTTCTTGGATTCCCAGCAAGTACAAGCACTCCTGCTTGTGTATCTTTAAGCTCTTTATTGCAGCAACTGAATGATCATCAAGTTCTTGAATCGAATTCTCCTTCTTGATAATCCTAAGTATGTGTGAAGACAAATACCTCTAGATCTCACAAAAAATTCACACACATAGCAAAAGGAGCTACCTAAAACGTAGCTAGGGTTTTCCCTTTTATACTTAGGGCAAAACATAAAACCCTACACGTCATATGGGCTTAGGGCTGAGTTGGAAAATTCTGCAGAAAAATGTTCTGCCTGAATTTCGATCGGTCGAGTCTATTTCTCGATCGATCGAGCCAAGCAGAATCATACTATAACTTCTGCAGCAACTTGATTCCAACTTTACATAAAACGCATACACTTTGAGCAAGTCTAAACAAGAGTAAAAACCTGTTTTGATCATGGTTTGCCAACAATACAAATTAGAGTTCTAATACATTAGTTCCTAAGTACTTAGAACCTAACAAACTTCCCATTTCGCAATCTGTGACAAAACACAAACTAAAATGCTCAAAGTTTACAAAGAAAAGCCCATTACACAAATAATGCCCATTATAACAAATCCAACCTAACTACTATCTATCAGTTGCAAGTGTAGACAGCAGCACGACTAAATCAACCTGTATATTTCCAGAAACACTTAAACAAAACGCATAAACACATGTGTGGAAAATACAAGTAAAACACAACTAACTTCTTGATTTCACATAAAACAAAATAAAGACATATATCATGAATAACTCATAAATATAAATCAATAAGCAGTGAAACAAGAAACATATAAACAAAAACAATGTATCTCCCCCTATCAAAAATACATCAAGAGCCAAAAAAATGTAAAAACGCAATGAAGCACCTAGATACAATCTAAATAACTCGACAAGCTCCAAAACATAAAAAACTCCCCCTAAAACAAAAATCTCCTCTACAAAATACAAAAATATACTCCCCCTTTTTGTGACGGAATGCCAAAAGGGCAATCAGAATCCATCATCAAAAGGAGGTGGCGAAGGCGAACGTAGAAGATGCTCCAGATCAGCTCTCAAAGCACAGATCTCATCAAGCATGTCCACCAAAAGCTGACCATGAGCCACCTAAACAGTCATGATAGTCTTCAACGTATGTCGAATGTCAAAATCAGCCGAAGTAGATGGTGGAGGAACAGCAGCATCAACAGGATCAGCAAACGACTCACTAGAAGTAGTACCTGTAGCAGAAGGAGGAAGGGGTGCGGTAGGGCGTTTAGAGCTTGGTCTCAACTGAGTAGCCCTCTGCCTAAGAAAGGTGGCACCTATGGGAGTTACAATATGAACAGACTCAGAAGCGGGGAAATCCTCTAACCCTAAATGTAATAAAATCCGATGAATGAAAACTGGAAAGATGAGAGCATGACCAGTGGAGGCACTCCTATGAACTTCGTTCAAAGAACGAAGAAATAGATAAGGGAAACTAATAGGAGCATCTGTGACAAGAGCGTACAAAAACACACATTGCTCAATAGGGATGATGTGAAGATGAGAGATAAGCCACAAAGAATGACAAGCTATCCTAAAGAAAAGATAATGAATCTCAAAGAGCTTAGTAGTGGTGATCCTTGGATCAGAACCCCACTGGATAGAAGATCCAGTGATGTATGACATGATGTCATCCAAGAGAGGAGACTTATTATAAGGGTAGACAGGGTCCTGGACCACGGATACCCTAAGAGTAGCAACCACTACCGAAAGAGTAATGGTGAACTCTACACCTCGTATCCAACACTTAACTAAAGTGTTGGAATCATAGACGTGGATAAAGAGGTTCGAGTAGAACTCTCTAATCAGGGTAGCAGGAAGAGGATGGTCTATAGCCAAAAGAGGCAACCAACCCCTACGCTCAAAATTAGCCCTAATGGTAGGATCAAGCTCATCTAACAACACCTGATGCTCAGCCCAAATTTTTCTCCTAAGGTTTAGCTTCAAATACTTCTCTTCGTTTTTCAGGCTCGGAAACCACTCACTATCAAAAGGTGGGTTAGAAGAAGTGGAGGCATCCCTATTGGCTCTAGTTTTCCTAGGCATGGTGCTAAGGAAAGGACAAGGCACACAGAAAATAACCAAAAGGAACAAAAAGAAAAACCAAGGGCAAACTACAAGTCAGCACAAAAAAATATAGAAATAACAATCCATATGATGCATGAATAGATAAATGTCATGATGCATGCTCTAATGAGTGAGAATAGGTTCAATTTAGGTTCAAATTCACATAATTTGCTTGAGCATAGAGTTTATAACAAAAACCCCAAAATTTGAAAAAACACTTTTACAATTTTTAGAAAATTGACTAATTGATCATTAAACAAGATAGATAACACCAAATGATGATCAAATAAATCAATTCAACAAGCCAATTTCATCAAATTAGACCTAATTGAACAAAATCCCCAAATTGGGTAGATTCAAATCCTAGAATTTTCAATTTCTCACAATTCACCAAATTGATCAAATTAAACCATCAAGATCAGTTATATAACAACTTATAACAAAAACCCATTGATCAATTTCAAGAAATATGGCTTGAATCATAAAAAATCCCAAAATCTAAGCGGTTCAAAATTTTCTCAAAAAGCATGATTTAATGCATGAAAACATAAAATAAATGAAAAAGAAGGGGCAAAAGAGTCTTACCAACCTTGTAAAAGGAAAACCTTGCAAAAATTTTGGAGGAAAACGACAAAAATCTTGCTTGGAGCCTTAAACCGATCGAATAGAGAGAGAAAGAGTTTGAAATTTTTTGAAAAAGTGTATGAACATGTGAGAAACTTAGTTTAAAAAAAAAAAAAAAAAAAAAAAAAAAAAAAAAAAAAAAAAAAAAAAAAAAAAAAAACTCTCTATATGATTTTCTACTGATCGAAAATTAGATTCGATTGGTCGAAAATGCTTTGATTGATCCAACACCAATCGAGCACCGATCGAAACAGACAGAGATTTATAGCAAATTTTAATTGTAATTTTGATCGATCAAAAAACAGGTTCGATCGGTCAAAATTCTGGAAAAATCAGTTTTTTGAAAAACACAGCATTTATACGTAGAAACTCCTCAAAACATTGAATTTTATGAATAAAATGCATGAGTATGAGATGAGATGCTTTTTCAAAAACACTTGTTTTGAACCTAGTTTTTCCAAAATTAAGATTTTCAATCAAGACCCTTATATTTTCAAGCATCAAACATGTTTTGCAAAAACTCAAGGAATTTTCAAACTTGGTTGGCCAAACCAAAATCACACACAATGGCATGTACAAAGTTTAGCAAAGAGTAACTTGTGTAGTGTGTGCAACTAGCAAAAGGTTGAGATACATGTGAGGTGATATGTGAATAGAAATCAAGCATAGTTTCTACAAAATTCATCACATGAATTTGAAAGTGACTATCACCTAAAGAGTTACATCATATAACTCCCACATCTCCTAGAAAACAAGCTTGCAATCATGTATAATTTTTTTAATTTGCCTCATATTATACACACCAATTTTATTTAGAATAGAATTCATTATAGCCCAATAATGTACACACCAATTTTAATTATTTAAGTCAAGGCTACACCTTATGTTCTTTTTGTGCATGTACTACACTTTCTCGAGCACAAAATCTTACGATATGCACTAAGGTGTTCATGATTGGCTAGTAAAAAGTGGTGAAATGGTTATTTATGCCTTTCGCTTAGGATTTTTTAGTCCTTACAATCAAAAGCATGTGACTTCAAAATCAAGATCATGTGATCAAAAACTATAAACATCTTTCTCACACAACATGCACTACAAAGCTTCAACTAGTAAAGTGCAATAAATAAGCTCATCCAAGCTACACAAGGTACATAGACGTGTTATGTAAAAATAAATTGGCCAACCTTGATTTCAAATCCAAGAAAATTATGCAAAACACAAATTGCTTCCCTTTTTCCTTTTCCTTTTTTTTTTAAAAAAAAAAATTGAAAAGAAGAAACAAAAACAATCCTAGAATGAAATGCATGAATGTTATGCAATGCAAGTCCTAGAAAAAAGAAAAACCAAAATAGCAAGAAAGATGGTCACAAAGAGTAGAGTAATGAAGTACAAGGACCATGAAAGCCAAGGATGATCAGGGACACAGAATCACACCAATTACTTGACAAAGTGTCTCAAACTTACTTCTATCAAGAGGTTTGGTAAAGATGTCAGCATTCTGACGTTCAGTAGGGATATACTCAAGAGACACAATCTTTCTTTCAACAAGATCCCTAATGAAGTGATATCTAATCTCTATGTGTTTAGTCTTAGAGTGTTGAACATGGTTCTTAGAGATATCGATAGCACTAGAATTATCACAATAAACAACCATGGTATTTTGCGATATCTCATAATCACACAAAAACTTTTTCATCCAAAGAAGCTATGAGCAACAACTTCCAACAGCAATATATTCTGCCTCTGCAGTAGATAAAGACACATAATTTTTCTTTTTACTCATCCAAGCAACAAGATTGGCACCAACATAAAAACACCCACCAATGGTGCTTTTTCTATCATCGGCATTACCGACCCAATCAGAATCAGAAAATCCAGCAAGAGACAGATTAGACTCTTTGCTATAAAACAATCCATAATCACAAGTTCCACCAACATATTTTATGATTCTTTTAACAGCATTCAAATGTGAAACTTTAGAATTAGATTGAAATCTAGAACAGACACTAACACTAAAAGCAATATCAGGCCAACTTGCAGTCAAATATAAAAGACATCCAATCATGCTTCTATATAATGTAACATCAACAGACTCACCTGATGGATCATTGGTTAATTTTGCATTTGCAGCCATTAGTGTTCTTGCATGGACGCCTTGACAAGTCCAAATCTCTTGACTAGATTTCTTGCATACTTTGCTTTGTTGATGTAGATTCCTGAATCCGTTTGCTTCACCTGCAATCCCAAGAAATAAGTTAGTTCACCAACCATACTCATTTCAAACATTTCCTTCATTTCATCTGCAGAAGATTGAGCAAGAGAATCATTAGTAGCACCAAAAACAATATTATCAACATAAATTTGAGATACAACAAAATAATTCTTATCCTTTCTTATGAAGAGAGTAGTATCTGCAAATCCCCTTTTGAATTCATGCTCAGTGAGATATGCAATCAATCTATCATACCAAGCCCTGAAAGCTTGTTTCAAACCATAAAGGGCTCTCTTCAACTTGTAGACATCATCCGGTCTGTGAGGATCAACAAAACCCTTTGGTTGTTCAACATATACCTCTTCTTGCAACATTCCATTCAAGAAGGCACTCTTGACATCCATTTGATACAACTTGAAATTCAGATGACTTGCTATGGCCAAAAGTATCCTAATGGATTCCAGTCTAGCTACCGGTGCAAATGTCTCATCAAAATCAATCCCTTCCACTTGTGTGTAACCTTGAGCAACAAGTCTTGATTTATTTCTGATAACAGTACCATGTTTATCAAACTTGTTCTTAAATATCCACTTAGTTCCAATCACATTGACTCCCTTTGGTCTAGGAACTAATTCTCACACATCATTCTGAACAAATTGATGAAGTTCTTTATGCATAGAATTTACCCAATCAGTATCTTGAAATGCTTCATCCACCTTTTTCCCTTCAAATTGGGATAGATAGCATGAGTGAGTAATTACATTCAAGGCCTTGGATCTCAATCTCATGTTATCATTCAGACTACCCAGAATATTTGTGGCAGGGTGATTCAACTTAACTCTAGAAGATGGACCTTTAACTAAAGATGTGGAGGTACCTTTCTGTTCTGATGGAGGACTAAGCTCACTTTGTGCAAGCTCACTTTGTGCGTGTTGAATTTCATGAACCGGTGTGGATGGTTTTGAACTTGATGGTATAGAGACTGCATCATTCAACAATTGTAACTCTTCCTCAGTATGCTTCCCCACATAATCATCAGGTAGCGAATTATCAACTTCCATGACCTTTTCTTGAACCGAAGAAGTGTTTTCTGAATTACTTTCTGAACTTACTTCATCATTGATCACAACACTGGAAGACTCCATGACTGTTTTGGTTCTCAGATTGTACACTCTATAAGCTCTACTAGTGGAAGAGTATCCTAGAAAGTATCATTTATCACTTGTTAGGTTCTAAGGTCTTAGGATTTTATGTATTTAGAACTCTAATTTGTAATGTTGGCAAACCATGATCAAAACATTGTATTTAGTCTTGTTTAGGCTTGCTCAAAGTTGGTTTATTATTGTACAGTTGGAATCGAGTGGCTGCAGAAGTACTTGGGACTTTTGGCCTGGCTCAATCGATCGAAGAATAGACTCGATCGATCGAAAATTGCACAGGTTGATTATTCTGCAGAATTTCCAACTCAGCCCTACTTCATTAAACGTTTAGGGTTTTATGTTTTTACCCTAGGTATATAAACAAAACCCTAGCCACGTTTTTGAGGTTGTCCATATTGTATTGTTGCTCATATTTGCTGTTTGTGTGAATCTCTTGTGAGATCTTTGAGGAGCTTTCCTTCACATAAACTTAGGGTTGTCAATATCTTGATGATCAACTTAGTTGCAACCATTGGAACTTAAAAGAAAAGCAAGCGGGGAGCTTGTAGCTGATTGAAGAATTCAAGAAAGAAGTAGTCCGTGGATTCGGAGCCTGCGCGTGGTCGTGTCAGGAAGTTCGTACTGGTGGGTAGCATTAGGAAGTCGAGCGGGGAGCTTGTAGTCCTTCTGTAAGAACTTCAATTCTTTCATAGTGAATTCTGTTATGCCTTGAGGATCGGTGGGTCAAATCCTCCCCAGGTTTTTACCGTGTGGTTTCCTGGGTGATCATATCTTGTGTTATTTATTTTCCGCTGCATTATTATTCTTGATATGATTGTTGAATTGCTTTAACCTAGAATTGTTTAATTTGACTAAGTAACAACTTGGCTAATTAATCTAGGCTACGCAATTTGGTTGTTTTAGGGGTCTAAATAACCTATCATCACTCTTTGCATCAAAATTTTCTAGGTTCTCTCTATCACTCAGAATGTAACAGTTACTACCAAATATCCCGAAATATTTGACAACAGGCTTCTTTCCTCTCCAGAGTTCATAAGGAGTTTGCTTGGAATCAGGTCTGAAATACACTTGGTTGAGTGTATGGCAAGTAGTGTTAACTGCTTCTCCCTAGAAGGATTTGGGCAACTTCTTATTGTGTAGCATGACTCATGCCATCTCTTGAACAACCCTATTCTTCTGTTCCACTATTCCATTCTGTTGTGGTGTCTTAGGTGAAGAGAACTTTTGACATGTGCCTTGATCATTGCAGAAGGTAGCCAGCTTGGTGTTCTCAAATTCTCTTCCATGATCACTTCTAATTTTGGCTATCACAGTACCTTTCTCAACTTGTAATTTCTTGCACAAATGTATCATCTTTTCAAGAGCCTCAACTTTATCTCTCAAAAGCACAACCCAAGTATATCTAGTAAAGTCATCCACAACAACTAGAATATACTTCTTTCCACCTAAACTCTGAACTCTAGCAAGACCCATGAGATTAATGTGCAACAACTCTACAGGTCTTGAAGTTTGAACATCAGTTACAGAAGGATGTTTGGACTTCACTTGTTTTCCCATCTGACATGGTCCACATATACACTTTTCTATTTTCTCAAACTTGGGCAAACCAATAACTACATCACACTTGGAAATCTTCTCTAATTGCTTGGGACTTGCATGTCCCAACCTTTGATGCCATAAGTCAACTTGATTGATCTTTGCACTAAAACACTTGTTGCCATAAGTCAGCTGTCCTCACACCAATACACATACAATCACCTCCTCCATCAAGTATCTCACATTCATGCTTGGTGAAGAGGACATTCAGGCCATTATCACAAATCTGACTGATGCTGAGTAAGTTAGCCTTCAACCCATCAACATACCAGACATCTTCAAAAACCGGCAACCCTGGAATGTCCACAGTTCCAATGCCTCTGATCACAGATTTGCTTCCATCTCCAAACGTGACTGTACCAATCTTTTCTTCAAAGAGTGTCTTGAACAAAGCTTTATTTCCTGCCATATGCTTGGAATAACCACTATCCAAATACCAAAGACAAGAATCATGTGCCTTTAAGGCGGTTAAAGCAGTATAACACAAATAATTATCATTACATGTAATTATACCAAGATGCTCAAGGAAAGATTTAACTAAAGCAACAAGAGACAAGAACAACAAGTAGACAAGTTGGCATATTAGCAATAAGATATTCCAAGAATTCATGACTACAGGGGTCAAGGATCAGCTTAGAGATCAAAAGATCTACAACAAAAGAGCTACCCGCTCTGATACCACTTGTACATTTTTAGACCCCAGCAAACACAACAAATTAACCTAATTAATTAGCCAAGTTGATTACTTAGTCCAATTTCAGATCTAGGTTAACACAAACACATCATATTATTGTAAAGTGCGGAAAATAAAGAACACAACAATATGATAACCTAGGAAACCAAATCGGTAAAAACCTGGGGAGGATTTAACCTAGCGATCCTCAAGGTAAAACTGAATCCACTATGAAAGAATTGAAGTTTACACAATAGCGACTTAGACCACTAACATCCTATTGCTACCTCGAGTAGGAAACTTACTACCACGACCACGTGACAGCTCCGAGTCCACGGACTACTTCTTTCTTGGATTCCCAGCAAGTACAAGCACTCCCGCTTGCGTATCTTTAAGCTCTTTATTGCAGCAACTGAATGATCATCAAGTTCTTGAATTGAATTCTCCTTCTTGATAATCCTAAGTATGTGTGAAGGCAAATACCTCTAGATCTCACAAAAGATTCACACACATAGCAAAAGGAGCTACCTAAAACGTGGCTAAGTTTTTCCCTTTTATACTTAGGGCAAAACATAAAACCCTACACGTCATATGGGCTTAGGGCTGAGTTGGAAAATTCGGCAAAAAAACGTTCTACTCGAATTTTGACCAATCAAATCTAATTTTCGATCGATCGAGCTAGGCAGAATCATACTATAACTTATGCAGCAACTCGATTCCAACTTTACATAAAACGCATACACTTTGAGCAAGTCTAAACAAGACTAAAAACATGTTTTGATCATGATTTGCCAACAATACAAAATAGAGTTCTAATACATTAGTTCCTGAGTACTTAGAACCTAACAGGATAGATTTTATTGTATTCAACAAGTGAATATGAGTTGAGTGATTTATGACTTCTCTCATATGTTCATTTGTTTGTTATGGTTTTGTCATGGATTGCCAAATGGGGAGATTGTTAGGACATATGTGATTCACTTGTTAGGAATATATGTCACTATTTTATGTAATTGGCTAATCCTTTGACAAAACGCACTTTACTTGTATTTGGGTAGATCTAGGATATGTTTAATACTTTAAGAAACTTTGTTTCAAGATCAAGTGTTGAAGCCATGCAAGTCTGTCCAAGATTCAAGCTGAAAAGTGCAAGGTCATTAAAGCTCGACAGCTAGCATCTATCGAGCTTGACGAGCTGTTCCAGCCTCGTGGCTCGGCAGCTGATCGACAGATGGCTATCTGTCGAGGTTTATAAAAAATAGAATTTCAGTTCTATTTTGACTCTAATCCGTGATTGTATGTTCGGGCTTTCTTTTCTCACAACCCTAGATATATAAAAGGGTTATTTTAAGGGCCGTTAAAGTGGATACAAGTTGCACAAGTGTTAAGCAAAGTTTGTTCAAGCAAATTGTGACTGGAGACAGAATTTTCCCTAGTTCATTATTCTTGTGTAGAAGTTGCTGTGTTTGTGCACCGTAGGGTTTTGTGACCAAGCATCTTCTTGATCTTCATCGTCTATATGAATTAAAGAACTTTGCAGCCAACAACCTTCTCTAGTTGGTGATTGAAGTCGCATACTAGGATCCGCACAATTGGTTAGTCATGTACTGGGAGCCATGCATTACAAGGAGAGATTGTTACTACAAAACAAGTCCAATTGGGTATTGGGGTAAGGGTTCAACTGTAAGTTGGTATAAGGTACTGGGATTCTTGTAACCACTTGTTGTGATAATAGTGGATTCTCGGAAGTGGTGACCTTAAAATCACCCAGTGGGATTTTTGCCGTGTTGGTTTTCCCCATTCGTAAACAAATCACTGTGTCAATTTAATTTCCGCTGTATTTAGTTTAATTGGTGATTTGTTTGTGCTACCACGTGTTTTGCATGTTAATTTGATTAATTAATAAACTTAGCTAATTAATCAATTAATTAATCACAATGGGTCAATACGTTTTTGGCCTATCAAAAAAGAATAAAAGACAAAAATATACCTGAAGGAGGTAAAAGAAACAAGGAAACTTACTAAAATGGGAAGGAATAGGAGTTGATCAGCTCAGTAAGTTTGAATCTCTCAGAAATGGTCTAGCTCTCTTGAAGAAATGAAAAAATGAGTAGTGGAGAAAATGGGAACCTAGAAACTGGTCTGGGTTCCCCCTTTATATGGGAGGGAAAGGAGAGGGAAACGACAAAGGTAACCCTTGGGTTCCTGCACTCCCTCAATAACCCAAAACGCCATCTAACTGTCTAAATAAACACGTGTTGTTCGTTGAAACAATAACAACCAATCAAATCTAAAGCAATTAATGTCTGACTACGTAGCATCCCATCAATGTCAGTTAATTACCATCCCATGTCTCAAGTCACAATCTCCACTCCATCATTAGTGAAGGAGAGATTGTGGGGAGCTGTTGTGGGGGAGTGCACCTAAATCTACCCCGAGGACTTCAACCCAAAGAGAAAGCTCCAAGAAAACCCATCTGCGGAATGGGCCTAGCCCATTGGCCAACAAGGGATGAACAAGCCTTTCGTTGAGATAAGACCATTTAGGCCCATTACCAGGATAATCTAAGGAATTCATCTTCCCAAGGAAGAATATTTCAACTGAGAAGCGGTTAGGTGCTTAGTCAAGGACACCCATTTCGCCTACCTTTTAGGGGAACACATTGAAGAAAACGCAGAACCCAATGTAACTATCACCTACACATTAATGAGATCCCCTACCTAATGTTAGCCATATCAAATGGTGAGTGACTGGCCTGATTAGTACAAACACCCCCAAAAGTCTATCTTCATGATCAAGAAATGTAGGAGAAGGCGCTGATAGGACAAGTATCTCCCTAAAGCCAACTAAGAGCTGGACAACTAGAGGAGGATGTGAGATGGATATAAAAGGAGGAGGAGAACAATAGGAAGGGGTATCCAAAAAAAAACCAATGGAAGAACAAGAGAAAGAAATTGAGATGAGCCTTTGCTTGTATTTATCCTTTAGAACTCTTGTTGTACCTCAGGAAAACACTTATCATATATATATTTATATATATATATATATATAACCTTTGATTTAGTGATGTTTGTCTCCAACCTCCTTTTTAATCTTTCCATTGTGAATTTTTGTCCCCTTTTATTTTAGAAATTAGTTGTGTTGATCTTAAGCCCAAGGCTGGTTCATTAGCAATTGTGTTTTTGCCCCCCCCCCCCCCCCCCCCCCCCCCCCATATACATTGATGTTGCAAAAACTATAAGAAAATAAATACCTTATTTTTTGAATGAAAAACTAATTACATTTTGAATGAAAATCTAGAATCCACTAGAGGCTCCTTGAATCCAAAAGGTGATAGGTTTCTAGAATTTACCAAAGAGAAGCATTAGACAAAAGTTTGAATTTTAATTAATTTGCTGATATTTGATACACCTTGAAGGCTACAATGCATTTAATTAGTAAAATGAAAACTTAGGGTGGCTAGGAAAATGCCTAGAAACCCTAATTCACTCTAATCATGTAATTAGGTAGCAAAATAGTAAAATTGACCAAAAATAGCAAAATATAGATAATTGCGGAAATTGATACTACTGTCTCAAAGAGACGCCCCAAAATAGACAAGACTTTATTTTGACTTTTAAACTAAAAGTTATTAAGGAAAACAAATATTACTAAAAATTACAAAATCATTGTTTCTAGTGTGTTAATGGAGGAATTTGTCAAAATAAAGGTGAACCTCATAGCCAAGGACGGAACTAGGTGGGGCTCGGGCCCCATAGTCTTAAGAAGAAGAAGGAAAAATATATATATATATATATATATATATGTATATTGTTAGGGTCATATTTTATTTTAATTGGCTAATCATTTGACAAAATGCACTTTAGTTGTAATTGGGTAGATCTAAGATGGGTTTAGTACTTCAAGAAACATGTTGTTCAGGTCAAGTATTAAAGACATGAAGATTGGTCCAAGAAATAACTGAAGAAAAGCTGTTCATTAAGTCTCGACAAATAGCTCAACAGATGCTTGCTATCGAAACTTAATGTGAAGCTCGATAAATAACTTGACAACAACTCGATCTATCGAGATTTACAAATTTTAGTTTTCTAGATCTAAAATTTGGCCCAAGCTTGAGTATTTGTTTAGGGTTTCTTTTCTCACAACCCTTGAAATATATAAGGCTTATTTTAAAAGCCATCACACACCAATACAGAGACCAAGAGACTTATTTTCTCTGAGTGAAGCTACAGCGTTTGTACGCCATAGGGTTTTGTAACCAAGTGCTTCCTGATCTTCATTATTGATGAAGTGAAGAACTTTGCAGTCAACAACATCTGTTCAAGTTGCTGGAGTTAGTCACGTACTGGGATCTGTGCAAAGGGTTAGTTACAAATTGGAGGTTTGTGCATCAAAGTAAAGAAGGCTATTACAAGATCAAGTCCAATTGGGTATTGGAGCAAAGGTTCAACTGCAGGTTGGTATTTTGGAATAGGCCAGGGTAGTTGGTAAAATTCCTTATACTTATAACCACTTAATTGTTGATTAGTGGATTCTTGGGAGTGGTGACCTTAAAATCACCTGGTGGAGTTTTTGCCTTATGAAGTTTTCCTCATTTGTCAACAAAATCACCGTGTCTAATTTATTTTCCGTTGCACTTAGTTTTTTTGGTGATTTGTTGGTCCTTTCATATTTTGCATGCAATTGAACTTAATTAATCAACATGGGTAAATTGAATAATTAATTGGGGTCAAGTTACTTAACCCAACATATATATATATATATATATATATAGAGAGAGAGAGAGAGAGAGAGAGAGGTATATTTTTTATAATTTTATATTTAGGCCACTCTTTCAAAAATTTTGGGCCCCATCTTCTACAATTTTACATTGATTTTAATGTAATAGCATTTGCATCGATTGTCAAATAACATAAGATCCCAAATTTGTCCAATCAATCTAAATAATTTCTATGTATCATTGTGCAAAAATACGTTTGTACTACAGTAATTGTGTAAATTTACACAATTACAATAGCACATTTGCAAATTTACACGATTGCTATTGTACAAATGTATTTTTGTACAATGATACATAGACTGATGTGACTATAGCTATGCAAATGAATGTTTTAGAAATTATTTAGATTGAAGGCAATGGTTTTTGGTTGAGGAAGAGATAGATGATTTAAGATAATAATAAAAAATTGAAAAGAAAATAGTATTCTGATGAAATGTAGTGTAAAATAAATAATCTGATGTGAAGTATTTTGAAAAATGAATATATAAAATTTTAAAAAGTAGGTTATTATGGTAAAATAGACAGAAAAATTTGAATGAGCTAATGCAAATGGTCTAATGTAATAAGAAACAATGGTGTTTTGTGTCTTTGTCTTTGTTAGTAGATAATCGCATTATAATGTATTACAAAACAATAATTTTATGTATTTGTCTTTGTTGATAATTTGTTAATACTAAATAGATGTTTATTTGACATTTCATGATTTTTTTTACTTATACTCCGGCTCCCTTTAACTCGAAATCCTGAGTCCGTCCTACTCGAGGCATAGTCATGAGTCTTGATCAGAATATTATTTCCCTTTAGTCTTCCAAATATCATACAATTCTGACACCATCGCCCAATGAGTTCTAATTTTGCGTTTAAATTTCCAACGCTATCTCTGCTCCAGGAAGACCCATGTTGTATGTTCTATATCATACATGGAAGAATAAGCCATATTAATATAGGGTATACTCATCATCGTATATAATTGAGAAATCCATCTCAAAAGCAAACATAGAAATCACGTTTTAGTTGAATGCCTAATTCCAAACCTAAAATGCCAAGTAAAGGATACCAGCAGACATCTCCCCCTTGCACAAAAGAGTAGATATGCCTTGCAAGTTGAGGAAAAAACAAAAGCAAGAGAGAGTTAGTTTTAGCTTTCATATAGGAAAGTGATAAACTAAGATAAAGCCAGAAAACTCCATTTTCCAAGTAAAGAATAGTTTTCGTGTCGCAAGAAAGGACTTGCCTTGCAAGTTGAAGAAAAAGTGAACGCGAGACATCGCCAATACGGGAAAGTAATTAATGAAGAAGATAAAGCGAGGAAGGAACATCAAATGGCATGTAACGGATACTCTACCAGCAAATAATTCACCTTCACGCATAGAGGCTCTGTCTTGAAAATTGAAGAAGTATCAAGAACTAATAGCGAGGCTCATATCTAATCAAGAACCTAAAACAATGCAGGAACCCCAAATGCCAAGTAAAGAATACTTTACCAGACAACTAATCTATCAGACCATGAGCTATGTCATTCCATCTCAAAACTAATTGATAATGAGAAAGACATACTCAAATCTTTTATTACTTTCGACATCACATCACGCGGGTCTGTTTTTAAAGTGGTTATAGGGAGTCAAATTGTGGTCCCAACATAATCTTTGCAAAAAGAGACGATTGTCTGCAAATTGAAGAAAAGTAAAGAGCGATGACTTATAGTAGGAAAGCAATAAATTAAAAGATAAAGCCAGAAGAATATAAGACAAAGAATGTTAGACGTTGCAATCCCTTTACACTTATCAAGATTCACCACAGACATGAATACTTTATAAGAAGACCACTCTTATCTTATAGTCAAAGTCACACACGTCCATGAGATTGGCACTTGAAACCCAACTGGCCGACAAAATAGATACCCATAAAAAACAAGTTACTTGGACACACTTTTTCGTTTTCGATATCAATATCCTTCCAAAACCTTGTTTTCATCTCCATCAATCCAATTATGTCTTCCTCTAATGATATACAGACAGATCCCGGACAAGCGGAGGCCCCTGTTGCACAACCCACAGCTGAAATCACTCCCACCTCCTCGACCACCACCACCACCACTAACCACAATAGCAACACTGCTACCCTCACCACAAACAAAAACAAAGAAGTTGACAGCCACAACAAAGGTGATAACATTCCAAAAACTGTTGTACAACCTACACCTGAAATCACGACCACCAGTACTACTAACAGCAGCAACACTGCCACCCTCACCACTAGCGAAGTCAAAAAGCTGGACAACCAAAACAATGGTGATAACACTCCAAAACCTGTTACAAAAGACACTCCTGTAAACACCATCAACAAAAACGATAATGACAGCAACAAAGAGGACAAGTGCCCTTGGATTTGTGATTTACTTTTCAAAGGAAACAACGGGCAGAAGCAAGACGAGAAAGACGAGAAAACGAAGCAAGAAGAGAAAAAGAAGCAAGAAGAGAAAGAGAAAAATAAGCAAGAAGAGAAAAAGAAGCAAGAAGAGAAAAAGGAGGAAGAAAACCATGCTCAACGTTGGCGGAAGTCACAAAAAAGTCTCGAGCAAATTAAACAAAACGTAACAGAACTAGAGAATTTTGCAGGAGCAGAAAATGCGAATTGTAAGAAACTCCGAACTTACGTAAAGGAACTCCAAAATATACTTAATTCAGAAGCGAAAAACGGTCATTCTAAAGCTCAATGCAAGCTTCCTGAACTCAACAAGGAAATTGTTAAGTTTAAGCAGCATTTTTCATCGGCAGACAAACTGTCCAAGGAATTAAGTCTAAGTCCTTCTTTGCAGCGAAGCAGCAGGCCTAATGGTCACAGTCAAGTGCAAGAGTCGGTTAACATACACGAGAGTGCAAGCTTCTGTGGAAGCTCATTTTACATAGAAATTCAGGGAATTTTTAACGGGCTTGATGAACAAAAGAAGTTCCTTTTGTCATGCTTTACTGTTTTCCCAGAAAATGCAGTGGTGAAGAGGAGGATCTTTGTATATTGGGGTGTGGGAGAGAAATTCTTGGGCACTACTTCAGATACTGAAGCACCTGAGGAACTCGTTGATGGAATTCTTGAAGAATTTCAAGAGAAGGGCTTAATCGAGCCTGCTATAAAAAAGCGAAAGCAACAAGTTAAAAGCTATAAAATGCATCCTCTTGTGCGTTCAGCTATTGTGGCTGTGCTTTCCCAGAAAGCTGTTTCCCAGGAATCTGTTTCCCAGAAATCAGTTTCCCAGAGGGTTGGTAATTTTCTTAAGGATTATGAATCCAAGGGGAGTGTGCATTCCCAGGAAGCTGGTTCCCAGAGAGCTGGTAATTTTATTGATTATGATTCTAAGGGGAATGTGCTTCCGCAGAGAGATTGGACTGCTGGTTTAGATTCTATGGGGAATGAAATCACACGCCCACGCTCGAAGAGGTTGTGTTTGCAAAAAGTCGTGGAGGAGGAGAGAAAACCTTCTACACAAAAGGAAAAGGAGAGGTTGCCAACGGTTACGGATTCAGATTTGGAAAAACTCGATACATTATTTAATGTTAATGAGCGTTTTCCTGATCTCGAATTGGCTTGTTTAACAAAGATGAAAGATAAAAATGCGGCACAGACGAAAGAGCCAAGCGCATTGAACTGGTTATCGAAGATGAAAAAAGCCAGAGTTGTTTGTCTGGGAGGCTGGCCCGGGTCAGCTAAATCTCATACTGAGGTCGAGAGCATTAAATTCCTCAAAGGGTTGATAAGTAGCACAAATTTAAGGTTTCTTAGCCTTCAAGGGATCTCTCGAATTACTGAGCTTCCAAATTCCATAGGCAAGCACAGCCATTTGGTGGTCTTGGATCTCAAGGAGTGTCACAATCTGCAGGTGATTCCAGAGGAGATAGCCCAACTCACGAACCTCAGGTACTTGGATCTTTCTGACTGTTATCTGCTAGCTCGCATGCCCAAGGGGCTATCCGCGCTCACAAAACTTCGAGTCCTTAAGGGGTTTGTCATTAGTATTTCGCAAAAGAAACGCTCGGGTACTTTAGATGATTTGAAGAGATTGAAGAAGCTGAGAAAACTGACCATCAATGCAAATAGTGAAGAATTCCCTAAAGCGGAGGATCTACGTGCTCTCCAAAAGCTTGGAGAAAAAAAACTTGAAAAGCTAACAATAGCATGGGGATCAACGATAGCAGATGAGCAAGGAAAAGAAACCAAACGAGAAGATCAGAAAGGAGCAGCTCTAGCAGGTCAGCAAGGTAAAGAAGCCAAACCAGAATATAAGAAAGGAAGAGAATCCAACTTCTGGAAAAGACTCATACCAGCTCCAAAGCAACAGGGATCAGAAACAATGAAGGATCAACTTCCAGAGAAACTTGAGAAGTTGGATATTCGGAGTTTCCCCAAGTCTAAAGCGACGTGGCTGACACCTGAATCTTTGCCACACCTAAAAGAACTATACATAAGAGGAGGAAACCTCGCAACTCTGGGCAAAAGCAAGTGGTCCGACGTTAAGACTTTACGTTTGAAGTACTTGCGTGAATTGAAGATGACTTGGATACAACTGCAGGAATATTTTCCACGATTGGAATATTTGGAGAAAGTCAAATGCCCTGGGATTACACTCTGCCCTTGCGACCAGCATGGAGTGTGGATGAAGAATTAATCCTTATCAAATCGAACAAATGCAGTTGTGAGAGGGATTGTTCTTCTTCTTTAGTTGCTTCACATTATTATCAAATACTATTGTGGTGTATTGATTGCTTTTTTTTTTTTTTTTGAGGGACAGAATAATGCTATTTAATTTGAATTTCAAATCTATGTCTTATCTGAATTCTGTATACTTCATTAATGGATTTTTATTAAATAAGTGACAATATCTTCTTATATTAGTACTAGCATGTTTGTTCCATCGAAGCCATTATTTCATATGACATTCTCATATTTCTTCGTAAAACGCTATTATGTACTGGTGCACGTTGAGTACCTCTAAATAGAATTAAAACATTAAAGATCAAAATTCTGCAAGTATTGCTCACGCTTTATGACCCATAAGTAGGAGAGACAAGATTTTCAGAGTGTGATAAAGAGTAGTAGCCTTTGCAGCTTTGGTAGGGATTGATGGCTATTAATTCTTGCATGATACAACTTCTACTTGGTTCCAGTTTCGTTTCGATTTTCGAGATCCAAATTATAGAGAAGGGTTTTATATATATACATATATGCACTGGCCTTTAAGCACACGCTCATGCGTGTCTTCAGATACTCTTTTATTTTTTTGGGTAAAGGTTAATAATTTGTATCTATTATAATTTAGAAATATATTTTTTATTTTCAAACAAATAAAAATGATAAACTTTAAAGATAAACAGTAACTATAAATTTTTTTTTTTTTTTTTTGAAAGTGAAAGGAAAAAAAAAATCCTAAATTTTAGGATTTCTCTTTTTGAATTCAAAACAAAACTTGTTATTTGACATTTATGACTCTATTTCTAAATGAAGTTACCATTCATTAATGAGGATATTTTTCAACCACATAAAAGTACAGTTGAAAAAGAAGAATCCTAATATATATATATATATGTTAATGTCATATTTTTTGTGTTAGGACATATGTGGTTCATTTGTTAAGAACATATGTCATTCTTTTATGTAATTGGCTAATTCTTTAACAAAACGCACTTTACTTGTAATTTGGTAGATCTAGGTGTTTTTAATACTTCAAGAAACTGTGTTTCAAGATCAAGTGTTGAAGTCATCAAGTCTGTCCAAGAAACAAGCTGAGAAGTGCAAGTTCATTAAAGCTCGACAGCTAGCATGTGTCGAGGTTTAAGAAGCTATTCAGCCCGTGTGCTTGACACCTGCTCGACAGCTGCTCGACATTTCCTATCTGTCAAGGTTTAAGAAAGAAACAGAAATTCTGATCTGTTTTCTTGGAATCCATGATTGTGTCTTTGGGCTTTCTTTTCTCCTAACCCTAGACATATAAATGGATTATTTTAAAAGCCGTCAAAGAGTTCACAAGTTGCACAAGCATTGAGAAAAGTCAGTTCAAGCAAATTGTGACTAGAGACAAAGTTTTGCCCTAGTTCATCATCCTTGAAGAAGTTGTTGTGTATGTGCACCATAGGGTTTTGTAACCAAACATCTTCTTGATCTTTATCATGTGGGATGAACTTGAAAACTTTGCAGCCAACAAACTTCTCTAGTTGGTGATTGAAGTCACGTACTGAGATCCGCGCAATTGGTTAGTCACGTACTTGGGAGCCGTGCATCAAAAGGAGAAATTGTCACTACAGAACAAGTCCAATTGGGTATTGAGGTAAGGGTTAAACAGTAGGTTGGTATAAGGTACTGGGATTCCTTTACTTGTAACCACTTGTTGTGATAATAGTGGAATTTCGGGAGTGGTGACCTTAAAATCACTCGATGGGGTTTTTGCCGTGTAGGTTTTTGATGGAATTTAAAGATGAATGCAGCGGAAAATAAGTTTTAAACGGATCTACTTCATTCGATATTGATAACACGTACTAAGTAAATTTCAGAATTTTGAGAACAAGAGATCGTACCTTGAAGCGGTGAATTTCAAAACTAAAGATTGAAGCACTTGGGAATACTTTTAATCTTCACTCCAATTCCACTAACGCCCAAGATGTGTGGTCTCTCAATTGGTAACAAAGGGATAACTAATGAGTGACAAAAACTCACATGCACACCATTTCAATGTTGTTTTTCACACACATACATTTCTGTACGTTTTTCTCTTTGTATCTAACCAATTTATCTAATTGGACTGGCCTTTTGGGCCTTTCTAATTGGGCTTAAGTGTGTGGCTTGGAGTGGGACCAAAAGGGACCAATAAGACACTAGCTCCAATGGGCCTTGGGCTTTTCTATCAACTCTTGACAAGTCCAAAGTTACCATTAACTATATTTAATACCACTATAAAAATATAGTTGCACTCTAGACCTTATCTATAAATTATATCCCAAGACTTTATTATACATGCAACCCCTTCATAAAATATTCGTAGTAATACAAAGTCATTAATGTAGACTGTCACTTTGTAAATTACTACATTTTAATCCTTGAGTACCCGGTTTAATCCTTTAATGTTATTCATTATATATTTATGAAATCCAATTCCATAAATATATATTTTAGTCTTACTAAAGTGGTTAGGCCTAACTCTCTGAATAACAAACTCATTAAACTTATCTCAAGGGAATACTTTATATCTCCGTTAAGAGACTATGAATTCCATCTTGAGAATACATGTTCCATCAACACTAAATGTGGCTGCTCAACATACTGAGGTTTTGACCATAACTTTAGATCTCACTCCTGATATATCAAAGCAACCTACACCTCATGATCAGGTCCATTATTCTCTCAGGATTAAGAGTTCATGCAAATACAAGTCGTGAGATTTATTATTCATTTGACAGTCCTTAGGAAAATAATAAATCTCACAGCGGTCCAGTTCAATATGTCTTAACTCTTAAAACATATTAACACATCAACCAGAAGTCTCCACTTCCATGATCAAGACAAATCATCATGGTTGATATGTTATAGTTTTCGCAGATGAAATGCCCAATTTCATCACCGACTACAAACTATAATTCTGAGTTTACAAAGAACTTGTGATTTATATCTTCTGTGACTTTTCACATAAATCACATACTATGCATCTCATGGACTATATGATAGTGTCCGAATATTCATGTTACCATTATTTCAGATAATAATAAAACAAATTTATTAAACATAATATTAAGTCATACATAATGTCAAACACAATGTCACACTTAATATCATACATAGCATCTTACAATAGGATTTAAGGGTACTAATCCTAACAGTTTTCCCCATTCATAAACAAATCACCGTGTCAAATTTATTTTCCTCTGCACTTAGTTTGATTGGTGATTTGTTTGTGCTACCACGCGCTTTGCATGTTAATTTGATTAATTAATAACTTGGCTAATTAATCAATTAATTTAATCACAAAGGGTCAATATGTTTTTGGCCTATCAAGTGGTATCAGAGCAGGCACACTCTGATTAGGTTTAATCTTTGCTGTGTTGATCCATTGACCCCTGTTTGTCATGGATAAAGGATAGTCATTAATTATGCCTCCTTTATTTGATGGCACTAACTATGCATACTGGAAAGTACACATAAGAGTTTTCTTGCAGTCTTTAGATGAGAAGGTGTGGCAAGCTGTAGAAATTGACTGGACCAAGCCAAAGGAAGCGCCGGCTGATTGGGATGAAGCTAAGATCAAGGTGGCAAACTTCAACAGCAGGACATTGAATACTTTATTCATTGCGGTAACCAATGAGGAGTTCAAGAAGATATCCTCTATTAAAACTGTTAAGGAAGTATGGACCATCCTCTACACAACCTATGAGGGTACAAAGGCTGTCAAGGATTCAAAGCTTCAAAGGCTCACTACAAGCTTTGAAGAGATAAAGATGGAGGAGGATGAGTCGTTCGATAAGTTCTATGCCAAGCTTAAGGACATAGTGAACTCAGCCTTCAATCTTGGATATACCATTCTTGAACCCAAGATTGTGAGGAAGGTGCTCAGATCTCTACTCAAGAGATTCCATACCAAGATTACAACGATAGAGGAATCAATGGATATTGACAAGATTCCTTTGATAGAGCTGGTTGGTAATCTGCAGACCTACGAGCTGGGGTTATCAAGGATTGGCAAGTCGGGTAAGGGCAAGAGCATGGCTTTGAAGGCCAAGAGCAGTGATATGGATGAGTCTTCCGACAATGAAGATTCCAAGATGAAGTCCTACATCACTAGGCAGTTCAAGAAGTTTATGAAGAATGCCAATGGAAAGGGCTTCAATAAGGACCGTAGGCAATCCAATTCTTCTCAGTTCAAGAGTCAAGATAAAGGGAAGAAGGATGCAAGGGATGGCGGTTAGTACACTGTTCCTGCAGGACCTAAGTGCTTTAGGTGCCAAGGTTTCGGTCACATGAAGTAAGAGTGTCCCACATATCTCAAGAGCAAGGCACTTGCTGGTACGTTGAGTGACACTGAGCCTAAGGATGATTCCGACAATGAGGATGACAGAATCTTAAATGCCTTCACTGCCACAGTCAATCCTACTGAAGGGATTGTTGAAGAAGTGGATGAAGAAGAAGAATTGGTGGAGTCCAAGTTTGAGAAGATGGATGATCAAGATGATATCCATACAGCCTATGAGAAACTGTACAAGCTCTCTGAGAAGCATGAGAAACTGTATAGGCTGGCCACCAAGAAGCTCAATGATGTGGAACTTGATCGTGAAGAGCTTTCCACAAAGTTTGATAAAGCTAATCAGACAATTGGTGCACTGAGGTTTGAGAACAATTTCTTGGCTGAGAAGACCAAGAAGCTTGAAGCGGAGCTGTTTCAAGTTAGAGCTCAATTGGAGAGGACTTCAAGTGCGAAGCTTGACGAGATGCTCAGCATTCAGAAATCTGCTTCAGATCGAACAGGTTTAGGGTATGGTCTTTCTTCCTCTAATATTGCTTCTACTAGTACTACTGTTTTTGTTCCTCCTAGTAAAAATGTTGAAATTGAGAACAATGATGTTAAAACTGATTTAACTAGTGAGAACATAGACAATGGCAAATCTATGTTTGGAGCACCTTTTAAGCAAGATAAAAAGGATGTTAAAAACCTTAGGCCTAAGAAGGCTAACTCTCAAAAGCCTAAACAGAAGAAGCAGCATCTCTATCATCATTGTGGAGTTGCTGGTCATACTCGACCAAATTGCTATAAGTGGTTAGCCACTTAACAGAGCAACGGCATGATAGCATCTAGAAGCCAGAATCAGCTTCAATCCTCTCTTGCTCCTCTTGGAGATCTTCTCAAAGCCCTCATGTTCCTTTCGAACTTGAACGGTTTCAATTCTTCCCCCTCACCGCTGGTTCAAGGGTTTAATCAAAGGAAAAGTTCTTCCAAGTGTGGAAGGAAAAGGGCTCTAAGTGATTCTATCACTTTCTTCTATCTTCTTGTTTTTGTTTGTTGCATTACTTGTGTGTTTTGCTTTTATTTTGAGTCAGTCAAGTTTTATACTTTGCTTTGTTTAACATGTTTTCGTTTGTTTGTTTTCAGTTTTCGTTTATTTTTTTTTTCATATAAAAATTTAAAAAAAAAAATTGAAAAATCAGAAAAATACAAAAACAGTGTGTGTTTTGTGTACATTGGTACTTATGTACCTTGGATGGCCATTGAAACAAAGTTTTCTAAACTTTGTATCTTTTGTAGCTTAGATGAGCATCTTTATGCACAACTAAGCAAGTAAGCTTTGTGACTCATGTTTGTGATGAGTAAGATTAAGTTATCTCTTGTACTTAACACTCATATCACTCTTTTTGACAGGAAGGACTAGAAAATCCTAAGAGAAAGGCATATGTTAGGACATATGTGGTTCACTTGTTAAGAACATATGTCACTCTTTTATATAATTGGCTAATACTTTGACAAAATAAACTTTACTTGTATTTGGGTAGATCTAGGATGTGTTGAAATACTTCAAGAAACCATATTTCAAGATCAAGTGTTAAAGCCTTCAAGTCTGTCCAAGAAAACAAGCTGAAAGTGCAAATTCATTAAAGCTCGACAGCTGGCTCGACAACTGCATCTATCGAGCTTAAGAAAGCTGTTCCAGCCCCATGTGCTCGACAGCTGCTCGACAGCTTCTATCTATCGAGGTTTATAAAATCAAAATTTCTGATTTGATTTCTTGGGATCCGTGGATGTGTCTTTGGGACTTCTTTTCTTTTAACCCTGGACATATAAAAGGATTGTTTTATGGCCGTCAAAGTGTTCACAAGTTGCACAAGCATTGAGAAAACTTAGTTCAAGCAAATTGTGACCTAGGACAAAGTTTTGACCTAGTTCATCTCTTCTGAAGAAGTTGCTGTGTATTTGCACCAGAGGGTTTTATGACCAAGCATCTTCTTGATCGTCATCATTGGGATGAACTGAAGAACTTTGCAGCCAACAAACTTTCTCTAGTTTGTGATTGAAGTTGCGTACTGGGATCCGCGCAATTGGTTAGTCACGTACTTGGGAGTCGTGCATCGAAAGGGGAAACTATCACTACAGAACAAGTCCAATTGAATATTGGGGTAAGGGTTCAACTGTAGGTTGGTAAGGTACTTGGGATTCCTTTACTTGTAACCACTTGTTGTGATAATAGTGGAGTTTCGGGAGTGGTGACCTGAAAATCACCTGGTTGGGTTTTTGCCGTCAGGTTTTCCCCATTCGTAAACAAATCACCGTGTTATTTATTTTTCGCTGCATAATTATTTTATTGGTGATTTATTTGTGCTACCACACGTTTGCATGTTAATTCACTTGTGTGCTTCGGCATAGCAAAATTGGAATGTCAAATGCTTAACATAATTGGGTATTTCTTTTCTATCTTTTATATGCCCATGCATGATTCGCTTAAAAAGAAAAATATGCAAAGAAAATAAAAAGCAAAATGATCAAAAATGTTTTAAATATGATTACAAGCGTGTATTTTAGGAGATGTGAGAGTTATAGGTTGTACCTCGAAGGTGATAGTCCCCATCAAACAGTTATGATTGTGTGTAAGTTAAAGTGATTTTCTCATATCTCAAATCGTCATAACATGTATACACATATGCAATCTTGCGGTGTTTCTCACACACAACACGCAATATTCTTTGCTACTCTTGATACATGTGCAGGTACAATGTGATTTGGCCATCACAAGATTTTACATGTGCTAATATATGCTCACTAAACTGTCTTGACTTGTTTTTGAAATATAAAATTTGTTAGACTTGTTTAGTGTGTGTGTGTGTGTGTTTTTGAGGATCCATGTGCTTAAATTTCTTCTTGAGAGATGTTTTTGAGAGCTTAATATGTTGATTGGATCAGTGTTTGAGTTGCATGTTGGATTGCATTCATATCTGTGTTTTTCTCTTCTCGAAAAACTGTTTTTAAAAGCTGACTCGAGACCTTCTCGATACCTTGCTATCTGTCGAGCTTCTCAAGCCTTTTCTTATTGCAATCTCAACACCTCCTCGACACCTAGTGGATCAATCGAGAAATCTCCTGCCTCCTCAATAGATTCTCGACACCTGGCTGATCGATCGAGCTTTTGTCCTCAATCTGGTGTTTTATCCCTCGATACCTCCTCGACACCTTCAGCTGTCGACGTTCTTTTTCTCGACACCTCCCTCGATAGCTGTCTCGACACCTCTCGATACCTCATCTGTCGAGATTTACTGAGGTTTCTATTTAAACACCTCGTGCAATCTGACTCTCATTTCTGTCGATCTCCTTTTCGATAGCTCTCTGTTTTCTCTCCCAAACTCTCTCATCTCACTCCAATCTTTCTCCTCAAGATTTCTTCAAGCTTCCTCAAGTTTTTCTTCACTTGATAAGCTTCCTATCTCTTCATTCTTCATGCATTTCATGATTTGAAACCTAGGTTTTGGGGTTTTTCAAAATTGATGAGTTTTTCTTGTAATTTTGGGTTGTGCTTTCATTTAAATATGTTTAAAACCTCAAACATTGCATCACATTTGCATTATAATGGTATTTTCATGTATTTAGATGTGTGTAATATGCTTGTGTGCTGGTAGAATTGGATTGGGCTGAGCCCATGATGCTTTTTACTTTGCATGTCACATGCTCATGCATTTTCATGCATACGTACTCTCTTTTCAATATATCTTAATATATTTGAACTGTTTGAGACTTTTCTGATTGTCTCATTTTCTCCCTCTCTCTCTCTGTTTACGTTAGTCATGTCTATGACACCTAAACATAAGTCTGCTCCATCTTTGATCCTACTCCTTCTAACATTCAATTCAGTGATGAGGATGCCTGAAAGGCTTTCTTGGAGAACTTTTCTCAATGAGGTGTTCATTCGGAACGTCGAGTCATTTTGGCGGACTTCGCCGACACTGACCTTCCCGATGTCATTCACAGTCGGGGATGGGAGTCACTGTGTGACGTCTCGGTCACATGTCCTCTCATGCTTATTCAGGAGTTTTACTCTAAAATGCACGGGATTGATTCTTTAGTACCTCTATTTTACACTCGCATTTGAGGTATGCGCTTTGTTGTCACACCACAGCTTGTTGCGGATATGCTTCGAGTTCCGAGGGTAGAGCATCATGACTACCCCGGTTGTGAGCGTCCGAGGAGTGTGTCCAAGAATGAGCTCAAATCCACTTTTTGTGAGCGTCCCTCTGAGTGGGGTGAACACCAGTTCACTTACTGTTCGGGCTTTGCAAAAGGCCCTCGATTTTTGAACATGGTGATGAGCTTTGTACTCCATCCTTTCTCTCACTACAACTCTATCACAGAGCCTCGTGCTTGATTTTTATTGTCCCTTCTTGAGCATCTTACTATAGATTTTGTTGGAAAATCTGGTTTTGTATCTCATACAAAACACACAGCAGAAGCAACAAACACGGATCTACTTCAACTATGCAAGATAACATGTAACCATGAATTTTAGAATAAAGAATAGAAAGCGTACCTTGATGTAGTGAATTTCAAAACCAAACTTGATAATACTTGGGAAAACTTTTAATCTTCACTCCAATTCCACTTGATACCCAAGAAGTGTGGTCTCTCAATCAATTTCCAAGGAGAGAATAAAAGAGTGTCCTACACTCATATACATCATTGCATTCCTTATGTGATCTAAATGAAAACCACACTCATAATTCTATATGTTTCTCTCCTTATATACAACTAATTATCTAATTGGGCTAGCCTTTTGGGTCATTCCAATTGGGCTATAATGTGTGGCTTGGAGTAGGACCAAAAAGGACAAATAAGACACTAGCTCCAATGGGCCTTGGGCTTTTCTGTCAACTCTTGACAAGTCCAAAGTTACCATTAATTATATTCAATACCACTATAAGAATATAATTGCACTCTAGGCCTTATTAATAAATTATATCCCAAGACTTTATTATACATGCAACCACTTCATTAAAATATTTGTAGTAATATAAAGTCATGAATATAGACTGCCACTTTGAAGATTGCTACATTTTAATCCTTGAGTACCTGGTTTAATACTTTATGTTATTCATCATATATTTATGAAATCCAATTTCATAAATATATACTTTAGTAAAGTGGTTGGGCCCAACACTCTGAATAACCAAACCCATTAAACTTATCTCAAGGGAATATTTTATATCTCTGTTAAGAGATTATGAATTCCATCTTGAGAATATATGTTCCATCAACATTAAATGCAGTTGCCCAACATACTGAGGTTTTGACCGTAACTTATAGATCTCACTCCTGATATATCAAAGCAACCTACATCTCATGATCAGGTCCATTATTCTCTCAGGATTTAGAGTTGATGTAAATAGAAGTCGTGAGATTTATTATTCATTTGACAGTCGTTAGGAGAATAATAAATCTCACAGCGGTCCAGTTCAATATGTCTTAACTCTTAAAACATATCAACATATCAACTAGAAGTCTCTACTTCCATGATCAAGACAAATCATCTTAGTTGATATGTTATAGTCTTCACAGATGAAATGCCCAATTTCATCACCGACTACGAACTAAAATTCTGAGTTTACAAAGAACTTGTGATTTATATCTTCTGTGACTAAATCACATAAATCACATACTATGCATCTCATGGACTAAGATAATGTCCCATTAGTTCATTTATAAATAGTCTCATATAATTAAACAATCTAATTGTTTATAATAGCCAATTATTTATAACATGCCAATAAATTGGATTTTAAGGCACAAATCCCAACAGATTTCCCCGCTCATTTCATTCTTTCTATCATAGATGTTCATCTAGATTTGGCGTCCCGTGATAAGCTCATATTTCCTTTCGCTATCACAAGGATCTTACGCCATTTTTCCGTCCCTTTTCCTGTGTTCGACCATTTCACCTTCATGTGTGCCATAGACGTCGCTACAGTAAAATGTAGTGAGGCTCAGTTTAGGTCGCGACAGGAGTCAACAGCTCCTCCCCCCGGTTCGACTCCATCTCGTTTGGCACCCTCTCAGTCTGTTCCATCTACATCTGCTCCTTCCTCTTACATGGGCGATGTATCTCTTGCAGACATCATGGTGTAGCTGCAGCGCATGGATGCTCGCCTTGATACACTTTCTACGGAGTTGTATCAGGTGAACATTCATGTCAGTCGTATTGCACGACGACAGGCGGCTATGGGTGGCTATGCTTCTGAGGCTACTCCTTCACCATCTCCTCCAGTGGCTTCTGATTCTGATGCTGAGGATGATGATGATGCTGGTGATGACGATGACGCTTCGGATGATGACGATGGAGATGCTAGCTCTACTGATGAGATGTCTACTTGACACCCTACCCTTTGTCACTTGACAAAAAGGGGGAGTATTTTTGGGATATGAGAGTAGTCATCTTAGGGGGAGAGTTAGTATAGGACTTTTCGTTAGGGGGAGTGTTGATACTTGAGGGATGTAGTGAGGATATGATATATCTTTTCTTTTCTTTCTTTTATAGATACATTGTTCTTGTACATTAGGTCTTGTGACCAGTTTTTACATACATTGTACTTATCTTCCTTATATGTTGATGTATGTTTCTTTCACCTACCTTACATGTGTTGTTTCTTTTCTCTCTTTATACACATGCTTCTTATACTTGTATGCAATTTATTATTTCTATTTCACACAAAGATGCATTGATGAGTTTTGTTTAAAGTGTTTCAAAAATACAAGTTGTCAAAGTCTACTTGCCATAAACTCTCTTCCTGCAAAGTTTTTCAAGAGTTTGTGTTAGGATAGATTTTATTGTATTTTACAAGTGAATATGAGTTGAGTGATTTATGACTTCTCTCATATCTCATTTGTTTGTTGTGGTTTTATCATGGATTGCCAAAGGGAGAGATTGTTAGGACATATGTGGTTCACTTATTAAGAACATATGTCACTCTTTTATGTAATTGGCTAATCTTTTGACAAAACGCACTTTACTTGTATTTGGGTAGATCTAGGATGTGTTAAAATACTTCAAGAAACCATGTTTCAAGCTGAAAGTGCAAATTCATTAAAGCTCGACAGCTATCTCGACAGCTGCATCTATCGAACTTAAGAAAGCTGTTCCAGCCCCGTGTGCTCGACACCTGCTCAACAGCTTCTATCTGTCGAGGTTTATAAAATCAGAATTTTTGATCTGATTTATTGTGATCCGTGAATGTGTCTTTGGGACTTCTTTTCTTCTAACCCTAGACATATAAAAGGATTGTTTTAAGGGCCGTCAAAGTGTTCATAAGTTGCATAAGCATTGAGAAAACTCTGGTTAAGCAAACTGTGACTTGAGACAAAGTTTTGCCATAGTTCATCTCTTCTGAAGAAGTTACTGTCTATTTGCACTAGAGGGTTTTGTGACCAAGCATCTTCTTGATCGTCATCGTTGGGATGAACTGAAAAACTTTGCAGCCAACAAAATTTCTCTAGTTTGTGATTGAAGTCGCGTACTGGGATCCGCACAATTGGTTAGTCACGTACTTGGGAGCCGTGCATCAAAAGGGGAAACTGTCACTACATAACAAGTCCAATTAGGTATTGGGGTAAGGGTTTAACTGTAGGTTGGTAAGGTACTTGGGATTCCTATACTTGTAACCGCTTGTTGTGATAATAGTGGAGTTTCAGGAGTGGTGACCTAAAAACCACCCGGTGGGGTTTTTGCCGTCAGGTTTTCCCCATTCGTAAACAAATCACCGTGTTATTTATTTTCCGTTGCATAATTAGTTTATTGGTGATTTGTTTGTGCTACCACGCGTTTGCCTGTTAATTAACTTAATTAATTCACTTGGCTAAATTAATTGGTTAATTTATCACAAAGGGTCAATTCGATTTTGGCCTATCAACATAAATAACCATCTCACCACTGTTGCCCGCCAATCATAAATGACATCTGTATGCTTCGGCATAGCAAAAGTGTGATGTCAATGACATTTGTGTGCTTCGGCATAGCAAAATTAGAATGTCAAATATCATTGGGTATTTCTTTTCTATCTCTTATATGCCCATGCATGATAAGCTTATTAAAAAGAAAAATATGCAAAGAAAATAAAAAGCAAAAAGATCAAAATGCTTTTAAATATGATTGCAAGCGTGTATTCTAGGAGATGTGGGAGTTATAGGATGTACCTCGAAGGTGATAGTCCCCATCAAACAGTTATGATTGTGTGTGAGTTAAAGTGATTTTCTCATATCTCAAATCGTCATAACATGTATACATTTATGCAATCTTGCGATGTTTTTAACACACAACACGCAATATTCTTTGCATGTGCAGGTACAATATGATTTGGCCATCACAAGGTTTTACATGTGTTAATGTATGCTCACTAAACTGTCTTAACTTGTTTTTGAAATATAAAATTGGTTAGACTTGTTTAGTGTGTGTGTGTGTTTTTGGGATCCATGTGCTTAAAATTATTGTTGAAAGATGATTTTGAGAGCTTAATATGTTGATTGGATCATTGGTTAAGTTGTATGTTTGATTGCATTCATGTCTGTATTTTTCACTTCTCAAAAAACTGTTTTTAAAAGCTAGCTCAACATCTCCTCGACACCTCCTCGATACCTAGCTATCTGTCAAGCTTCTTAAACTTTTTCTTATCACAATCTCGACAGCTTCCCAACACCTGGTGGATTGATCGAGAAAGTTCCTGCCTCCTCGATAGCTTCTCGACAGCTGGTGGATCGATCAAGCATCTATTCTTGTGTCTTTTCTTTGTTCCTCAACACATTCTTGACACCTGTATCTGTCAACGTTGTTTTTCTCGACACCCTCCTCGACAGATGTCTCAACACCTCTCGATACCTTCATCTGTCGAGATTTACTAAGGGTCTATATATTCTTCCTCGTACGATCCGAACCTCATTTCTCTCGATCTCTCTCTCGATAGCTCTATCTCTTCATCTCCCAAATACTCTCATCTCACTCCAATCTTGATCCTCAAGGTTTTTTCAAGCTTTTTCAAGTTTTTCTTCACTTGGTAAGCTTCTTATCTCTCATTCTTCATGTATTTCATGTTTTGAAACCTAGGTTTTTGGGGTTTTTGAAAAAATTTGGGGTTTTCCAAAATTAATGAGTTATTGTTGAAATTTTGGGATGGGTTTTTACTTAAATGAGTTTAAAATCTCATACATTGCATCACATTAACATTGTAACAGTATTATCATGCATTTAGATGTGTGCAAACTGTTTGTGTGCTGGTAGGTTTGGATTAGGCTAAGCCCATGATGCAATTTCTTTTGCATGTCACATGTTCATGCATTTTCCATGCATACATACTCTCTTTTCAATATACTTGTTATATTTGAACTGCTTGGGACTTTACTAATTGTCCCTCTTTCTCTCCCTCTCTTTCTGTTTACGTTAGTTGTGTCTATGGCACCTAAGCGTAAATCTACTCCAGCTCGGAACCCTCTTCGTTCCGGAGCTTCTTCATCTTCTGATTCTGCTCTTTCTCATCTTCAGTTCCGTGATGAGGATGCCCAAAAGGCTTTCTCGGAGAACTTTTCTAGACGAGGTGTTCATTCGAAAGGCCAAGTCATTTTGGCGAACTTCGCCAACACTGACCTTCCCGATGTCATTCACTGTCGAGGATGGGAGTCACTGTGTGACGTTCCGGTTACCTATCCTTCTGTACTTATACAGGAGTTTTACTCCAATATGCATGGAATTGATCGTTCTGTACCTCAGTTTTTTACTCGCGTTCGAGGTACGCGCTTTCCTGTCACATCGCAACTTGTTGCGGATGTGCTTCGGGTTCCTAGGATAGAGTTTCCTGACTATCCTAGTTATGAGCGTCTGAGGACTGTGTCCAAAGATGAGCTCATGGCTGCTTTCTATGAGCACCCTTCTGATTGGGGTGATCATCAGTATACACCATGTAGGCCTTTTGCTAAAGGTCCTAGAATCTTGAACATGGTGATGACCTTTGTACTCCATCCACTCTCTCATTACAACTCCATCATAGAGTCTCGTGCTAGGTTTTTGTTGTCCCTTCTTGAGCATCTTACTATAGACTTTTCTTCTCATTTGGACTCGACGTCCCATGATAAGCTCATCTTTCGTTCCGCTATCATGAGGATTTTATGCCATTTTTCCGTCCCTTTTTCGATGTCCGACCATTTCACTTTTATGTGTGCCATAGACGCCGCTACCGTAAAACGTAGTGAGGCGCAGTTTAGGTTGCAATGGAAGTCAGCAGCTCCTCCCTCCCCGTTCGACTTCATCTCGATCAGCTCCATCCACATCCGCTCCTTCCTCTTCCATTGGTGATGTGACTCTACGAGACATCATGGCGCAGCTGCAACGCATGGATGCTCACCTTGATACACTCTCTACTGAGTTATATCAGGTGAACGTTCGTGTTGGCCGTATTGCTAAGCGGCAGGCGAGCATGGGTGGCTTTGCTTCTGAGACTTCTCCTCTAAAGGAAATTTAGACCCCTTAAAACAACAATTGGATTAACCTAGTTTATTAGCCAAGTGATTAACTTAGTCAAATTATGCAATTCTAGATTAAAACAATCAAACAATCATATCAAAAATATAAAGCAGCGGAAATAATAAATAACACAATGATATGATCACCCAGGAAACCACACGGTAAAAACCTGGGGAGGATTTGACCTAGCTATCCTCAAGGTAAACTGAATTCACTATGCGAAAGAATCGAAGTTCATACAAAAGGACTTACAGGCTCCCCGCTCAACTTCCTAATGCTACCTACCAGTAGAACTTACTGACACGACCACATGCAAGCTCCGAATCCACGGACTCCTTCTTTCTTGGTTTCTCCAATTAGCTACAAGCACCCACGCTTGTTATTCTTTAAGCTCCAATGGCAGCAACCGAGTTAATCATCAAGATGTTGATAATATCTCTACCTTGAAAACCCTAAGTTTATGTGAAGGAAAGCTCCCCAAGGATCTCACAAAAGATTCACACAAACTGCAATATGAGCAACAAAGACTTAGAGAGGTTTGGGTACAAAACCCTAAAAATAAAAGGAGGCACAAGAGGCACTCTAATCTCTCTCTTAAAAGTCTCAAAAATGTTCTAGGGTTTTCCTTATATATAGGAGTGTTTTACTTGAACCCCAAGACGTTTAAATAGAGTTTGGGCTGAGTTGGAATTCTACAAAAAACGCATCTGACCTGAGATTCGATCGATCAAGCCAAGCCGAAATGCACTAATACTTCTGCAGCCACTTGATTCCAACTATACATGAATTACAAAACTTTGAGCAAGACTAAACAAGACTAAACATATTGTTTTGATCATGGTTTGCCAACATTACACATTAGAGTTCTAAATACATAAAATCCTAAGTCTTTAGAACCTAACAAACTCCCCCTTTGGCAATCCATGACAAAACACAAACTAAAAGCTCAAAGTTTACAAAGTAAAAGCCCATTACAAAAATAATGCTCATAACAACAAATCCAACCTAACTACTATCCATCAGTTGCAAGTATAGACAGTAGCTCAATTGAATCAACCTGTATATTTCCTAAAACACTAAACAAAATGCATAAACGCATGTGTGGAAAATACAAGTAAACAAAAATAAATTCTTGATTTCACATAGCACAAAATAAAGACATATACCAATGAAGAACTCATAAGTATAAATCAATAAGAAATGAAACAAGAAACATATAAATCAAAATAAATTCTAACTCTCCTCCTAAGTTAGATACATCAAAAAGTTTTTTATATTCTCCCCCTAAACAAAACAAACAGGTCATCTATGTCTCCCCCTTTTTGTCACGTATTGACAAAGACTACCTAATCAGAAGGTAGACAGAAAACATACGCAACAGAGTAAGAGAAAATAGAGACAACTCCCCCTATGAAGAGCAACAACTCCCCCTAAGAACCACAAAGGTTAAAAAAAATTTCTCCCCCTATAAAAATAGGAAAAACAAAACAAGTTTTGGGAAAAAACAGTTTTGGGGAAAAATGAGGAGGTGGGGATGAAAGACACACAAACCAAAGTTAAAAACTAAGGTGAGGATACACATGAAGAAAAAATATTCTCTCTTTCAATAAAATGCAAACATGGCACTATATGACCCATAAACAGTTGCATGAGTAGAGAAAATATTTGCACATTGATTATCCATCATATCTCTTAAGAAAAATATTTTCTACAGTTCACACATAAGAAATAGCATATACTAGAATGTACAAAACTCAAAAATTAATCAATCAATTTTTAAATCAAGTTGAGTACCCAATGTAGCAAAGTGTATGCATGTTATGTGTGAAAACAATGAGAGATATGACTGCAAAACTGCAAGATGGATACAAAAACAATGCAATGCATGTGAATCCTAAACACAAATGATGCATGAAAAAAATTTTGGTCAAAAACATAGAAACTAAAAATTTTTCAGTTTCGATCAATCGAGAATCGATCGAACATCAATCGAGTCAGGCAGACTCAAACCAAAAATTTTAATCGCAATTTCGGTTGATCGAAAAATAGGTTTGATCGATCGAAAGTCTGGAAAAATTAGATTTTTGAAAAACAGAGCATTTTAATGCAGAAACTCCTCAAAGCACATTGTTTTATAAAAAAATGCATGAGTATGAGACGAAAAGTTTTTCAAAAACACTTGAATTTAACCCAGATCTTCCAAAATCAAGATTTTCAATCAATTTGTCCTCAAAGCGCAAATATTATACACATTTTGCATTAAAGTCAAGGAACTTTTAATCTTGGATGGCCACAACAAGATCACACACAATAAAATGTACCAAGTTTAGCAAAGAGTAACTTGTGTAGTGTGTGCAACTAGCAAAAGCTTGAGATACATGTGAGGTGATATGTGAATAGCAATCAATCACAAAGTCTACAAAATTCATCACATAGAATTTAAAAGAGACTATCACCTAAAGAGTTACATCATATAACTCCCACATCTCCTAGAACATAAGCTTGCAATCATGTAAGTTTCTTGAATTTTGCCTCATAATATACACACCAATTTTAATTTATTCAGAAACTTATTAAAAAGCCAGGATAATGTACACACCAATTTTAATTATGTGATTTGGCATCAAACCTAATAGTACATACCAATTTTAAGCATTAAGCAATTAAACCGAGGCTACACCTTATGTTCTTTTTGTGCATGTGCTACACTTTCTCGAGCACAAAAACTTATGATATGCACTAAGGTGTTCATGATTGGCTAGTGAACAGTGGTGAGATGGTTATTTATGCCTTTCTCAAAAGGATCAAGTCCGACAGTCAAATAACATGTGACTTCAAGATTAAGACAAAGTGATAAACACCATAAACATCTTTCCCACACAACATGCACTACAAAGCTCAACTAGTAAAGTGCAATAAATAAGCTCATCAAAGCTAAACAAGGTACATAAACTTGTTATGTAAAGATAATATGGCCAATCCTTGATTATAAATCCAAGATGTGAAATACAAAACACAAAAATCTTTTTGGTTTTAAAAACTATATGACCAAAAACAAAAAAGCACATATTATGCTAAATGAACAATGCAAATGCAATGCATGACAGTGCTTAACTAAGCTATAGATGGTACACAAACAAGAAATATCAATTTCTTAATTAACCCTTGAGTACATGTACAAACTAGTATATACTCACACAAAATCAGAAATAGCTTAGCATACTATTCAAGTTTCTCCACAATGTCAAGCATGTTCTAAATCAAGAGAAAGATATCATAATTCATGTAATCCTCAAAAAGAAAAACTAGACACAAAATAAAATATTTTTGTCTTTTTGAAATTTTTCAATGTTTTTGGATTTTTTTTAATAAAAAAAAAAAAAAAAAGACCAAAAACAGAAATCAAACAAGTCCACAATTAATTGAAAAAAATAAATCAGGGACAAGTTAGCAACACTCACCTTAGAGAATCTTTTCTCAGCCATCTAGCACGAGTCTTCGGCTTTGTAGGTGAAAATCCATGTGAAGCAGAGTGTATTTGAGGAATTACACCAATCTTCTGAGAAATACTAAAATCCTGCAAATTCCTTTCACAAGCCAACAAGCTCATATTTTTCAAAAGAATATGAAACAATTTATATGGACTTATGGCAGGAGAAATATCATCACAAATCCTAGATTGACATACAGAATGCTGAAATTTCAATTTATGACAATTAGGACGAATGTGACCACGAACACCACAAAAGTGGCAAACAGGAACAAATTTAGGAACATCAGTATTCCTAAGAGCAAATCTAGTCTCAGATTTTGGTTTTTGCCTTAACAAATAGCAGTTTGGTCTAATATGACCAACAACACCACAAAGGTGACAGGTAGGTATAAAAATAGATTTATTATGCTCTCTAACAGTAGGTTTAGACTTAGGTTTAGAAACTTCAGCGTCAACATCAGAACTTTTACCTTTGTCTAACCTAACAAAATAAGCATTTTCTTTATTATTCCTCTTGAAAGGAGGGATATAAACTTTCTCAGTCTTAGGCTTAAGAGAAACAGAAACACTTCTGTTATCAATAACAGGCTTGGTACTAGTCAAATTTTCAATTTTAGTTTTAGATTCAACTAACTCTTGCTCTAAGCACTTCATCTTCTCATCTTGAGAGGAAATTTGATTTCTCAAAAATTCATTCTTTTTATTAAACTCATCTAATCTCACAATCAAATCCTTTTTTTCAAGATTAGCCAATTTTAACTCTTCTTTAAATTTCTTAGAAATTTTCAAAGATTTAGATAATTCCTTACGAAGAGTTTCAAAAGCATAAAAAAAAATCAACAGAAACAATAGTGTCATTTTTATTCAAAACATCACAGGCATCAATAAAATCAGCAGAAGCATGAGTAGAAAGACACTTCAAATTATCCATGATAACAGGAGTCAAGGATCAGCTCTTAGATCAAAAGATCTAAAATAGAAGAGTTACCCGCTCTGATACCACTTGATAGAAATTTAAACCCCTTAAAACACAATTAAATTAACCTAGTTAATTAGCCAAGTGATTAACTTAGTCAATTTATGCAATTCTAGGTTAAAACAATCAAACAATCATATCAATTATAAAGCAGTGGAACAATAAATAACACAAGATATGATCACCCAGGAAACCACACGGTAAAAACCTGGGGAGGATTTAACCTAGCTATCCTCAAGGTAAACTGAATCCACTATGCGAAAGAATCGAAGTTCATACAAAAGGACTTACAAGCTCCCCGCTCGACTTCCTAATGCTACCCACCAGTAGAACTTACTGACATGACCACGTGCAAGCTCCAAATCCACGGACTCCTTCTTTCTTGGATTCTCCAATCAGCTACAAGCACCCGCGCTTGTTATTCTTTAAGCTCCAATGGCAGCAACCTTGTTGATCATCAAGATATAGATAATATCTCTACCTTGAAAACCCTAAGTTTATGTGAAGGAAAGCTCCTCAAGGATCTCACAAGAGATTCACATAAACCGCAAATATGAGCAACAAAGACTTAGAGAGGTTTGGGTACAAAACCCTAAAAATAAAAGGAGGCACAAGAGGCACTCTAATCTCTCTCATAAAAAGTCTCAAAAATGTTCTAGGGTTTTCCTTATATATAGGAGTGTTTTACTTGAACCCCAAGACGTTTAAATAGAGTTTGGGCTAAGTTGGAATTCTGCAGAAAACGCATCTGACCCGAGATTCGATCGATCGAGCTTGGCCGAAATGCACTAATACTTCTGCAACCACTTGATTCCAACTTTACTTGAATTACACAACTTTGAGCAAGCCTAAACAAGACTAAACATATTGTTTTGATCATGGTTTGTCAACATTACACATTAGAATTCTAAATACATAAAATCCTAAGTCTTTAGAATCTAACATCCTCCACCACCTCCTGTGGCTTCTGAGCCTGAGTCTGATGATGCTGATGGTGGTGATGACGATGATGGAGATGCTAGCTCTACCGATGAGATGTCTACTTGACACTCTTATCATTTGTCACTCGTGACAAAAAGGGGAAGTAGTTTTGGGATATGAGAGTAGTCATTCTTAGCGGGAGAGTTAGTATAAAACCATTTTGTTAGGGGGAGTGTTGATATTTTTGAGGGATGTAGTGAGGATATTATGTATCTTTTCTTTTCTTTCTTTTATAGATACATTGTTCTTGTACATTGGGTCTTGTGACCAGTTTTTACATATATTGTACTTATCTTCCTTATATGTTGATGTATGTTTCTTTCACCTACCTTACATGTGTTGTTTCTTTTATCTCTTTATGCACATGCTTCTTATTATTTGTATGCAATCTATTATCTCTATTTCATACTAAAATGCCTTGATGAGTTTTGTTTAAAGTGTTTCAGAAATACAGGTTGTCAAAGTCTACTTGCCATAAACTCTCTTCTTGCAAAGTTTTTCAAGATTTTGTGTTAGGATAGATTTTATTGTATTCAACAAGTGAATATGAGTTGAGTGATTTATGACTTCTCTTATATATTCATTTGTTTGTTGTGGTTTTGTCACAGATTGGCAAAGGGGGAGATTGTTAGGACATATGTGGTTCACTTGTTAAGAACATATGTCATTCTTTTATGTAATTGGCTAATCCTTTAACAAAACGCATTTTACTTGTAATTGCGTAGATCTAGGTGTTTTTAATACTTCAAAAAACTATGTTTCAAGGTCAAGTGTTGAAGTCATCAAGTATGTCCAAGAAACAAGCTGAGAAGTGCAAGTTCATTAAAGCTCGACAGGTAGCATGTGTCGAGGTTTAAGAAGTTGTTCAGCCCATGTGCTCGACAGCTGCTCGACACTTGCTATTTGTTGAGGTTTAAGAAAGAAACAGAAATTCTAATCTGTTTTCTTGGAATCCGTGAATGTGTCTTTGGGCTTTCTTTTCTCCTAACCCTAGACATATAAAAGGATTATTTTAAGAGCTGTCAAAGAGTTCACAAGTTGCACAAGCATTGAGCAAAGTCTGTTCAAGCAAATTATGACCGAAGACAAAGTTTCGCCCTAGTTCATCATTCTTGAAGAAGTTGTTGTGTATGTGCACCATAGGGTTTTGTAACCAAGCATCTTCTTGATCTTCATCGTGTGGGATGAACTGAAAAACTTTGCAGCCAACAAACTTCTATAGTTGGTGGTTGAAGTCGTGTATTAGGATCCGCGCAATTGGTTAGTCACGTACTTGGGAGCCGTGCATCAAAAGGAGAAATTGTCACTACATAACAAGTCCAATTGGGTATTAGGATAAGAGTTCAACTGTAAGTTGGTATAAGGTACTGGGATTCCTTTACTTGTAACCACTTGTTGTGACAATAGTGGAATTTCGGGAGTGGTGACCTTAAAATCACCCGGTAGGGTTTTTGCTGAGTAGGTTTTCCCCATTCATAAACAAATCACCGTGTCAAATTTATTTTCCGCTAAACTTAGTTTAATTGGTGATTTGTTTGTGCTATCACGTGCTTTGTATGTTAATTTGATTAATTAATAACTTGGCTAATTAATCAATCAATTTAATCACAAGGGGTCAATATGTTTTTGGCCTATCATTCTGTAATTGGCTAATTCTTTGACAAACTGCACTTTATTTGTAATTGGGTAAATCTAAAATGAGTTTAATACATTAAGATATATGTTGTTCAAGCATATCAAGTGTTCGTATTAAAAGACATGAAGATTGGTCAAAGAAACAAGTGAAGAAAAAATGTTCATTAAGTCTCGATAGATAGCTTGATAGATGCCTACTATCGAGACTTAATGTGAAGTTTGATAGATAGCTCGACAGAAGCTCGATCTATAGAAAATTAGTGAATTACGATTTTCAGTTTTCTAGATTTGAAATTCGGCCAAGACTTATGTATTTGCTTAAGGTTTCTTTTCTTACAATTCTAGACATATATAAGGCTTATTTTAAGAGCTGTCACACACGGATACAGAGACTAAGAGATTTATTTTCTATGAGAAGCTACTACGTTTGTATGCCATAGGGTTTTGTGACCAAGTGCTTCCAGATCTTCATTGTTAATGAAGTAAATAACTTTGTAGCCAATAATTGTTAGGACATATGTGATTCACTAGTTAGGAACATATGTCACTATTTTATGTAATTGGTTAATCCTTTGACAAAACACACTTTACTTGTATTTGGGTAGATTTAGAATGTGTTTAATACTTCAAGAAACTTTGTTTCAAGTTCAAGTGTTAAAGTCATGCAAGTCTGTCCAAGAATCAAGTGAGAAAGTGCTGAATTTTAAAACTCGACACCTACTCGACACCTCCTTGACACCTGGTTATCTGTCGAGCTCTTCAGCTGATTCTTATCACAATCTCGACACCTCTCGATAGCTAGATCGATCGATCGAGAAACTTTATGTCCCCTCAACACCTTCTCGATCGATCGAGCTTTACGAAATTCAGTTTTTCAGATTTGATTTTCGACCCATGCTTATGTATTTGTGTAGGGTTTCTTTTCTCACAACCCTAGACCTATATAAGGCTTATTTTAGAGGCCGTCACATAAGAGAATACAAGGAGAACATATGAAAAAGGTGACTGATGCCTTATTCTCTCTTAAAGAAGCTACTGCGTCTTTGCGCCTTAGAGTTTTGTAACCAAGTACTTCTTGATCTTCATTGTTGATGAAGTGAAGAATTTTACTGCCATCAATCTTCTTCTAGTTGGTGATTTAAGTCGTGTACTGGGATTCGTGTAAAGGAATGAGTCACGTACTGGGATTCGTGCATTAAAGGGTGGCGTTCATAAATTGAAGAGTTTAGAAGTTCTAAAGCGGTAGAAGGTTTCTGCTGTAAGTTCATCTACGGAGATTTTAGAGTCTAGGGATAAAGGTTTTGTACTAGATCTGAAACTTCTCTTTTCTATAGTGGATTGCTTTTCGGGAAATTTTCCCCCCAAGTTTTTTACTGTGAAACTAGTTTGTTTCATTGGTTAACCTGGGTCATCATATCTTTTTTTTTTCTTTTTTTTCTTTTTTCCGCTGCATGATTTTGACATGATATTGATGTTTGTTTGTTTTAACAAGTTTCATTCATAATAAATCTAATTAACAACTTGGGTTTAAAACTTGTTAATTCTATCAACCGGGGTCTAAATTTTCCAACAATAACATCTTTCAAAATTGCTAGATTTAGTCATGTACTAGGATTCGTGCAAAGGGTTAGTCACAGATTGGAGATTTGCATCAAAGGAAAGAAGGCTATTACAAGATCAAGTCCAATTGGGTATTGGAGCGAAGGTTCAACTATAGGTTGGTATTTTGGGATAGGCCAAGATAGTTGATAAGATTCCTTATACTTGTAACCGCTTGATTGTTAATTAGTGGATTCTTAGGAGTGGTGACATTCAATTCACCCGGTGGGATTTTTGCCTTGCGATAGGTTTTTTCCATTTGTCAACAAATCATCGTGTTCAATTTAACTTCCACTGCATTTAATTTATTTGGTAATTTGTTTTTTTTTTTTTTTAGGAAGAATTTATTTGGTAATTTGTTGGTACCTTCACGATGTGCATGTAATTTAACATATTTAATAAACTTGGGTAATTGAATTAATTAACTAAGGTCAAGCTATCTTAACCCAATTTTATATATATATTGTGTCTTTGATGTGTACGCTGTTAAATAAGAACAAAATTATTTTGTTTAAATTTTTTTAAAGGATCAAGTTGTTTGTTTTTTGTAAAATTGGTTGATTCGGCTTAATTTTTTTTTTTTTTTTTTTTTTTAAGTTTTACTATTAGTAACTTTTGTTGTTGGACTAATTCTTTTGGGCATGTATATTTTGTTTTAGATCTATAAAAAAATTTATGATCTTTAAAATGAGGAAAAAAATTCTAGAGTTATAAAATTTTTTTACAAATTCCTGATGTGATTAGTGGCTATTTGTAAATAAAAATAATAATGTAAGTGGTAGGCCTAAATGTGAACCAGTAAGAATTTTCTATTTTAACAGTTTGTAAAAATGTTGTAGAAAAATATGTGACTATAATAATACTCTTAAAAGAATCAATGATATTGTTAAGAGGAGTAAAGTTGTACTTTTATAAAATAAAATTGCTAAAATTAGTATCCATATATATAATAATATTATCTTAAAAAAATATTGGGGGGCCATTGCCCCAAGTCCAACCATGGCTCCAGCCATGGTAGGATGTATGGTGTATTTAAAAGTGATTAGGTAAAATATATATATATATATATATATATATATATATATATATATATACTATGTTAAATTGTCCAAAATTTTTACTAATTAATTGATGTGAATTCTCTTAATTACCGTGCAAGATAAAGAAAGTAAATGCTCAAAAGTTAGAGACTTGGAAAGTATATTAAATGTCAAGTAAAGAATATTTCTCTTGCCGATTCCTCACATTCGTACATAGAGATTTAAGGTTTGCTTTGATGAGACTAAAGTAAATTATTCCAAGATATAGCTTTAGTGAACTCTTCCATGTAGTCCCATAAAAAATAAAAAAATAAAAACTCTTCCAAGTAAAGGACAAATATCTACATATGCTGACCTTCGCAAAAAGATATATGCCTGAAACAATAGTTGTCAAAACGTGAATCGCATCGTGAATCGATTTTTGATTTTTTTCGTATCGTGTATCATATCATATCATGTATCGTAAGATTTACAAACACATAATAAAATTTATAACAAATTATAGATATACATACATAAAGAGTATATTCATTATAAATTTTGAACATATTCAACGAATGACTAATTTATCCATCACTTATGTAATAATATTTAACAAGCTAACTAAATAAATCAAACTAATATGTGTTTATATTTATAACATAAACATTCAAATTGCTTAAATTCAAAAGTAATAATATATTATAAATGACCAAAAAATAATAATTCACTTTCATCATATTTATCATATTGCCTAATCAACTCCATCTAAGTCAATACTATCACCATGTTTATCATTTTGCGAGTTATTTCTTCATAAAAATTTCTTCATCTTCATTAACATTTTTACTATCTCTTCTTTTTCTTTTTCTTTTAATATATTTTTTAAAATAATTCTTCTTGACATTCTAGTTTCTTGGACTTATAAAAATAATGACAATAATGACAAAAATAAAAAATAATTATATTTGTCGATTAATATCTTATTCATATTCATAGTATAGAAAATAAATTTGTAAATATTAAAGTGAAGTGTAAGTGTATTTTGTGTAGTCCAAATTTTATAGGATAAAAAAAGGAAGAAAAAACACTTATGAATATGTTATTTTAGTAGGCTAAATGAAATAACCTAATAATTTTGTGTTAAAAACAAGTTTAACAACTTGTTAGATTCAAATAAAAATACAAATGGTAACAAAAAAAATCTCATTTTAAAGTATTTGGCTATGTATTGTACGATACGTACAATTTTACAATATAATACGATTCATAAAATACGCACATTATATCGTATGATTCATGAGCACTTACGATACAGAGATATAATACAAAACTTTTTACATACGATATGATACGTATCACATATAATACGATAGTGACAACTATGCCTAAAACAAATAAAAACAGTAAATAGTTTTGGATATACATACTGAGTAAAAGTCCTTTATTATGGAGAAGAAATAAAGAAGTTGAGTAATTAATGCACTATAAATGTGTCCAAACATAAAATTTAAATAATAAAAAAATTGTAAAATCGTAGTCTTCAAGAATTGATAAATTGGTGAATGCAAAGTCTACCGACGCGTTGATTCTTTTCCTACGTTAAGGGAAAGTTAGATTCTGTATTCGGTGAAAATTACAGCAAGGTATATTATGCAACGCAACTTGCCCTGCACCTGCAAGTTAAGGAAAGTAAATTCCAGACAGTTCAGAAAGGAGGAAAGTATTTCAATTGCCAAGGATACTTCACTGGCAGATTCCTCACCTTCGTACATTGAGATTTCATATTTTCCTCGATGAGGCTAAAGTAAATTAACACGAAACAGCTTTAGGGAACTCCAGATGCTCACCTTCGCAAAAAGTGATATGTCTTACACAAAAAGAAAAGGTAAATAAAAACAGCTAGCTTCAAGTACTCCAAATGCCAAGTAAAGAATACTTCACCACTTTGAAGAAAAAAATAAAAAGCAGGGAATACTTCACCAGCAGATAAAGATGATTTGCCTTACACGTGCAAAGAAAAAAAAAAAAAAAGATAAATACTTGCCTTAATTTTGAAACTTTCTAAACTTTCACCCTAACTGGTATCAAAGCTCTATTTTGCAAAGGACAAACTTTGTCTATAAACTTGACTGTAGTTTGAGGGGCGTTTGATTTTCCGTAAAGTTACATTATACCATAATATTATATTATTATAATCTTACTTATATTAATGTAATCTCAATACAAGAATACAACATTACATTGTTTAGGAATGTGATGAGATTAAAGTAATGTGATATATTTTATAATTTTAGATTATGGTAATGTTAAAAAAAAAAATAAACTAAAAACCTTAATGTCACATCATCGTAGCATCACATTAAGGACATTTCACAACGAACCAAATGCTTCCTAAGACTACAAGTTTACTTAATATCATTTTATTTTATGTGAATTTTGACAAATTCATAATTGGATTACATTTTCTTTTTATATTCTCCATACTTACAAAATTTTCAGAAGATAAAAAATTAACAACTATATCATCAATCAAATATTTAAATTTAAATTTTTTGTAGTTTAAAATTATGCATAAAAATAAACTTATAGATCAAATATTAAATAACATGTGTGTTAATAACATAAAGGATATACTGTTCAACGGTTAAATTTTCAAAATATGTAACCTAATTAATTTTTTTAGTGGGAGTTGTAGTTTTAGGTTACAACTAAGTTTGTAACCAAATTTTTTTTCATGTACAAAAAGCCACACTCTTTTTACAATTTTTTGGTATTTATACTATGTTTCTCTGCATAAAAACTTTATATATATATATATATAGGCTTTTTTGAGAGAGAGAGAGAGAGAGAGAGAGAGAGAGAGAGAGAGAGAGAGAGAGAGAGAGAGAGAGAGAGAGAAACCCTCAAAAACTTTATATAGGTTGTATAGAAAGTCTGGATGTGATAATGTATATAATATAGTCTCATATATCGTGCTATATTTAATAGTGTATGTGTCTATCACGTATCTTAATTATCTTTTATATATATATATATATATATATATAATTCTAATTGTCTATCACATATCGTGCTATATGTAACTATAATTTTTTAAAATTACTTTTTTTTTTTTTTTTATGTCACATGGTTACGTATTTTGAGACAGAAATATATATACAATAGTATGCTCTTAATTTTGCAATTGGAACACTTTTCCCCTTGAACCCTTAAGCATTTCATGTATGGGAAGGTGTCAATTGAGTTAGAAAGCTCTTGACACATGGCTAGGCTAATAATGTGCATATGATACCTTAATTAATTATAGGATTTATTAAATAATTAATACTATAACACCAAATTAATATAAATAATCTTCATATTATATGAAAATAAAATGGAAAACAAAGTAATTTGTAATCAATATTTTGGTTACAATATTTTCAAATACAACAAACTTTGTGAACATTCACATGTACCAAAATGTCATTACCAACCTAGCTAATATAACTCTAAAAAAATTAATATTAAAAAAAAATAAAAAATAAAAACCTAGCTAATATAAGTGGGAAAGAAAATGAGAGTGGAAGATGAGAAAAGTATCCTCCTAACTTCCTATAATAATTCATTATACATCATGTGACTATGCGATCCTAATTACAATATGTTTGTATTATATAATAAATCGCACCAATCTAAATCAAAATCGTGTACGTATTAAATACTAAGAGAGAAAAAGAAAATAAGGTTATTATTTATAAGAAACGTTAAGGACACAAATTATATATATATATATACAGACACACACCAATATATCAAAATTAATTACAAACAAAAAATAATCATTTAAAATTTTATTTATTACTATTTTTATATAGTATCAACCAAATTTATTTTTATATCAATTTATGAGCTTTTGTGAAAATTTGTAGTAACTTAAAAAATTTTCAATTCATAATCATAGTTTTTGTTAGGTTCTAAGGTCTTAGGATTTTATGTATTTAGAACTCTAATTTGTAATGTTGGCAAACCATGATCAAAACATTGTATTTAGTCTTGTTTAGGCTTGCTCAAAGTTGGTTTATTATTGTACAGTTGGAATCGAGTGGCTGCAGAAGTACTTGGGACTTTTGGCCTGGCTCGATCGATCGAAGAATAGACTCGATCGATCGAAAATCGCACAGGTTGATTATTCTGCAGAATTTCCAACTCAGCCCTACTTCATTAAACGTTTAGGGTTTTATGTTTTTACCCTAGGTATATAAACAAAACCCTAGCCACGTTTTTGAGGTTGTCCATATTGTTATGTTGCTCATATTTTCTGTTTGTGTGAATCTCTTGTGAGATCTTTGAGGAGCTTTCCTTCACATAAACTTAGGGTTGTCAATATCTTGATGATCAACATAGTTGCAACCATTGGAACTTAAAAGAAAAGCAAGCGGGGAGCTTGTAGCTGATTGAAGAATTCAAGAAAGAAGTAGTCCGTGGATTCGGAGCCTGCGCGTGGTCGTGTCAGGAAGTTCGTACTGGTGGGTAGCATTAGGAAGTCGAGCGGGGAGCTTGTAGTCCTTCTGTAAGAACTTCAATTCTTTCATAGTGAATTCTATTATACCTTGAGGATCGGTGGGTCAAATCCTCCCCAGGTTTTTACCGTGTGGTTTCCTGGGTGATCATATCTTGTGTTATTTATTTTTCGCTGCATTATTATTCTTGATATGATTGTTGAATTGCTTTAACCTAGAATTATTTAATTTGACTAAGTAACAACTTGGCTAATTAATCTAGGCTACGCAATTTGGTTGTTTTAGGGGTCTAAATAACCTATCAAGTGGTATCAGAGCGGGTAACTCTTTGTGTTTGAGATTTTTAATCTCTGAGCTGATCCTTGACCCCTGTTGTCATGGAGCATGGACACTCTTTGTTTGTTCCTCCTCATTTTGATGGGAACAACTATGCTTATTGGAAAGTAAGGATGAAAGCATTCCTGAAATCCATTGATGAAAGGGTTTGGAATTCCGTTGAATACGGATGGGTGAAACCCGCTACTCCTGTGAGTGAGTGGCAAACTTCTGAAAAAGAAGCAGCAAGCTTCAATAGCAAAGCTATGAATGCCATCTTTAATGCTGTTTCTATGGAGGAATTTAAGAGGATCTCTAATGTTGAGGTTGCTCATGTTGCTTGGAAAATCCTCCAAACTGTGCATGAAGGCACAAAGGCAGTTAAGATTAATAAATTGCAACAATTGACTTCTAGATTTGAAAGCATTAGAATGTCTGATGATGAATCTTTTGATGAATTCTATGCTAAATTAAATGATATTGTCAATTCTGCTTTTAATTTGGGTGAAATCTATGATCAACCTAAAATTGTTAGGAAGATTCTTAGATCTTTAACTGAAGATTTTAGACCCAAAGTGACTGCCATCACTGAAAGCAAGGATGTGGACTCCATCCCTGTTGATGAGCTTGTAGGATCTCTTCAATCCTATGAGTCTGACCTACCTAAAGTGAACAAATCCAAATCAATGGCTCTTAAGTCAGTTGATGATGTTGAGGGTGGTGGATTTGATGATGAGCTCTCTGCTACAGAGATTGCCTATCTTGCCAAAAACTTTAAGAACTTTCTGAGGAATACAAATAGAAAGGCAAGAGGTACTTACACTGCTGAACCTAGAAATTTTAGGAAGAATGATCCCATTAAGGTTAACAATTTTGAAAAACCTAGAGATAATTTTGGTCAATCTTCTAATAACTCTTTGGGTCCTCAGTGTTTTGGCTGTCAAGGGTATGGTCATGTGAAATCTGAATGTCCTACATTCTTGAGGAATAAGGGTAAAGCTATGGCTGTAACCCTTAGTGATAATGAGGTTTCTGATGATAAGTCCGGTGGTGACGAGGATGGAAACTTCATTGCTTTCACGGCTACTGCTATAGTCAATGAAAGCATATCTGCTGAGGAGAACCCTTTTGATGGGGAACTCTCTGAAGATGCAGATCTTCAAGAGGCCTATAACAAACTTTGCAAAGTTGCTGCAAAGGATGCTATGAAAGTTGAACTTGGCCTAAAGAAAATTGATTCTCTTGAGCTTGAAAAGAGAAATTTGCTTGTTAAACTGTTTGATGCTAATGAGCTTTTGAATAATGTTAAATCTGAGAACATGCTTTTGCTTGATAAAGTTAGAACTTTGGAACATGATTTATCTGTTGCTAGATCTGCTAGTTCTAAACTTGATCACATGCTGAATGTTCAAAAGTCTCCTGCTGATAAAACTGGGTTAGGATATGTTGAAAGCATTTTTGATTCTGGACCACATTCCACTACTTTTGTTCCTTCCTCTTCTTCTGAACCTTCTGTGAATGAGGTTATGAGTGAAACTGTCAAACCACCTGTGAGTGAGATAGTTAAACCCATAGAAGTTTCACCACTTAAGAAGATTAGGGTAGATTTAAGAGAATCTAAACCTAAGGAGCCTACCAAATCTAAGGACAAGATGCATGGTAAACCTGCTTGGGTTTGTCATTATTGTGGTAAGTCTGGACACATTCGTCCTAACTGTTACAAGCTTCAAGCTGATAAGAGAGCAACTAAACCAAAAGTGCCTGTGCCTCAAGCACATGATCCTATGGCACTAATTGGTGAATTGGTAAAGGTGTTAAACCTTTATTCCAATCCTGGAGTTGGGAATCACTCGAATGTGAATAAGAACTTCAATGCTCGTGGTGCATCTAAAAAGTTTTGGATGCAAAAGACTCGAACTAACTGAGTCTTTCTGACATGGTCCTTGTGCTTAATTGCTCTATTCTTTGGTGACCATTGTTCTTTGGTATGTGTCTTTTTATTGTTTTTGTTCTAGGACTTGCATTGCATTACATTCATACATTTCATTCTAGGATTTATTTGTTTTCTCTTTAAAAAAAAAAAAAAAAATAAAAAAAAAAAAGGGAAAAGTGAAAGCAAAAATTATGTTAGACACTATTTTTCTTGATTTTTGAAAAACAAGGTTGGTCTATCTTTTGACACATGTCATGTTCTGTGTACCTTGTTTAACTTTGATGAGCTTAAATATTGCACTTGACTAGTTAAAGCTTTGTCGTGCATATTGTGTGGGAAAGATGTTTGTGGTTATTAATCACTTTGTCTTGATCTTGAAGTCACATGTTATTTGACTGTCGGACTTGATTCTTTTGAGAAAGGCATAAATAACCATCTCACCACTGTTCACTAGTCAATCATGAACACCTTAGTGCATATCATAAGATTTTGTGCTCGAGAAAGTGTAGCACATGCACAAAAAGAACATAAGGTGTAGCCTCTTTAAATGCTTAAATGCTTAATGCTTAAAACTGGTGTGTACTATTAGGCTTGATGCCAATTCACTTAATTCAAACCGGTGTGTACTATTAGGCTTGATGCCATTTCACATAATCTAATCTGGTGTGTACTATTAGGCTTTATGCCAAATTTCACCTAAATAATGGGGCAAAAATACAAGAAACTTACATGATTGCAAGCTTTTGTTCTAGGAGATGTGGGAGTTATAGGATGTAACTCTTTAGGTGATAGTCTCTTTTAAATTCTATGTGATGAATTTTGTAGACTTTGTGATTGATTGCTATTCACATATCACCTCACATGTATCTCAAGTTTTTGCTAGTCTCACACACTACACAAGTTACTCTTAGTTAAACACTGTACATGCTAGTGTGTGTGTTTTTGGTATGACCAATCAAGTTTGAAATTATCTTGAGATTTGTGCACAACATATTTGTTGTTTGAGAATATTCAAAGGAAGAATGATTGAAACTTGTTTTTGAGAAAATTGGGGTTTAAAATTTTGGGTTTTTGAAAAAGCATTCCATCTCATACTCATGCATTTTATTTCTGTAATTTAATGCTTTGAGGAGTTGTTTTTCAAAATTTGGTTTGTCTTTCAAAACTGTGATTTTTCTCAAAATTTAGTGAGCCTCTGCCCATTTCGATCGATCCAGCCTGATTTTCGATCAATCGAAAAAGTGCTTTCTTTTGTCTCAAAATGACTGTGTGTTTCGATCAATCGAATCTGATTTTCGATCAATCGAAAAAGTGCTTTCATTTGTCTCAAAATGACTGTGTGTTTCGATCAATCGAATCTGATTTTCGATCGATCGAACATCGTGAAAAAGCTTTTTAAAAGGTACTTTTCTGACTTTTTCAAAGTTCCTATTTCAAAAACTTTTCAAACCTTTTTCCTCTCTCCGCGTTGGCAAGCTAAAATCAGAGATTTTTGTCGTTTTCCTCCGTTCTTTTTGCAAAATCTCTCTCTCCTCAAGTCGGTAAGACACTTGTGCCCTTCCTTTTGAATTTATTTTCATGTTTTCATGCATATATTCATGCATTTGAGGGTAATTTTCGGAATTTTAATAATTGGGATTTTCTGTTGATTCAAGCCTTATTTTATGAAATTGATCATTGGGTTTTTGTGGGGACACTTCATTAACATGATTATTACCTGTTAATTTGATCAAATTTGAGTTTGGTGAAAAATTGAAAAATCTAGGGCTTGTTCTTGATCCGAATTGGGGCTTTTGTTAAATTGGGAAGATTTTGATGAAATTGACTTGTTGTGTAGTTGTAATTAAGCATTATAATCTATGTAATGTGTTTTGTAATGCTCAATTCATCTTTTTGGTAAAAAATTTCAACAAGTGGTTTTCAATTTTTGGGATTTTTGATAAAAAATTCCATGTTCAAGCCAATTTTGTCAATTCAATCTCAATTGAACTTATTTGTTTACTGCATTAGATCATGCATCACAACATTATTAATGTTCATGCATCATATAGATTTTTGTTCTATATTTTTTATTGTGCTAATTTGCAGTCTGCCCTTGGTTTTGTTTTCTCTTGTTCTTTTTGGTTTTTCACTTTGTGTCTCTGTCCTTTCCTTAGCACTATGCCTAGGAAAACTAGAGCCCGTAGGACTGTTCCCTCACCTTCTCCTTCACCCCCTCCATCCTATGATCGTGAGAAGTTTTCGAGTGAGAAAAACCAAGAGATTTATGAGAAGCTGAATGTTAGGAGAAAAATTTGGGCTGAGCGTTCTGTTCACTTAGATGAACTTGATCCTGCCATTAGGGCAAACTTTGAGCGTAGGGGCTGGTTACCCTTGGTGGATGTTTCTGATCCTCCTCCACCTTCTGCCTTGATTAGAGAGTTCTATTCGAACATCTCTATCCGCATCTATGATTCCAACACTCTAGTCAAGAGTTGGATACGAGGCGTAGAGTACACCCTTACTCCTGAGGTAGTGGCTGATGCTCTAGGGGTACCATTGGTTCGACATCCTGTCTATCCATATGACGTGTCTCCCGAGATTAGTGATGTCTTGTCTTACATCACTGGGACTACTGTCCAGTGGGGTTCTGATCCTCGGATCACCTCTGCTGAGCTCTCCGGGTTACACTATCTTTTCTTTAGGATAGCGTGTCATTCTATCTGGCCCATTTCCCATGTTCACACCATTCCTCTTGAGAGGTGTGTATTTTTGTACGCTCTGGTTACTGATGCTCCTATTAGTTTTTCCCCATCTTTTTCTTCGTTCTTTGAACGATGTTTATAGGAGTTCATCTTCTGCTCATGCTCTTGTACATCCTATTTTCATTCATAGGATTCTCCTTCATCTTGATCTTGGTGGCTTCCCTTCCTCTGAGCCCGTTCATGTTATTGCTCCTATAGGTGCGTCTTTTCTTAGACAAAGGGCTGCTCATCTTCGAGCTGGTTCTAAACACCCTAGGTCTGAGCCCTCTAGTAGCGCACCTCCTCCTTCTTCTTCTGCAGGTCTTGCTGGTGAGGATGTTACTGATCCAATTGGTGATGATGCTGCTGCTGCTGATGTTCCTCCACCTCCTTCGACCGACTTCGATGTTCGTCGTACTTTGGAGACTGTCATGACCGTTCAGGCGGCTCATGGACAGATTTTGGTGGACTTGCTAGATGAGTTTCGTGCTCTACGAGCTGACTTGGCGCGTCTTCATTCACCCTCACCACCTCCTTTTGATGGCGACCTGTGATTGCCCTTTGGCATTCCGTCACAAAAAGGGGGAGTGGTATTTTTGACTTGTAGAGGGGTTTTTGTAGTTAGGGGGAGACTTTTTGTTTTGAGGAGCTTGTGGAGTTTTTAGATTGTATCTAGGTGCTTCACTTTGTATATCATTTTTGGGGATATTCATGTTAGGGGGAGTAACATTGATTGATATACATGTTATTTTTGTTGATTCTTGTTGCTTTATGATTCACTGCTTATTGATTTATATTTATGAGTTGATCATTCATATATGTCTTTATTTTGTGTTGTGTGAATCTTACAAGAATGTTATACCTGTTGTTTTACTCTTTTCTGTCACACATGCGTTTATGCGTTTGTTGAGTATTTCAGGAATATACAGGTTGATTCAACTAAAGCTGCTGTCTACACTTGCAACTGATGGATAGTAGTTAGGCTGAATTTGATTTTATGAGCATTACTTTTGTAAAGGGCTTTTACTTGTAAAAATTTGAGCTTTTAATTATGGTTTTGTCACGGATTGCCAAAGGGGGAGTTTGTTAGGTTCTAAGGTCTTAGGATTTTATGTATTTAGAACTCTAATTTGTAATGTTGGCAAACCATGATCAAAACATTGTATTTAGTCTTGTTTAGGCTTGCTCAAAGTTGGTTTATTATTGTACAGTTGGAATCGAGTGGCTGCAGAAGTACTTGGGACTTTTGGCCTGGCTCGATCGATCGAAGAATAGACTCGATCGATCGAAAATCGCACAGGTTGATTATTCTGCAGAATTTCCAACTCAGCCCTACTTCATTAAATGTTTAGGGTTTTATGTTTTTACCCTAGGTATATAAACAAAACCCTAGCCACGTTTTTGAGGTTGTCTATATTGTTATGTTGCTCATATTTTCTGTTTGTGTGAATCTCTTGTGAGATCTTCGAGGATCTTTCCTTCACATAAACTTAGGGTTGTCAATATCTTGATGATCAACTTAGTTGCAACCATTGGAACTTAAAAGAAAAGCAAGCGGGGAGCTTGTAGCTGATTGAAGAATTCAAGAAAGAAGTAGTCCGTGGATTCGGAGCCTGCGCGTGGTCGTGTCAGGAAGTTCGTACTGGTGGGTAGCATTAGGAAGTCGAGCGGGGAGCTTGTAGTCCTTCTGTAAGAACTTCAATTCTTTAATAGTGAATTCTGTTATGCCTTGAGGATCGGTGGGTCAAATCCTCCCCAGGTTTTTACCGTGTGGTTTCCTGGGTGATCATATCTTGTGTTATTTATTTTCCGCTGCATTATTATTCTTGATATGATTGTTGAATTGCTTTAACCTAGAATTGTTTAATTTGACTAAGTAACAACTTGGCTAATTAATCTAGGCTACGCAATTTGGTTGTTTTAGGGGTCTAAATAACCTATCAGTTTTCATTATAATAAATTTTAAGTACAATAAACATTTTAGTAACCAAATGTACCTAATGTTATTACCAGCATAATATAAAACAAAGTTGAACAAAAATACAACAAAAAAAATCTATTAAGTACAATATCTATATATCCCAAAACTTGTAACTAGCTCTTCCAGTTGAAAGTTGGCCTGGAGATCATTCAAACAAATAAAATGGTCACTTGACGTATATGTATTTGGTTGATAGTTTGCTTGTTTGGGGCTCAAAGTTTAAAGCTTGAGGTTTTAGGATTTGAGTGATGCCAGGCAGTTTGGCTCCACCTAATGGATTGTTTAAGTGCTTTTTATTTTTCATTTTTTGTTGATGAGTTTTGGTGTTATTTTTAAGTTTAATTTTTTACATATCAATCCTAATTAATTTATTAGTAAAAAAGAATATTGGACATATATTGATAATAAATATAAAGTTCAACTTTTGTAGTTCATGCAATTTTCTTTATAGAATAGTTGTATTTGTGTTTACTCTTCCAATTCTATTGTAATTACTAAACAAGTATTTTCAATTATGAATATTAAAAAATATGGGTTTCGCAATAAAATGAAAGATAGTTTTTTAAGGTTTGATTTTTTTATATTGAAATAAAAAATATTTCAAAATTTTGTAAAAAATAAATAATATGATTTTCACAATTTAAAGAATATTGATCAAATTCGATTTTAATAGATAATAAATGATTGAATAGGCGTATTAATTAAGAAATAGTCATTTTATATCTTCTCTTTGTTTATATCATTATTATTGAATTATTAATTTTATTCTTCATGTATCTGGTTACAACTTACTTGTGGGAATTTTTTTAGCTACTACGTGCAAAACTATGTCACCAAATTTTGAGTATATCTATTTACTCTAGTTTTCATATAGTTTATGTATAATATGGGCGTTTATGTATTAAAATAACCACACAAAAATATTATTAAAAAAATAACCACAAAAAAAAAATGTCAACTTCCTAAAATATTCACATTAACAATCTACAAATTTCCATTGGTACTTGGTGGAAAATTCTCGTAGAATAAAGTCCAAAGCTACCACCTTACTTTATTCTTATGCTATTTTGGAGATTATAAAAGGACAGGAGTCGGGAGAAGGAGGACACAAGTTGTTTTACTTTGAGAGGTTGAAGTGATTGTGCTCACAAACCAAGCCAACTACCAGGTTTTTCACTTTCTTCCTCATGGTCGTGGCTATTTTTGAGTTTAAATTATTTCTTATCGCCTTTTTATTTTCTATGTTCTTTATTGATATTGCCAGTATAGCTCTAAACACATAATGTGTTCATTTTGGCTTTGGATGCTATTGACTTTTCTTTGTTGCTAAAGTTGTAGATTATGGATGTTTGAACAGAGGAGAGAGAAAAGGGAAGGGTCGAGGAATCCTTCCAATGTTTTTCTTTTATTGAGAGAGAGAGAGAGTATTTCCCAAAGTTCCTATTTAACCTCTCTAAATTCTAAAATTGTCCTTTCAAAAAATAAAAAACCTCTCTAATATTGAGAAAATTTGAAGGAGCAGAGTAGGATTATAACTTCATAAGTACTACACGTCATATTATATCTCTACAAGCAGGGCACAAAGAGTACATTAATATTACTAATATAATTTGTTTTAAGTAAAATTCTATTATAAAAGTTTCTACAAATTTAACAATATTAACATGAATTTTAAGAAATTTAAAATAAACATGATAATAATGAACTATAATTTTTGGTTTTGATAAAGACTCAATCTTACGTCATGTTTTTTACCACAATTTTTTTTTTTTTTTTTACTGTCTATATAGTTGTTCTACTTCAATGATATTACTGAAATATATATATATATATATATATATATATCTATATTTAGTTTTCTAATTTTTATTAAACCAAACATTGCATGGACACAATTCTAGTGTACTACTTTTTACATGATTCTCTTATACATATATATGTGCGCACGTGAGTACTTAAGACTTCTTAATTCTTAAAAATATATATAATTCTACTAAGGAATCTAATTAAAATTTTATGTGAAACTTTTTAGTTCTGTAGTCTTTAAATTAAAGTATAAATAGTAAGTGGTACCCGTACTACTAAATTTTGTTATCAAAAGCTTCAAAATTTTTAACTCTCGCCTTTATTATTCTTTATTATTTTTCTCTCACGTGATTTTTCTTCTTGGTCTATTTTTACTTTTTTGGTAACTTTTATTTTTTTTTATTTTTTGAAGAGACAATTATAATATGCCACTAACCTTTCAATTTAAACCTTTTCCTCCCCCGAGACCTTCAAACATTAAAATTTCCGTTGTGTTTTTCCTTTTTGACTTCTCTCCCTCTCTCAAATATAATGGTGAGCATATAGGTTAAATATACAGTGCTTTTTTTTTTAATGGGAGAATTATCAAGTTGTTTTGGATTACAAACGTGTTACGTGGATGCATTCTTTGTTTTATAAGAGATGTGCACTTGATTGATAGAATTTATTTGTTATTGAATTTCCTAATAATAGCTATATAAGATAAGTTTGGGTTGTAATTTTTAACTCATCAGGGTTTTGAAACGTTTGGGTTTCATACATTTTCTTTTGGTATAGGTATTTAAACAATGTCGCAACAATCTACAGAAAAAACAATGTCAGAACAATCTCCAAAACAAATAAAGTCGGCCGGAGCAAGCTGATCAAACCGTGAGAAACAAAATAACGGAGCTCTTTCCCAAGGATAATGCTTCAAGTCCGGGTACGGATCCATTATAACTCTTCTTCTCCATGCCGATCGATATTGCCACATCTAGTTATATTCTTTGATTCTTATTTTATTTTTATTTTCACATCTACTTATTGTCTTAGATTACTTTTTGGATTAAAATATAGATATGGTTTGATTTTGTGCAAAAGTGCTTTAGACAGATTGATTTGGTTAAATATTTATATGTTCATTTTTTAGATAACTTAGCTCACATCATTCGTAAGATATCTCCTCAAAAAAAAAAAAACTCATGGTAACATATATTGGTTGCTTTGGTATTGCTTTGGCCTTTTCAAATCTAAATGGAATGGCTTTAAGATAAAATTTTAAAATTTAAAAGCATTTGGGACTGATTTAGGATATAAAAGATTTATCAGGTTTGGGTTTGAGTGAATTTGACAACGTTCTCTCCATCCTAAAACTAACTAAACTAACCAAACTTTTAAGTATTATTTACGTCGGCAGTATATCATTCAGATTCACAAGTCAATTAAAAAGCACAAATTAAAAATAATAATTTAGCTAATATCGTCAAAATTGGATAATAAAATACATGATAAAAATAAAAGAAAAAAAAAATCACTGTAAGTTATACAGTAATAAAATTTTAATTGCATGTGGTATTTTAAATTCTTGAAGCTTTGTTGATAAAATTTCACCATTGTTTTTATATAGTACTAGCTTGAGGAGGCTGTTGTGAATGCTTAGTATTGCTTTGGCTTTTTCAAATTCAAAGGAATGGCTTTAAGATAAAAATTTTAAAATTTAAACCTATTTGGGATTGGTTTAGGATTTAAATGATTTTTTTTTAAATGATTTTGTAAAATTTAGCATGCTATATATGTCAAAACGCTTACATGACTGATGAGTGATGACCAAAATTTAAAAAGATACAACTTAAATACAGTACCTTAGATTTCTTATTTAAAATTTTGACACCTGTCTAATTTGATATCCCAAATCAATGAACGGCTTAAAATTTTTTCTTTTTTTCTTCTTCCTTTTTTTCCTGTACTGCGAGAACCTAAGCTTCAAATCTCCAGTTTCAAACCAAAAAAAAGGGACCCTTCTTCCTCATTTTCTCAATAACCAAACAGGAAAGATCAAGAAATAAAAGCCAGATCTACTGGGTTTCAAACCAAAAAACGGCTGGCATATGCAGTGCGAATTAAAACAGAGCAAGTAAAATATATAGAAGATGGCTCCCATGCTATTTATTTCTGCTCAGATGTGTAGGCTGTATGGAGTTCGGACCCTCAGTCGCAGTGGCTACACAATATGCAGGGCCGAAGCTTTTTAGAAATTTTTCAGTTTGCCATCTCCAATGGTAAGGATCTAGATTTGTTGGCTTTTATGGGTTGGGCTATGTGGAATCGTTGCAACCAATTACGAATGAACCAAGAAGCTTGCCCCTTGAATCAAATTATCCAAGTATCCAATGAACGAAGAGAAGAGTATCGGTTTTTAGACTCAGTGGTTGTGAAGCCTAGGATCGGTCAGCCACAAATAGCATACATTTCCACAGAATCATAGATCAGAAAAAAGAAAAAATCATAGATCAGAAAAGAAGAAAGGAAACAGATACACATACATACACACACCGAGAGAGAGAGATGCAGATTTTTTTTTTTTCTTTTTTGGGTTTTGGGTTTGGAAGAGATATGGGTTTTGGGATTGGAAGAGAAGGGTCATGGTTGTTTGGTAGAGAAAGGTTTTTGGTTTGGAAGAGAGGACGTTTGCAGGTACAGGAAAAAAAAATAGTTTTAACACCGTTTACTTGGTCGGTTAAATTTGAGAGGTGTCAAAATTTTAAATAAAAAATTTAAGGTACTATACTTAAGTTTTACCAATTTAAAACATTATGGATCTAAACATTATAGATCTAAACTAACACATTTGAAACATTATGGATCAAATTGACACATAAGGTAAATGTAAAAGACAAAACTAGTAATTTACTCTTGGTTAAATTGTTGAAATATTCAATCATACAAAGTCTAAAATATCCTCAATTAAATATAAAAAGTCTACAATATCCTCAAGCTCGGCTAAACTTAACCCAGGTAAACACAACCTGAGTAAATCTCTTGAAACCTCCATACAGTCATTCTCTTGAAATCAAAACCCCAATAAACCAAAACCTAGATTATATAACAAAAATTATGAAAAAGACAACCCAAAACAAAAATTATAATAAAAGGCAAGGACTTGAAAAAACTAAAAAAAAGAAAATCCAGATTCAATAGGAACATTCTCATTTCGCCTCCTTTAAGAGCATTGGCACCCAAATTGTAAATTTATAGCATCAAAATCATAAAAGTGTGCATTATCTGAAATTCTAATTGAAAAAAAATTTACAATTGTACTACAATACCATTTTATAAATAAGATGGTACTGTAACAAGATGATATTTTTTTTTAAATATACATATTTTATCGGGTTTTGAGTTTTATTTGGGTACAGGGCTATATTATTTTATTGTGAATATATATTATTTTAATATATTATATGATAAAATAAAAGTTGAGATGTTAGTTATATTGTAAGATAATATGGTATAATAGATAAAGTAGATTTTGAGATGGTAAAATTGGATATTTTTTAGATACCAGATTCTAATGCTCTAATCCATAGCTACTTGAAACTTCAATCCAAGTTTCAAAAAAAAAAAAATCAATCCACAATTTGGCCAGGTTTAGTACAAGTAATAATTCTAAACCATAAAAATAGAGAACTAACAAAATTTAAAGAGGTAAAAAATTCAAGTCAAGGACACATGAATCATTCTCCAACTAAAAATACTATAAAAAATTTTATAATAAAAAAAAAAAAAAAAAAAGTGAGAATGACTACCAGCCGTTCCCCTTAACCAATAAGGTATTAAAACTTACGCTTACCAAACTCTGTTACACACTAGAAACACACGTACGAAGGTGCTCGTAATGTCCCCCTCTATCCAATATTCCTAAATCTTATGGCCGATTTGGGTAGAACGGACAGAGGATAGTAGAGTAGAACTTGTCAGTAATTAGCTACATCTCGCAATATTGTAGGAATCAAGAGATTCTGTTAAAAATTTTAGCATTTAACATTTTAAAAAGTTACTTTATAATATTTAACATCTCACTTTATAATACACTCAACATCAAAATTTTTATTTTTTTTACAACTTCATTTAAATATTATTTATTATTCATTTTTTGTTTTTATTTTTTTTCATCCTCTCTTCGGTCTCAATGTTTCTCTCTCCCTCTCTCCCTCTCGGTCTCACTGTCTCAACCCAGCAATCCTACCCACTGCCGGCCACCAGCCACCACATTTCCAACGACCACCACTACGATTAGAGACCCATGCCAATCAGCCACCACAATCCTACCCATTTTTTATTCTTCCTTTCTCTGTCTCTCTCTCCTCTGTGTCTCTCTTTCTCAACCCAACTCCGCTGGCCACCATATCCACCCGCCCACCCGCCGATCAGAGACCCACATTCTCCAGAACCAAAAACAATCACCAGATCCATGCACTGCTCACAAAACCCATACTCAAAAATATTTCTCAAAACCCACATATAGATCTGATTTCTACAACCATATCCCAATTCTATTCCCATGGAGATAAGAGCGAATCAAACAACCGGATCACATTAAGCAAATGTCTGTAATAAAATTTAAGCAAATAAATTTAATTACAGACTTAAATTTAATTACAGACGAGAGTGGCAAAGCTTGAGTCTGATGAGAGAGAGAGAGAGAGAGAGAGAGGAAAGCTTGGGGAGAAGAAACATGCACGGCACACGAGAGAGTGGGAGAGAGAAAAAGAAAAAAATATTAAAAAATTCTAACATCTTGCTACAGTAGGGTCTCAAAAATGAGATTCTACTGTAACTCAATGCTAAAAATTTTAAGATTTAGCATATTTGATGTAGGTGGATTTTTATCATTTGAGGTGCTAAAAAATACCATTTAGCATTTTTAGCACTTTTGATAAGAATGCTCTAAGTGGATTTGCTTTTTTTTTAAATACTAGTTTGGGTGGCACGTGCAAAGCATGTGTTACCGAGAAAATTAAGATTGAAGTTTTATTTGAAGAAGTATAAAATTATATACATAAAAAATGTATGTCATACAAAGTTAATTTTATTCTTATAAGAATTTTAATATTTATTTGCTATAGGTAATATCCACTCATTAAAAACTTTTAACAATGATAATGAATAAAACAATTGAGTTTTGCTAAAACTATTTCATAATATTTAAATTTTCTCAATGTATGATGTCATATGCAACAATTGAAACTTTTCATCAAATACCTTCAACCATACACAATCAAAATTTTGTTATTCATACTTTTTTCTTTGTCATTCTACATGAGTTTAAGTGCAATCTTTAGCTTAATTAGTTTTTAATGAACACCCATTTTAGGCAAGAAAAGAAAAGAACAGAAAAGAAAAAAAAGAAAACAAAAGGCATGTGTCATTGAATTTTCCATTAGATAAATTATAATTTTCAAAGATTTAAACCTAGAAAAATCAATGTTCTCTAAGTAACAAATAAAATACCTTATATTACCATTCCAACTTTTAAGCATTACTTTTATTTAAAATTCAAAATACGTGAAGAAAATTTTTGGGATGTTAAAATTTAGTGGGGGGTATTTTTTAGACACATAATGGAATATTTTAAAAATCAAAAACTTTAGGTTTTAATTGAGAGAATAACAATACAACATATTTGCTCTTTTCCAAAATATTAAAGGGAAAATTGTTTGATTTTAAATTTTATGGAGGAAATGTGAACTACCCCAGACATAAAGGATAAAAAGTGTTTTAGTACTAAGTTTTTGTTTTTGTGTTTTTTTTTTTTTTTTTTTTTTTTTTTTTTTTGTTTTGTTTGTGTGTGTGTGTGTGTGTGTAAAACTATGTGTTTTTACTTAAAAAGGTGCATAAAGAAAAAAAAATATACAAAATATACAAAAATTCAGCCCAAGAAAACTGTACGTTAAAAAGTAAATTTTGGCTCAACAAAAATTGATTAATAAAAAAAAAAAAAAATAGAAACACAAAGAATGGCACAACATTTTCATAATACATTTATAACTTTGTTATATTTTAGTTTGAAATATAAAAAAATTGACACCTTAGCAATTGTGAAAATATTGTGACAACAGCAAGATGACTTAACATTTTCACAAGAAAAATGTTATGTCTACAACATTTTCATCACAAATCCTAAATAGTAGGTTATTTCACATTGTTATTGGTGGACAAAAAAGTAATTTTATTGGTAAGTTTAAATTAGAATAACAATTTACTGATATTGATTATGAAAAATGTTGTGGACGTAGCCTTTTTTTTTTTTTTCACAATACGTTTTTTTATATTTTTTAGTTGTAGTTAGTTCCAATATGATATTTTATTATTTTATTTTGAAATATAAGAAATTAACAACAATTGTGAAATTTTTTTGACAATTATATATATATATATATATATATATATATATATAACAAAAACATGCAGCTCAAACCAAGCTGGTGTACTAATTGCTTCTCATAACAAAAAAGCTAGTGCACTAATAAAAAAAATATAAAGAAATATGTCAGCTCACCAAATTGAAGTGGTGCGTGTCCATTGACATTTGACAAAACTAAAGCTTTCTTTGAAAGTATTAAAACGGTGCATTTTTAATAGCTAGTGTCCAAAACTTGACTAAACCAAAAAATGACTGTAGATAGAGCCATTGGCTCTTTTTATATATATATATATATATATATATATATATATAGAGAGAGAGAGAGAGAGAGAGAGGGAGAGAGAGAGAGAGAGAGAGGTGGATTGCTCTGTTCCAAAAATTAGGAGGAAAATTGTACAGTATCCCAAACATAAAAATGCTTTTCCCCAAAAAATAAATGTTGAATTATTTTACTATCACTTGAAATAGTATAGAACATAATACAATTCATTTGCACTACAAGTAAAATACATAAAACAACACATTTGCACTAGAAATAGAATATATCATATATTATCACCATGGGTGGTTGGTTTAGTGGTCATGAGCTCATTCCTGAGGGTTTGAGAGGTTGAGGTCCTAGGTTTGAATCCTGCAATGAAGCGTCTCGGAAATAACTTCGTACTTTCAACTCATACTCACTAGCATCCTCGATAGGGTTGAGTGCACATCTATGACTTATCTGAATCCCTTGTTCTCGCAGGCCCAGACCCAACAAATAGAGTGTCATTATGGTCGCGTCTAAGTAAAAGATGCCAACTCAGATCATCCGCCTCTACCCATTTTTCATTCATTAAAAAAAAATACATTATATATTTATTCAATACAGTACAAAACTAGGAGAGAGTAATGCAGCAAAATATAATTCTTATATACCCTTATTTAATTCAAATCTCTTATTAAATAAATTAAAGACTTTGGATAGATGTTTTTAGTTTTTTTTTTTATAATTTTATAATTTTTGTTGAAGTAGATGCCTTTAGTTATGGACAAAAAAATCACAAACCTTAAACTTCATCACTACAAATATGGCAATTAATGATGCAGGATGCAGAAGCATCAAGAAACAAAACATGTCTACTTCTAGAAAAACAAGAAACAAAACTTTTTTGCTTCTAAAAATTAACCTCAAATTCACAAGAGTTCCTTAAATTCACAATGAGAAAGGGTTCTAGAATCTACTAGAGAAACAATAGACAAAAGTATGAATTTTTTATTAATATCAATAATACTGAAAAAACGTTTACAAACTTAGAGGCATATTTAAAGGCTTTGTAAAACTTAACAGATAAGAAAATACATTCGAAAATAACTTCTAATTAATACCTAACTATAATAGAAACCATATTTGACTTAAAAAGCATTAAAAGCACCTAAAAATAAGGAAATAAATACCTTAAACCTAAAATAACAAAAATTACATAAAAATACCAAAATTAATGAATTACAAAATTAAATTGTAGATTCTATACTACATCAACTAATATAAATGCAATAACAAAACTCAAAACAATAGAAGAGAGAGCCTCATGAATAGTGTCTTACAATCCTTTATTAAGTGAATATCCTTTCAAATGATCCAACTATACCTTATAATGAAATAATGGGCAAATAGCGACTAAATGTTTCTGCAATTAGGAATGGAATGTATTTAAGCGAAGGAAATGAATGGATTTAATTAACCTTATTTGGATGTTTTAAAATATAGGAATGGAAAGGAATGCAAATGAATAGAATGTAAATAACTTTGTTTGGGAGTAGCATAAAGGGAAAATAATGGAATCATTTTATGACAATATTACTTTTAGACCTATATTTTATAATAAATGACTGAATATATAGGGGCATTTTGGGAATTTTAGTAAAAAAGTCATTAAATATAATTTCATTTCCTCTAATTCCTTCCGATTTCGGGAGGAATGAAAATTTAAGTTTTTAAGGGAATTGAAAGAAACGAGTGTTCCCTTCTACCCATTCTATTCCCTTCTACTTAAACTCCCAAATAAGAGAATAGACTTTTCATTCCTTCCATTAAAACTCCCAAACAAGGGAAATGAATAATATTCTAAATTATTCTCTTCATTCCTTTCCATTTCATTCCATTCCCTCCTCTCAAATGAGAGCTTAGAGTACATCATATGTTTATTCAATATAAAATAAAGAGTACCATAACGAAATATTATTCTTACAAATACATATTTTAAATCTCCTATTAAATAAATTAATGATGAAAGATGAGTCTTTTGGCTAAATATTGTTAATTTGAAACATATTTGCGTTATAGGTACGATTACAAGTTATTTGGAGATTTGAGGAGAGAGATTGAATTTCGGCAACAGTGTTGCCGAAATTCCAAGAAAAGTAGGAGAGAGAAAAATGGTGAATTACGGCAACACTGTTGCCGTAATTCGCTGCCCAAATATCTGCCCGGGCACTGTGAGACGAAGTGCTTTGAGTGGTGCCCCAAACAAACTAAAAAAAATTTGTCCCTATTGTGGCAATACCATTGCCGAAAATGGGAGTGGAAAAAAAAAAAAAAGTGAATACCGAAATCTGGGAGGAATTTAAAAAAAAAATATAATGTGCTACGTACACAATATTTTTACAATATTTTCACAACAAATCACAGGTAACTGGTTATTATTAATTCAAATTTAAATTTAACATTGAGATTACTATTTTAATCCAACAATAACAATAAGTAACAACCTGACACTTAGAATTTGTTGTAAAAATATTGTAAAAATTGTGTGCACTTCATTTCTAAAAAAACAAAAAAAAAAAAAAAATCCCAATTGTGGCAATGGTATTGCCGAAATACCATTGCCACAATTGAAAAAAAAAAAAAAAAATTTCCCCACAATTTCGGCAATACCATTGCCACAATTGGGAAATTTTTTTTTTTTTGTTTTTTTAGAAATGAAGTGCACACAATTTTTACAATATTTTTACAACAAATTCTAAGTGTCAGGTTGTTACTTATTGTTATTGTTGGATTAAAATAGTAATCTCAATGTTAAATTTAAATTTGAATTAATAATAACCAGTTACCTGTGATTTGTTGTGAAAATATTGTAAAAATATTGTGTACGTAGCACATTATATATTTTTTTTAAATTCCTCCCAGATTTCGGTATTCACTTTTTTTTTTTTTCCACTCCCATTTTCGGCAATGGTATTGCCACAATAGGGACAAATTTTTTTTAGTTTGTTTGGGGCACCACTCAGAGCACTTCGTCTCACAATGCCCGAGCAGATATTTGGGCAGCGAATTACGGTAACAGTGTTGCCGTAATTCACCATTTTTCTCTCTCCACCTTTTCCCTCATTCTCTCTCCTACTTTTCGTGGAATTTCGGCAATATTGTTGCCGAAATTCAATCTCTCTCCTCAAATTCCCAAATAACTTGTAACAGTACCTATAATACAAATATGTTTCAGAATTAGCAATATTTAGCCAAAAGACTCATGTTTAAGCTAATTTTATTTTTGAAGTAGATGTCTCCAGTTATGAACAAATAAGAAATTATAGACAACCATCAAGTCCACCAAAAATATGGCAGCCAATGTAAATGCAATAACAAAACACAAAACAATAAAAAATATAGCCTCATGAGTAGTGTTTTACAAAATCTTATTTAGTGAATCCCCTTTCAAATGGAGTCTTTTGGTTGAATATGGTGAGTTTATTTGTGATATGGGTACTGTTCAAAATTATTTGGGAAATTGAGGAGAGAAGCAAATTTCGGCAACCCCGTTGCCAAAATTCTAACAAAAAAGGATGAGAGAGGAAAGAGAAATTATGTGACAGTAGAGTGAGAAAAGAATTGAATTTCAGTAACGAGGTTAGCGAAATTCCTTCTGCCCAATTTCTACTGCCCATATCGATGTCCATAAAGTGCCCAAAGGAATAGTGCTCAGGAAAAAACCAATTGTGGCAACCAAGTTGCCGGAATTCAAGGGGAGAGAGAAAAAAAATGGTATAAAAAAAAAAAAAAGAATTGTGGAAGTTGCCAAAAATGAGGGGGTGGGGGGGGGGGGGGGAAGAGCGGTACTTTACTATTCAACACTCTCACTGTGGTGGACCCTTGCACCACATTTCTAAAAAAGCTGGCGAGGTCAACAAAATTCACTATAATAATTTTTTTTTTTATTTATTTATATATTCCAATATTGCTGCTCTGGTACAGTACTACTCAAGTAAAGGAAAATTGAATGCTAACAACTTTTTTTTTTCGGCAACTTCTTGTTATTTTGTATTTATTTATTATTATTTGATTGTGTTGCCACAATTTTTTTTTTTCCTCTCATTTTCGGCAACTTGGTTGCCACAATTCCTATTTTTCTCTCCTACAATTTCGGCAACTTGGTTGCCACAATCCTTTTTTTCTCTCTTCTCGCTCCCTTTGAATTTTGGCAACTTGGTTGCCACAATTGGTTTTTTCCTTTCGAGCACTTCTCCTTCAGGCACTTCATCAATTTGGTTAGTCGAATTCGGGCAGAAGGAATTTCAGTAAACTCATTACCGAAATTCAATTCTTTTCTCACTCCACTATCACATCATTTGTCTCTCCTTTCTTGTCCTTTTTTGTTAGAATTTTAGCAACAGGGTTGCCGAAATTTGCTTATCTCCTCAATTTTCCAAATAACTTTGAACAGTACTCATATCACAAATAAACTTGATTTTCTGCAATATTCAACCAAAAGACTCAAATGTTCTTTAGGGTATGTTTGAGATCCGCTTATTTTGCTAAAACTGAAAACTTTTTATTGAAAATATTGTAAATAAATGTAAAAGTTAGCTGAAATAATACAATGAAACTCATGAATAGTACCAAAAAGTGCAATGGGACCATGAATAGTAGCAAAAATAAGTTGAATAATAAAACAAGCTGACTTTTTAATTTGGAATAACAATGAAATAACCATTTCTAAATTTCTCGACCTTCACACTAGATCTTCCAACTGTATATTTTATAAACCTCAGAAGTCTGAAGTCACAGTGTTAAGTTATAGAAGAAACTAGTTTCTATACTAACGATATGCACAATGGTTCATATCTAAAATCACATAATATCATTGTTCAATAACTAATATCTCATTCAAATCGTTGGTTCCTTTGACTGAGACTACACATGTTTAATTCAAGTATGAAAAGCATAGAAAATTTCTAAATAAAACCAATTTAATAAAAAATTCTAACATGTTAGATAGAATAACAAGATGAGGACACAATTGTGAAAACCATATTATAATATGAAATAGATCAACATGTAAAAAGAACTCCTCATATTTGTGACAGTTGCAAATAGACATCCATGTTTGTACGTTCCATCAATTGTTAGTGTTGAAAAATCATTTTGAAAACAAGATTTAATAGTATTTTCACTAAAATTAAAATCTAATTAAAAATTTTCTTTTATTTAATCTCTTTTTATTTTTATTTTAAAAAAAGGCATTCAAATATTAACCATCTCCAGCAGTGTATGGCTGTGGGTGTGGTGGTCTTTGGTCATCTCTCTCTCTCTCTCTCTCTCTCACAAGTTTTCTCTCCCTGCAATAGCATAGTCAAAAATAATTCTTTAGGGGATGTAGTTTTTTTGTGGTTTACCTTAATATAATAAATGTATAAAATTATATATATGTATCTTATTTATTGGGAATATAATCGAGTTATTCTAAATTTAAAATGAATAAATATCACAAAATTATAAATAATTTTTTTAAAGTAATTATTTAAAAAATAATCTCTTTGTATAATATATATATATATATATATATATATTTGGTAGGATCTTTGTGTAATATTTAAATGGTTATATAGAAAAATAAATAAATAAATAAATAAATAAAAACAGAAGATATATGTATTCTTTCACATTTGAGTATATTCTAGTCACACCCCGTGATTAAAAATGTTTTAATTAGAATCATTTGTTTTGGGATAGCTTTAATCACACCGCTTTCATGCATTTCCTTTGGAATATTATCATTGAAATTTATTGTACTTATAAATCAAAGTATCTAATGTAAGCCTTAAGAAAAAGTTTACATCATCCTGTGCTCAATAAGTTTACACACTATTTCTATCATTTGCTGAAAACTAACTGGATTAATAAGAAATGAATAAAATTTGGAGATGCATTATTACATTATACATATAAACATTTTATATTAATTTATCACTTCACATATATTTTGATAGGATATGCTTATAATATGTTTTTTTCATCAAAAATTATAATATGTTTTTTTAGAAGAAAAATATGGTTCGAAACATTGAAATTTGAGGAAAATTGATAGTATGGAATCTGGTTGTAGGTTACCCAAACCTCATATGTTAGATGCTATCTAAAATCACAATGATTTTGTTTGCTTAATAAATTGGGATCAAAATTCTAAAGTGATTTTGTTTTTGGGTTTTATAGCATCTGCGTTGGCAACAGAAGAGGATATAGTGCGACATTTGGTGGACGAGAACGTGTCAACAATTGTTCTGACTGGAAAAGCTGGAGTAGGAAAAACACGGATGGCGAGCGAGATCAGCAAACGGGCAATGCAGGTGGGCATATGTTTTGGGACTATTTGGGTGTTTCCGAATCCAGGGGATCTCAGCTTTCCGATTTCAGGGGATCTCAGGCCTCATTGCGTGAGCATTGCCCATCAGTTATCTGTACTTTCTACTACTGAGGAGTGGGAAGATCATAGTACCGTCATTGATGATGAAAATATTACTGTCAATGATGAAAAGAAGGCAACGGATGAGACTGGGAAGTCGGGAGATGACACTACTTTCGACGACGACGAAAAGGAGGCATCAGAAGATAGCCTGAAGGAGAGGATATCTGATAAGCTTAATAAGATGAGATTTGATTTGCTTCAGAAAAGATTTGATATGCTTCGGGAAGCGAGAATTGATATGACTGGTGTGCTTGATAAAATGAGATCTGATGAGCGTGAGAAAAATAAACGTTTATCTGCTGAGCTTGATAAAATTGGACTTGATGATATTGAGAAAATGATGGTTGACATGGTTAAGATAAATGAACTTTTATCTGCTGCGCAGCCTGGGAAGATGATATCTGAGATTGAGAAAACGAGATATGAGAATATAATATCTGGGTTTGAGATGATGATATCTGAGAAAAATGGACATTTATCTGCTCTGCTTGAGAAAATATCAGAGAAACAGAAAGTGAAATCTGAAATACCAGAGAAAGAGAAAATGAAATCTGAAGTATCAGAGAAAGAGAAAGTGAAATCTGAAATACCAGAGAAAGAGAAAGAGAAAATGAAATCTGAAATATCAGAGAATGAGAAAATGAAATCTGAAATACCAAAGAAAGAGAAAAAAAACGAGAATGAGAAAATGATATCTAAAATATCAGAAAAACTGAAAATGATACCTAAAATACCAGAAAGGATATTTGAAAAAGAATGGACGTGTCTAGTAATTCTAGATGGTTTTCCTGAAGAGGTGCAAGAGATGAAATACTTAAAATACATTCTGTTGCTTCCTCAAAATGATGAAGTTGAGTTTAGGTATAAGTTTTTGATCACTACAAGAAGAGAAGTGACTGAGCCTGAGACTGGGAGCTACAAGAAAGTGTTTAAGATTGAACGCTTGTCTGATGCTGATTCTTTGTTTCTATTGAAGAAGAAAGTCGAGGAAAAGGTTCCAGACCATCCAGATTTTGGAACAATATCTGAAGAAATTGCTAAAATTGCTAAAAGGAGCGAGGGTCTGCCAGCTGTAATCCTTATGATGGCAGAGGCCTTAAAGCATATTAAAGAACATGATTTTGATTCGGGAGTTCGGATGTTGAAAGGTGCTCTGGAAGAACCAGAATCTTTGGGTGTAAATCCACTACTGGGCTTTGTGTATGACATGTTGGCTTGCACTGATATGGCTTTGATCAATTGTTGTTGGCAAAGTAGGCAATTATTTCAGAAATTTGGAGGCATCAATTATGAAGAGTTGATAGCTTGCTGGATACTCGAAGGATATATTGGTGTTAATGATCAGTTTGACAAGGCATATGAAGAGGGACATTGTGTTTTGATGAAGCTTATAGATCGTGGCATACTGAAATTGCGCGTAGATGGTCTTGTTACCATGGAAGGACTAGCACTTACTGTTCCTGATGAGCATTGCCATGGTTGCCGGACGTCAAGCTTGGGATTCGCTAGTGTTCCTGATGATCATTGCCATGGTCGTGGGATATCGAGATTGGGATTGGCTAGTGATAAGGAATAAAAAATAGTAGCATTATAGTCTTAATCCGTCAGCGTATACTAAGGCTGACGGTTAGACATCGCCTTAGGCTTAACCCATCAGCGTACGTCAAGCTGACGGTTATACAGCCCCACATGCCTAACCCGTCAGCATACGTCAGACCGACGGTTATACAGCCTCACATGATGAACCCGTCAGCCTACACTTATGCTGACGGATTCATGTGACGAAGGATAACCCTAGAAGCTGACGAGAATGACACCCCTGTCCAGGCTGACGGATCATGAGGCCGACGGTTAAAGAAAATCCTTTTACTTGGACACCACGCCTAGTGATAGAATCCTATAAGGAAAGGGTTCCGCAATCTACGCTCACATGAATCCCTATATGGAAAAGACTTCTACTCCAAGGAAGAGAGGTCAACCCTCTACTACTATAAAAGCCCCAATACCCTCACAAATGGAGGTACGCACAATTAACCCCTCTCTAGCACTCTAGAGTTGAAGCAAGTCCTAACTTGACCTTCGGAGGGTATTTGGCCGGCACCACACCGGTGCTCTCTGTTAGGTCTTCTCCTTTTTTGTTGTGCAGGTGTAGTTCCGAGCGCGCAAGCATTGTGCAACTCACTGGTGAGATTTTCGGCATCATCAGTTGGCGCCGTCTGTGGGAAAGACAACGCTGTAAGCCATATTACCGTTTCCCGGACTAAAGAGTTGCATGGTACTCACTCGCTCAATGGCAACTACTAACGACGTTCAAGAAGAGGAGCAACCCACGACTGCCCTCGAGAGACAAGTACGGACTCTTGGTGCCGCCGTGGAGCGCCTCACCAAACAAAACCACGACTTGGAGGAGCAGCTGCGCCAGAAGAATGCAGCACAGAACGACCAACCAGGGGATCAAGAGGGGAACAGCACTCCCAAGAAAAATCAGGAGAAACCGGAAGGCAGCCACGCCCCAAGCAGACCAGAGAGGCAGAACTTAAGCATGCCATCCCTCACGGATGCAACTCCACCGCATGTTGTCGCAGAGATGCAGGCAATGAGGGAACAGATGGAGGTTATGATGAACGCACTTAAAGGACGGGTGTCCAGCGATCTTGACGACCTAGTCAACCGCACTGACTCGCCCTTCACTGTGGCTGTGAACTCTTTCCCCTTACCCCACAAATTTCGCATGCCGCATATCGACAGCTATGATGGAGCAAAGGATCCTCTAGACCATCTAGAAACCTTCAAAACCCTAATGCATCTTCAGGGTGTAGCAGACGAGATCATGTGCAGGGCCTTTCCTACAACACTCAAAGGCTCCGCGAGGGTATGGTTCAGCCGACTAACTCCCAACTCCATCAACACCTTCAAGGAACTAAGCGCTCAGTTCACCACACACTTCATTGGAGGCCACAGGTATAAGAAGTCCACGGCATGCCTAATGAGTATCAAGCAGCGAGAGGACGAGACACTGAGATCCTACATCACACGCTTCAACAAGGAAGCGCTATCAATTGACGAAGCCGACGACAAAATACTTGTAGCAGCCTTCACAAATGGGTTGCGAAAGGGCAAGTTTTTGTTCTCATTATACAAAAACGACCCAAAGACCATGTCGGAAGTACTCTACAGGGCCACTAAGTATATGAACGCTGAGGACGCGCTGCAGGCTCGAGAAGAAAAACCAAGAAAAAGGGAAAGACAGGAAGATGCCCGACAAGATCAAGGGCGGAAGAGGCCGAGAACAGGAGAGCGAAGGGACGAGAGACGTTCTAAACCTCCGGGAGGAAGGTTTACAAGCTTCACCCCGCTGACCACCCCGATAGATCAAGTCCTAATGCCGATCAAGGACGAAGGGACTCTGGCCTTCCCTGGAAAGCTGAAGGGGGACCCTAGTAGGCGTTCTAGAGACAAATACTGCCGCTTCCACCGAGATCACGGCCATGACACGGCCGACTGTTACGACCTGAAGCAGCAAATCGAGGCCCTTATAAGACAAGGGAAATTACAGAAGTTTGTAAGCAAAGAAAGAGCGGATCCACAACCTCAGGAACAGCCCCCAAGACGGGACAATGACCGCCCTAGACCGCCCATTGGCGACATCAGGATGATTGTAGGAGGGACGCCTGCCGGGTCATCCAAAAAGGCTCGGAAGACGTACCTCAGGATGGTTCAAAATGTGCAGCTAACGGGCTCAGTACCAAAAGTAACACGAAGAGAAAGCCCCGTCATTGGGTTCTCCGAAGAAGATGCACGACGTCTTCACCACCCGCACGACGACGCGCTCGTTATCAGTTTGCAAGTGGGGGACTACAACTTGCACCGAGTGTTGGTTGACAATGGGAGCTCAGCAGACATCCTATATTACCCCGCATTCCAGCAGATGGGAATCGGCAGAGAACAATTGATCCCGACGAATGCCCCCCTCGTCGGTTTCGGAGGAACGAGGGTGTTTCCCTTGGGTGCAGTCACACTGTCTGTAACGGCAGGCAACTATCCACAGCAGATCACGAAGGACATAACATTCCTTGTAGTCGACTGTTCGTCGGCCTACAATGCCATCTTGGGGCGACCCACCCTCAATTCATGGAAAGCGGCAACCTCAACTTATCACTTAATGATCAAGTTCCCCACCGAATACGGAACAGGTGAACTTCGTGGAAATCAGGTGGCCGCGCGCGAATGCTACGTGGCTATGATGGAAATGGATGATCAACTCCAAGCCATGAGCATAGAAGAGCATCGAAATACGACGGAACCCGTCGAAAAGCTTGAAGAAATATCCCTTGACGACTCCAGACCTGACCGAACAACAAGGGTTGGCACCCTTGCAAGTCCCATGATCCGACAGACACTTGCAGCCTTTCTCAGAGAGAATCGGGACGTGTTCGCTTGGAGTCACGAGGACATGCCAGGAATAGACCCTTCAGTCATGGTGCACAAGCTGAATATATCACCATCCTTTCCACCCGTTCGACAAAAGAAGCGGGTGTTTGCCCCCGAACGGGATCGAGCCATAGCTGAAGAAATTTGCAAGTTACAGGAAGCAAACTTTATCAGAGAAGTTTACTACCCCGACTGGCTGGCCAACGTAGTGATGGTCAAGAAAGCTAGCGGGAAGTGGAGGATGTGCGTAGACTTCACCGATCTCAACAAAGCATGTCCCAAGGACAGCTACCCCCTCCCGAGGATCGACACTCTAGTAGACTCTACAGCTCAGCACCAGCTTTTAAGCTTCATGGACGCTTTCTCCGGTTACAACCAAATCAAGATGCACGAAGCCGATCAAGAGAAAACTTCGTTCGTGACCAGCCAAGGCCTCTTCTGCTACAAGGTGATGCCGTTTGGTCTAAAGAATGCGGGCGCGACATACCAGAGGCGATGACATGAAGAACAACACCTATCTTTTTATTTTTTAGATTTACTGTTTGCTTTTAAGTATTCGCTACAATAAGCCCAACGGGCATGTCTTTTACTTTGGTTTTGCTACAATGAGCCCAAAAGGGCAGGTTTTTCCTTTTTTAAGTATTTTTTATGCAGATGCATAACAATAAGAGGGATTTATTCAGAACGACTGAAGTTTCTACTTGCAAATCAAAATTAGTAAAAGACCGACGAAAAGTGGCTAAGGCCACAAATCAGCAACTAAGCTGACGGCCTAAATAAAAGGCTGACGAAAAGTGGCTAAGTCCACAAATCAGCAATAAAGCTGACGGCCTAAATAAAAGGCTGACGAAAAGTGGCTAAGTCCACAAATCAGCAATAAAGCTGACGGCCTAAATAAAAGGCTGACGAAAAGTGGCTAAGTCCACAAATCAGCAATAAAGCTGACGGCCTAAATAAAAGGCTGACGAAAAGTGGCTAAGTCCACAAATCAGCAACTAAGCTGACGGCCTAAATAAAAGGCTGACGAAAAGTGGCTAAGTCCACAAATCAGCAATAAAGCTGACGGCCTAAATAAAGGGCTGACGAAAAGTGGCTAAGTCCACAAATCAGCAACTAAGCTGACGGCCTAAATAAAAGGCTGACGAAAAGTGGCTAAGTCCACAAATCAGCAATTAAGCTGACGGCCTGAATAAAAGGCTGACGAAAAGTGGCTAAGTCCACAAATCAGCAACTAAGCTGACGGCCTAAATAGAAGGCTGACGAAAAGTGGCTAAGTCCACTAATCAGCAATTAAGCTGACGGCATAAATAAAAGGCTGACGGTCTAAAAGCAAACAAGTCCACAAAGTGGACAAACGAAAAGGCTGACGGCCTGAAAATAACACCCCACAAAGTGGACGAGCCAAAAGGCTGACGGCCTAAAAAATGACCAAATCCATGAAATGGACAAGTCAAATAAATAAAACGGTCTAACATGACCAAGTCCACAAAAGTGACGAGCCAAAAGGCTGACGGTTAAAAGGGTCCACAACCCTGATTTCAATCTTCCAAAACATACGAGTAAAACAAACCAAGCAAAAGTGATTACATACAATCAAAGAGCAGCGACGGTGTGAACAAATCAAAAGCCCAAAAAGGGCATTAAAACTGTTAAAATATTACAAATAAAGGCCCAAGGGGCACTCGATAAAACTGTTTGCTAGATAGATAAAAAGAAGAGGAAAAGCATGAGTTACAAGTCGTCATTCCAAAAATTCTACTTTTTAACAGAAGGGTCCTCTCCGTCGAGCAGCACCACAGGAGGGGTCGCGGTAGTTAGGTTCACAGCAGGCTGGGCCAGGACGACTCCACTACCTCCACGAGGAGAATCCGCTAAGTCATCTGCACCTACGGTGACGGAACCAGTAGCAGGCGTCATAGGTGGGGCATCATCCAGGGAGATACCAGAGAGATCCAACTCAGGAAAAGCTGACGCCACCTGTCTGAGGCAATCATCAAATCCCGTGCCATAATATCCGCCACAGGAGTCAATAAAGGAGTCTGACGCCTTGAAATTCTCGACCGCGTCAGCCCCTGCTGTCTCCACCTGATCGCGGAGAGTCGTCAGCTCTTTCTCCAGTTCGCCTTTCTGACGACTCGCCTCCTCTAGCTTCTCCTTCACTTCTTTCAGCTCAGCGTTAAGGAGACGCATTGCCTCCTTATATTGAGCCTGCTGGTTTCGCATGTTGGCATTATGCTTATGAACGCGAGCGACGACTCCCTCCTTAGCCACGCACCTGTCCTGAAGTGCCTTTACACGAACCAGGGCCTAGCAAAAGGATACAACCGTCAGTCATATTAAATGATAATAATAATGAAAGAAGAAACATCCAAGAGAGATGGCTTACTCGGGTGAGGTCAAACAAAGCTGACGACCCCAATTCATCCGTCGCCAACAAATCACAAGGATCTATGTCAGCAGGCTTGATGAATGACTCCACTGCCTCGACAGCAAAATCCTTGTGAGTTAGCAGGCAACGAGGCCCCTGTAGGACGGGACCAGAAGAGGTCATTACACCTTTCCCTGCCCCGTGAGTGGACTTAGGCGACGGCCTCTTTGGGGGCTCACTCCCGGAACCGACGGCTGCTTTCTTAGGTGGACGGCTGTTATCCCCGTCAGTCTTCCTCTTGGAGGAACCCTTGACGATCTTGGGGGTCGACGAGGGTGCCGTCTCCTCCTGTGCCTTCTTCTCTTCCTTCAAACGGGCAGCCGCAGCCCTTATCCGTTGCTTGGCCACGTCCATCTCTACGAAAGAAACACATTAAGTAAGAACTGACGGTAATAAAAGGATGAATTCAAGAGATAAGGGTAAGATACTCACGGTGACGGGAGAGTTCTTCCAGCCTTCGAGCCTCAGGCGTCGGTACAGGACCACCACAGTAAGCGTGAAGATAGTCGAGGGTGATTAAGTCCCGACACGACCGCTCCTCTAGGGGAATCTCCAAGACCCGACGGATTAAATCCTCTTGCTCACCAGTGATGGAGGGGCGAATGAAGGCTGAAGAGTGCAAATAAACCGACGGCGTTAGAACCATTAAAAGACCAAAAATTATTACTTGCATAAACTAAAGACAAAAGGCTGACGACTAAGACCTGACTCTTTTATAAATGCCCAAGTATTGTCAAAATAGCCGTGAGGTATCGTTTCCCATTCTTCCTAACGACACACCCAGTCCGTCCCTTCAACGAAAAAGAACCTGCTCTTCCAGACTCTATTCGAATCCGGCGTCTCAGACACCAACCTGAGACCTCTCTCCCTGACGGCAAAATGGTACATGCCTTTGGAAGAAGAAAGGTGCCGAGGTCTATAACAGTAAAAAAATTCGTCCAAGGTAAGCTGACGGTTTCCTCCACTCAGACGACCCCACAACACCTCGGCACCTATAAAAATCCTCCACGCATTCGGAGCAACTTGGCTGACGGATAAGCCAAGAAAATCAACTAACTGACGGTGTAATGCCGTCAGGGGTAGTCTAAGACCAGCGGCAAACATAGCGTCGTACATACCGACGTCTGCAGTTCTTCCCGTGTAACATTTTTCACCATCTTCAGGCAGACGGATGGGAATATGGTCGGGGATTTGGAAACGGGTCCGTAACTCATTAAAAATTTTAAGAGTCATCTTGGGAAGAAACTTATTTACAGCCCACTCTGGGGGAAGGATGAAGGGACGGTTGCCTCCAGGACTCACAGGAGTCCCTTCACTGGACCCGTCATCACCTTCATCCCCTTCACTAGACCCGTCAACACTTTCATCCCCATCACTATATCTCTCTCCTTCCACTCCGTCGCACCCCTCACCTACTTCCCTCTCCAGGCCATTGTCTCCGTGACCTCCTACCTCCTCGATGGGAGTTTGGGCTGACGTCTCCCTCTCTGAAGACCAGGACGAGCTCCCTGACTCACTACCTGATCCAAACACCTCGTCGTAACCCGCTCCATCGCGGACCGACGACCGTTCACTCGACGCGTCACTCGACATTTGACTACCTACAAGTGACGGGTGTAATCTAAGCACCTAGGATGACGACTCGGCTTAAAAAGATAAAGCAGGAACAAAAGGAGAAGAGAACTTACAAGTTCCTCGAAAATGACGGCCGAAGAAGTGACGGAAATAATGTTGGCAGGTGCTGACGGAAGATAAGCGACGGATAGCTCTCCAGGAATCAGGGAAAGTGAAATAGTGAAAATGAGGAGAGGTGGGCCATCTATATATAAGGGAAATGCACGGAAGACGAAGCGACGCCCTCAAACCAGACGCCGAGCCAACCAGAGCACGCCACGTGTCCTAGCATTTAATGTTGGAATGACAGCTTATAAATTATCCTCTCCTGGTTGAAGCAGTTGGTAGGAACGGATGAAGACTCCATAACCCGTCAGGTATGGCCGACGGAGATATGGAGTAGGGGGCAACTGATAAGGAATAAAAAATAGCAGCATTATAGTCTTAATCCGTCAGCGTATACTAAGGCTGACGGTTAGACATCGCCGTAGGCTTAACCCATCAGCGTACGCCAAGCTGACGGTTATACAGCCCCACATGCCTAAGCCGTCAGCATACGTCAGACCGACGGTTATACAGCCTCACATGATGAACCCGTCAGCCTACACTTATGCTGACGGATTCATGTGACGAAGGATAACCCTAGAAGCTGACGAGAATGACACCCCTGTCCAGGCTGACGGATCATGAGGCCGACGGTTAAATAAAAACCCTTTTACTTGGACACCACGCCTAGTGATAGAATCCTATAAGGAAAGGGTTCCGCAATCTACGCTCACGTGAATCCCTATATGGAAAAGACTTCTACTCCAAGGAAGAGAGGTCAACCCTCTACTACTATAAAAGCCCCAATACCCTCACAAATCGAGGTACGCACAATTAACCCCTCTCTAGCACTCTAGAGTTGAAACAAGTCCTAACTTGACCTTCGGAGGGTATTTGGCCGGCACCACACCGGTGCTCTCTGTTAGGTCTTCTCCTTTTTTGTTGTGCAGGTGTAGTTCCGAGCGCGCAAGCATTGTGCAACTCACTGGTGAGATTTTCGGCATCATCAGCTAGTATTCTTAAGTATGGAAAGGAGCTAGGCATTGGGCGAGTTGCACCAGGAGAAGGCATGATAAAAACACCATACGGTCCTAAAAGTTGGAACAAAGTTTCCACACTATTGATAGATGGAAGTTGTCTCTCCGGGGAAGTCCTCGACACAAAGTTTTTTCAGCCCATGATCAAACTCCAAGTTCTTGCCATTTTCAATCCCAGATTCAGGTCACTACCCAGGTTTTTGTCTGAAAGTACTAATCTTCGCTTGCTTGTGCTCAGAGGCTGTGATCAATTGGAGAAAATTGAGTTTGATCAAATCAATGATCTCAAAAATTTAATCATTCTGGAGATATCTGGTGCTAGCTCCTTGAAGAACAATCTTCCAGATGAATTTTTCCAAAACATGCAACAACTTGAAAGCCTCAATCTCTCTGCAGTCCCGTTTCAATCACTGCCTTCTTCACTTTCCAAGCTAACTAAACTACGTCGTCTCATCCTTAAAGAGTGTTCTGAATTGAAAATACTACCATACCTAAAACAAATACTACCAAACCAAAAACTTAAGGAAATACCAGCAAACCAAAAACTTGCCAACCTTGAGGTCCTTGACCTTTCTGGTTCTACTTCTTTGGTAGAAATTAAAGACCTTTCCCAAACCAAAATTAACCATTTGCCCATTCTGAAAGAACTTAAAACACTCACCCGGCTCATATTAAAAAACTGCAAATCCATAACCAGATTGTCCAAATTTGATTCGTTAGCTTCTCTCCATAATCTGGGTCTTTCTGGTTCTACTACACTGAAGCAAATCCATGATGATTCCTTTAAAAACAAAGGTGGCCTCAAAGTCCTTGATTTATCTGAATCTGGAATTGTTAGTTTACCTCCCAGTTTTACAAACCTTTCTACTCTTGAGTCGTTTGATCTTTCTGGTGTCTCTAATTTGGTCAAAATCCCACCAAATACCTTTGCACATATGGCGTGTCTTCGTAGTCTCAACCTCTCAAACACTAAAATTGAAGAACTGCCATCCATTTCCGAACTTGGGAACCTTCGTCAGCTCCTTCTAAGTAATTGCCCATTGAAAAAATTGCCAGAAACGAGAGGGCTTACTAAACTTGAGAAACTTGATCTTTCTAATGCCTCTAGTTTGGTTAAATTCGAAGACGAGTCCTTTGAACATTTGACTAACCTCTGCTATCTCAACTTCTCAAACACCCAAATTAAAAGTCTACCTTCTATAGCCAACCTCAAGAAGCTTTGCCAACTTTTGCTACAAAATTGTGAACACTTGTCTGAGTTGCCATCCTTGGATGCCCTTGAACAACTGGAGGAGCTTGATCTATCAGTAAAAGAAACAAAAAATAAATCCTCTCAATCTTCTCGAGAACCTTTGGCAGAGCTTTCGAAAGAAACTGAGGCTAAGTCACCAGAAAAAGAAACGGAAAAGAAACCTTCTGATTCTTCTGGACGTTCGACAGAGCCTTTGAAAGAAACTGAGGCTAAATCACCAGTAAAAGAAACGGAAAAGAAACCTTCCGAGTCTTCTGGAGAACCTTTGGCAGAGCCTTTGAAAGAAACTGAGGCTAAATCACCGATAAAAGAAACAGAAAAGAAACCTTCCGAGTCTTCTGGAGAACCTTTGGCAGAGCCTTTGAAAGAAACTGAGGCTAAATCACCAGTAAAAGAAACGGAAAAGAAACCTTCCGAGTCTTCTGGAGAACCTTTGGCAGAGCCTTCGAAAGAAACTGAGGCTAAATCACCAGTAAAAGAAACGGAAAAGAAACCTTCCGAGTCTTCTGGAGAACCTTCCGCACTAGTAAAAGCAACAGAAAAGAAGCCCTCTGAGTCTTCTGGAGAACCTTCGGCAGAGCATTTGAAAGAAACCGAAGCTGCTAAATCACCAGCAAAAGAAACAGAAAAGAAGTCCTCTGAGTCCTCTAGAGAACCTTCGAAAGAAACTGAAGCTAAATTATCAGTAAAAGAAACAGAAAAAAAATCCTCTGGGTCTTCTGGAGAACCTTTGGCAGAGCCTTTGAAAGAAGTTGAAGCAAAATTCTTGGAGAAGATGGTCCACCTTAGGCTGCTCAACCTATCAGGAACAAAACTTAAGATTAAGATACCTCAAATGTCCAACCTCACCAGCCTCACCAACCTTACCGAGCTTTGCCTTGGAGGTTGTAAACTTTCAGAAACTTCTCCAAGATTGGAAACGTATACAAAGCTAAAGGTTTTGGATCTTTCAAAGACAGAAATTCAATCTTTACCATCACTTGAGAATCTCACCAATCTCCGTGGTTTAAAGTTAAGAGGTTGTAAAAAATTACAGCAACTACCAAATCTAAAGTCATTTAAAGATTTGGAGTCTCTTGATTTACAAGAGACTGGGGTCAAAGAATTTCCCTATTGGATCTCAGAGTTGACTCATTTGAAGCACCTTGATTTACCAGACTTAAATGATCTTAAAACAATTGATTGGGAGATGATAAAGAACTTACCAGAGGAGCTAAACTGGGATCATTGTGGCATCTTCAAGTTCAATGAAAAGAGGCCTTGCATGTCATTGAGTGGCACTGAATTTTTCCAATATTTGAAGGAAAATCCTGAGTTTTGGAAGACATATTTCGAAGAATTTAAATTCTCTGTTTGTGATCTTACGAAGGAAGGGAAAGATTCTAGGACAGAAAAGAAGAAAGACAAAGCTTCTATCCAACAAAAGATGGAAGACAAAGGTTCCATCCAAGAAAAGAAGGAAAACAAAGTTTCGAGCCCAGAAAATAAGGATGACAAAGCTTCTAGCCAAGAAAAGAAGGAAGACAAAGCTTCTAGCCGAGAAAAGAAGCAAGACAAAACTTCTAGCCAAGAAAAGAAGGAAGACAAAGCTTCAGGGCAAGAAAAGAAGGAAAACAAAGCTCCAGAACAAGAAAAGAAGGATAAGAAAACTTCTAGCGAAGAAAAAAAGAAGGAAGACAAAACTTCTAGCGCAGAAAAGAAGGAAGACAAAGCTTCCTGTAAAGAAAAGAAGGAAGACAAAAGTAGAGATATCTGTTGGCATAGAGTTGACTCGAACTTCAGAAAAATCTACTTCCAAACTCATTCTTTTCCTGAAAATATTAGTAAGTATTTGGAAATCATTGGATTTGATATTGACGAGTATCCTGGTGGTGTTGAGGATGTGCTCATGAAAGCCGAATATGTGTCTTTGATTGAAAATGACTTCGTCAAAAGCTTATCAAATTTAGGTGTGGGCAATTTGAAAGCAATGAAGGGCTGCTGGTTGGAGTCGTGTTACGAAATGGAGACAATATTTTGCAGTGAAGAGGCAGTTGAAATGCAGAAAAATCTAAACATTCTATGGGCGTCAAACCTTCCGGAATTGAAGAGTGTCTACAGTGGGGAAATGCAACATGGGAGTCTCCTAAATCTAACAGAACTGTATTTAGATTGTTGTCCGATGCTTGAAGTTGTTTTTCCCTCTTCTCAGCTGCCAGAAAATCTTAAAATCCTTGAAGTCAAATTCTGTGATGAATTGAAGACTCTGTTTATGCCCACTAAAGTAGAAGAATATGAACAGCGCAATTTACAGAAGCTTCATCTGGTGGAACTGCCTAAGTTGACTAGCATAGGGGTGCTGGAGGGAAGCAACAATAAGAAAAGATTCCCATCATTGGAAGTAATCAAAGTCAGGGAATGCCCGAATCTGCAGCACTATGGAACAGTTCTGGAGTTGGGAGGATCTGTGGAAAATTCTAAGATTGAAGAGTATTGATTGCAGTGCCATCTCTACGTGGCTTTTGGAAGGGTGGGGTATGCAGCAAGTTTGAGAAGCGACATCCTGGTGTGTGTGTGATAGGCAAGGTCTCTCAATAGTAACCATCTGCATTTTGCCGCTAACAGGTAACTTCTGCTTTCTTATGGTCTCCCTAGGCTACGTCTCTATCTAGTATGTACACTACAAAATACATTTTTGCTCAGCCTTTCGTTTTACATTTCTCCGAGTTCATTTTTCTTACATTTTTCTTATATTTTTCTTGATGTGGTAGGTAGGCAATTTTATAGGTTTTTTTTTTTTTTTTTTTTCCTTAATAATTTGATATTTACAGTAACGAGAGATGAGAGATATAAATACTGATTCTTCCAATACAAGAGAACCACAGGATTACTAAGCGCTTGACAGCAATTTACAAGTCGTTGCAAAAGTTGTCTATCACATATTGGATTTTTTGGTCTTTGTATTATGAAAGTTTTTGTATTGTAATGCTCCCAAAGAAAAAGATAAAAGAAAAGAGTTTATTAAATTATGACGTTAAATAAAATAATTTTGGTATTAATTATTTATTGTGTTCCCCTTTATGTTTTTGTAATATCAAGAGCTTTATAGCTCAATTGATACCCTCCGGTTTAAGGTTCAAATCTCATTCTCTCAATTATCGAATTATAAAAAGAATAATTTATTATTATTTATTAGGGTGTAGTTTAGAAAAATTAAGTTAATCAGCTTCTAGTTAGTTACTAAAATCATCAAATGAAACGCATGCTATATAGGATTCTAGGGAGGAGTCTCAAAATTTACTAGTGATTCTAATAGATTGTGGTTGAAACCTTGAAGCCAAGATCAATCAAAGCATCCCCAAGGTAAGAAATTCTTACTAGTAATTCTACTCTTCAAATTTCCAAAATATAGAGTTTTAAAATTTGGGTATTTTTCAATATTAGAGGCATTTTGGCCAATTGATTGTATTAAATGTGATACTTTGATGGATTTTGGTTTTTGGGGTTAGATCATTGACTCTAGGATGTTAATAACTTCATTTTTTAATGAGATTAGTTAATGAATTAGCCCTTAACATGAAATTAGCATTAAAATTTCATTATAAAAAAAAAAAAAACTATATATTTGAATTTTGATATGGTACATAAAAAGAAGATGTAGAAAAGACAAAAAAAAATTATAGAAAAATTGGGGGAAAATCTAGAAATTAAGGATTTATATCAAAGCCCGCTCCCGGGCCATATTGTTGGGGGAAAGTATGGCTCACCTCTTGTCCAATTTGGTCCAATAAGAAATTTATCTTAAAGTACGTAATTTCTAAAATATAGAAACTTTAGGAGGCAATTTCATATAGCTTCTCTCAAAATTTTTATGTCAAATTTTAAGATAGTATTTTTATTTTTTCCAAAATTCCATTAGTAATATAGTTATGGTATTCTCTCAGTTGAGGTGTTTTAAGGAAAAAGTTCAAATTAGATCGAACGTGCATACATTTTGGTTAATTGCTAAAGTTTGGGGTTAGTTAATTAGTTTGTATGTTTCATTATACTAGCTTGATCTTGAGTGTCATAACTTTGAAATTTGGTGATTTTGGTGAGGTTATTGGAGGTAAGTGACCTTCCCCTTATCTAGTGGTATTTTCACTTAACACATTTAATAAAATAATTAATTGTTCTTTTTAGAAAATTATTGTTGATTTAAAAAAAAGTTTGTTTAAGGGAAAAACAATAACATAATTTCCTTCCTTTTGAAATGATGGAAATTTTTTATTAAATTTATTTTCTCCTTCAAATGTTTACCTTCTTCAAAATTGAAATAAATATGTGAACTTTTTTGTGTAAAAAACCAATGGTTTGAAGGGAAAAGGTATATAAGATTGTTTCTACTGTTGATTGAAATGTTATTTATATATGATTTTGGATATGACTACAATGAAAACTGATTTGTTTTTATGAATTTGAATGATTACAGTTTGACTATACTTTGTACCCCACCAATGGGGTATGCATTGGTATTTTTGGGTCTTACACTAGCCTATATGTGATTCTAACTCTAATCACGGGTATATAACATGATCACAATCATAATTGTTTAGTATATGTAATATTTTATAACATTTGTATTATTTTCAAAGTTCAATGAATTTCTATATAATTGTCAATTGCTTTTAGCAATGTAATTATTAGTTCTAAATAAATTTAATTATTGTTTTCAAAGCTACTAATTAAGTTTGTTTACTATGACCAATGGTGTTTTTATTATATACCACATTTTTTTCAAACTAGTTTAGGGCTTAAGGCTAGCGGTTACTTATTGAGCTCACTATTTTCTTTCTCTTTTACAGATATTGGGGAGTAGCAAGCTTATTGAGCTGTCGTTGGTGTTGGTGTGGGTGTGTGATAGGAGCTTAGTGCTAATATCAATAAATGTTACATGTTGAAGTTTGAGTAACTTATAAAATTTGTATTTGAGGAACTTCTACTTGTGGTATGGAGTCTTGAAAAGAGTTTGGATTTATTTGCTTAGCTATTAAAATTATTTGAGATGAACAGTTATTTGTAATTATATTTGGTTTGGATCATTTTTAGGAGCATGTTTTGGGGGATAATTATAGCATTTAATAGGGTCTTGTACCTTGAAAGGTGAATCTTTTCGTGTGTGCAGTCATTATTACATGCCCAACCGATCACTTCTGAGTTTGAAAGGTGATAGTCATGACTTTAGAGTAATAGCTGTAAGTTACCTATATTTTTCTTCCAATTTAATTTGTTACTTTACTTATTTTAGGTAACTACTTTTCTTTTTCACTCGCATCAAATTCAGTTACAAACCCTATTTCAACAAATATAGGTAATCAGCAATCACAGTAGATTAAATGGGTACGTATGGATAAGTTGATGGGGAAAGGTTTTGGATGTTTGGTCACCTATTTTCACTTCTTTATTTTTGCTACTATTCATGGGTCCTATTGCACTTTTTCGTACTTTTCATAGGTCTCCCTATACTATTTTAGGTACCTTTTAGTTTTATCTACGGTACTTTCAGTAAAAAATTTTCAATTTCAGCTAAATAAACTGTTCTTAAACAGACTCTTACTCATTTTTGGTAATTTGCTACTAATGCTCTTATTGAACTCTCAATTACTGCTCGGTGCTCATCAATTGTATTGTTTTCCTTTTCATAATTTTATTTTGTTGTTGAAGAGTTAGATAAGACTTTAACTTCTAGGTTGCAATGTTGTTATTATATAGTATATACCGATCTTGTTTTTCCAAGTACTTCTAGCACCCACCCCCGCCCCCGCCCCCCCACCAAAAAAAAAAAAAAATCTAAATTCTTCTTCTTCTTAAGGGGATGGAATTTTTTAGCAAAGCGCGCTTGAAACCCCCAAAAAAAAATTCTAAATATGTTTTTGAAGGTGATGGAATCTTGGAGCAGGAAACCAGTTTCTGGACAATCTGAAAATAAAAACATATTATGCATTCATAGTTTAGTTCAATATTGAGAATCTGGTAGTGTTTGGTTCCAAGAGAAACAATCCAACTGAAAGTGTATGTTATCATTTGCCTCTCCAAACACATATCTTTTGAACTTTTGAGTTCAGGATCGTTCCGTATGGAAAAGATAATTTGCATAGAAGATCCCAAATTGTTGGGTGTAAGAGGAGAAAAACCTTTGTCCCACTTTGGCTGATTCAAATTTCAAGTACTTTTCATAAATTGCATTGTTCTCCTTTCCATAGTTCAATTTTGTTGTTGAAAAGTTAGATAAAAATTTAAGCTTCTTGGAAATTGGTTGTAGTGTGGTTACTCTTTGTTAAAATTGTTAGGTTCTAAGGTCTTAGGATTTTATATATTTAGAACTCTAATTTGTAATGTTGGCAAACCATGATCAAAACATTGTATTTAGTCTTGTTTAGGCTTGCTCAAAGTTGGTTTATTATTGTACAGTTGGAATCGAGTGGCTGCAGAAGTACTTGGGGCTTTTGGCCTGGCTCGATCGATCGAAGAATAGACTCGATCGATCGAAAATCGCACAGGTTGATTATTCTGCAGAATTTCCAACTCAGCCCTACTTCATTAAACGTTTAGGGTTTTATGTTTTTACCCTAGGTATATAAACAAAACCCTAGCCACGTTTTTGAAGGTTGTCCATATTGTATTGTTGCTCATATTTTCTGTTTGTGTGAATCTCTTGTGAGATCTTCGAGGAGCTTTCCTTCACATAAACTTAGGGTTGTCAATATCTTGATGATCAACAAGGTTGCTACCATTGGAACTTAAAAGAAAAGCAAGCGGGGAGCTTGTAGCTGATTGAAGAATTCAAGAAAGAAGTAGTCCGTGGATTCGGAGCCTGCGCGTGGTCGTGTCAGGAAGTTCGTACTGGTGGGTAGCATTAGGAAGTCGAGCGGGGAGCTTGTAGTCCTTCTGTAAGAACTTCAATTCTTTCATAGTGAATTCTGTTATGCCTTGAGGATCGGTGGGTCAAATCCTCCCCAGGTTTTTACCGTGTGGTTTCCTGGGTGATCATATCTTGTGTTATTTATTTTCCGCTGCATTATTATTCTTGATATGATTGTTGAATTGCTTTAACCTAGAATTGTTTAATTTGACTAAGTAACAACTTGGCTAATTAATCTAGGCTACGCAATTTGTTTGTTTTAGGGGTCTAAATAACCTATCAAAAATAAAAAGGAATGTTGATATCCATTATCATGACATGTTTTCTACAAGCCCGATTCAATTGAGCTCAACCTCATTATGGGTAAAATTCATGTATTGTATTATACTTTATTTTTTAAGCATGGTCCAAGCTTGTCATCATAGATGATATCGCCAACCACCGTGCCTCAAATAGCCATCGGAGCTAAGTCATCGACCATCGCACCTTTGAGTTTTCTCAGAGAGAACTTGAGAGCTGAAGAATCCATGAAAGTAAGTTTTCGATTTGACTAAATGAAATGAGTTTTTTTATTTTATTTTTCAAATTGCATAATTTCGTTGGTTGAGAATTTTGGGATATCTTTATTTTGAGGTTTGCCTTAAAGTGGACTGAAAAATGTAATATTTGGAGCCAAAACTCTTGCGGGAACACTACTAAAGCTGGTCTGCATTTTTTTAAATAGTTGTATTAGCTTATTTCAAGGGTTTTAATGACCCTTGAAATAAAGTTAGCCATACAATGCACCTATTTTTAGAGTTTATTTGGACCCTTTAGTGGACCCTCGGAAATAGTGGGTCAAAACAAATGAAGTTTTTTGTAGTGCTACCGAGTGCGCAAGGGACATTGGTATCATTTTAGGCTTATGAAGGAGGTCTTGTAAATAAAATTTCTACCCAAAAGATGTTTTATGCTCTAATTATAGCTCAACTTTTTTGCTCTACACTTTTTTTTTGCCTAAAACATATAACTGGCCCTAAGTGGCTAGCCTAGTTTGCTACTGATAGGCCAAGAATGTATTGACCCATTGTGATGAATTAACCAATTAACATGCAATAAGCGTGGTAGCACAAACAAATCACCAAATAACTAAATACAACAGAAATTAAATTTGACATGGGTGATTTGTTTACAAATGGAGAAAACCACTAAGACAAAACCCCATTGGGTGAATTTAAGGTCATCACTCACGAGAATCCACTATTATCACAACAAGCGGTTACAAGTAAAGGAATCTTAATACCTTATACCAACCTACAGTTGAACCCCTATCTCAATATACAATTGGATTTGTTTTGTAGTGATAATCTCTCTTTTTCAATGCACGGCTTCCAGTACGTGACTAACCAATCGATGCACGGATCCAAGTACGTGACTAACCACCAACTTGAGAAGGATGTTGGCTGCAAAGTTTTTCAATTCATCACACGATGAAGATTAGGAAGGTCCTTGGTTACAAAACCCTACGACGTACAAACGCAGCAGCTTCTTAAAGAGAAAGATGAACTAGGGCATATGTCTTCGGTCACAATATGCTTGTGAAAAACTTTTTCATTAAGTTGCATCCGATGTGACGACCCTTAAAATAATCCTTATATATGTTTAGGGTTGAGAGAAAAGAAAGCCTAAACAAATATACACGGATTGGAGTGAAATCAGAATTGAAAATCTGATTTTCATAAATCTCGATAGATAGGTTATCTATCGAGCAGCTGTAGAGCATCGGGCTGAACTGCCTTTTAAACCTCGATAGATACTATCTGTCGAGTTTCAAAATCCAGCACTTCTTCTCTTATTTCTTGGACAGATTTGCATGGCTTTAATACTTGGACTTGAACTTTTGTTCCTTGAAGTATTAAACACATTCTAGATCTACCCAATTTCAAGTAAAGTGCGTTTTGTCAAAGGATTAGCCAATTTTAAATTGACATATGTTCCTAACATGATTCACATATGTCCTAACAGCTACAATAACCAAATGCAACCTTCTAAGGCCTGTCATGTCTAGGAAACATCAGACCATGAATTTAGGCCACTTCATTTTCCAAATTATGCAAAAAGCAAGTCAACCATCTTACCCAATTAAAGCAAATCATACCATAACCTCTTTAATTGATACCTTGGGGGTTCAAAACCTCTTTTATTAACCAAAAATCAGTCACTTAGAATACCCAAAACTTAATACAAAAGGCATCAATCAGATTCAAAAAGAACCAACCACGTTTTACCTACATAGCTGAAACTTTAGAGCAAAAGCTTATTCAGCCAACCAATATTCTCAAGATTCTAAAGCCAGGGGATGGAAATATAGGTACAAGGGAGTCTTTCCTCTTTTCCTCATGACCTCTCTCAATTTCCACTTTTCGTTGACCGTGAGTCAAAGTTTCGGACCTATGTTGTTTTTATGCATTTTTCAGCATTTTTGTTATTAACATTTTGATTTCTCTCTTGTTAAAAGACCATTAGCCTCTATTCACTAAATTTTGGAATTTTGGACTTAATACTCTCCACAAATAATCACTTCTAAAGAACCCAAGGAGAGATTTGGGTTATTCTAGCATTTTTGGCCCTTGACGCAAAACGTCCCCAAGAAGGACTAATAAAAGAAATAATCCTAAAATCGGGACAAGGACCAATAAAAGAAATAATTTTGAAATAGAAGAGGTGCTACCCAAAATGTTTGGATAGTACAATTTGATCAAAATGTTTTCCATGTTCTTAAAAAAAAAAAGAAAAAACCTTTTTGTAGCAGGTTAGAGTTATTTTTTATGCATTTCTTGCATTGAATACCAGAATGAAATTTATTGTAGCAGTAAACTTAATATTAACTTGCAGTATACTAAACAGAAATATTCAAATTTACAAATATAATTGATAACTCAAATTCAAAAGTTTAAAAAATAAAAAAAAAAAATAAAAAAATAAAAAAAAAAAAAAGAACTTGCAATTTAGCTGAATACATAATTCCAAACCCTACTGACAAGTAAAGAATAGCAGCAAACATCTCCCCTTCGCACAAAAGAGATATGCTTGCAATTTGAGTAGAAAATAAAAGCAAATAAAGTTTAGCTTTCATATAGGAAAGTAATCAACTAAGATATGGACGGGAAAAAAAACTCCATTAGCCAATTAAAGAATCGTCTACAAGCTAGCAGCACAAAGGGACTTGCTTTGCAAAGTGAACAAGACCTAAAAGCAAGACAGCACATCAGTGAAAGTAATCAATTAAGAAGACAAATCTAGGAAAGAACTCCGAATTTTAAGTAAGGAATACTCTTCCAGCAGATTGCTCTTTTTTCACACACAAAACCTAAAGCTAGGCAAGAGCTTCAAATGCGAAGTAAAGAATACTCTACCAGACAACTAAATGTTGTAGAATAAAACATGATTACTAGCAAATTGTAGAAAAGTAATTGTCCGTTTGGATTGAGGGGGGGGGGGGGGGGGGAGAGTAGAGTTGGTCCAAAATTAACCTATTTTCAGTACTTCCTTTCACTCCTCCTTCCTTCCCTCCACCCCTCTCCCTTCCCCTTCAATACAAACAAGCCCTAAAATATTAGTATCCTCTTTTGTCATTTGTACCTCATTAAAAGAAAGCATTCAAAACATTATAGGGAGTCTGAACATATCTCAATAGTGTAATTATGGAGCTAATCAAATTCGTCAACAATGAAAGGTCACTTCCATCTAGAGAAGGTCGAACTCATGAAGACCATCTTGCCAATCTCACTACATCATCAAAACCCTAGCCTAAAAAGCAATGATAAACATGCAAAGTAGCAAATTCAAATCATCTATTTTTCTTTATACTTTACCAATCATCATATGCCATGTTTATCAAAAAAAAAAAAAAAAAATCATCGTATGCCATGTGTTTGTATAATTTTTTTTTTTTTTCATTGTGAACTTTAGTTATTTTTTATAAGGAAAGTCAAACAGATACAAGATATATTGTGATTGGTGGAACTCAAAGTGGAACACAAAAGTGAGACAAAAGATTTATATTCGTAAGTAGCAGTTATTGCATAATACAAATCATTTGTACCACTTTTTGTGTTCCATTTTATGTTCTACCAATTACGACTTGTCATATGTTTATTCTATTCCATTTTAAACTTTGACTATTTTAAAAGAAAAGTTAAATAAATACATGTCAAATTGTGATTGGTGGAACATAAAGTGGAACACAAAAAATGATACGGATGATTTGTATTTGTTATAGCACCCCGAAAACCACCATCGCATTTAATGCAAATATGCAATGCAATATGTTCCCTCCCCTTTCTAAGGCAAGTCAGAATATTAAGCCGCTCAAACATGGCCAAATCAGAATGACAAGCATCAATTCAATTAGAGAAATCCGAGCCATGGGGCTCAATTTAAGGAGGTGAGGGAGATGCTTTATGCAAGTATAAAAATACATCCATTGGGACTAGAGGTATGATCTTTTTCCACAAGAATTACACTTTCTTTTGAAAATCCCTAGCTGACTTTACCATTGGAGTGAAATAAAAAAACCCAAATATATATCGATTTCATTTTTTCTTTTTTCTTTTTTTTCTTTTTTTTTTTGGTAAAAAAAAAAGGGTAGAGGGAGGCGGCCAGTGTGGCTTCCCTACCTAGGCGTGACCATAGTAGCACCTTACCCGCTATCGGGCGAGACCCCATACTCCCGATCTGTGTGAGGAACTCACTTATTTTTTAAGTCAATCGTTTGGGATGGAAATGAGATAAGGAGTACCAACACACAACTAGTTGCTTGAGACTTGAACCCAAGTTTTGAGACTTATTGACCCGGTATCTTACTAATTAGGCCACCTGAATGTTGGTATATATACCAATTTCATAACGACACTTATTAGTGTTTCGTGCTGTTAACAGCAGAAGATACCTCCTAACTTTTGTGGCCTTCGTAGGTGAAGGAATCCCACTTCCCCAAAATACTCTAAACAATGATGGGAGCAAAACTCTTTTATAAAGCATCGTAGTAGTAGGGATATAGCCATGTCGAGGTCTATTTTGTTAGAAGAGAGGATGCTGAGGTTTCTATGCTTAGAAGTTTGGAATATTTGTTGCCTTTGTCATTTTCTTTATAAAGGAAAATTTAAAAAGTTCAATTTCGAAATCTAAACAGACTCTCTCTCTCTCTCTCTCTCTCAATGGTTTTCTAATTTTCTTATTTTTCTTTTATGGAAAAAGTTTTACTATAAACATTTTTTTTAGAAAGTGCTTTGGTACAAACTTAGTTGTAGTCTAAGGCTACAACTCTTACTAAAAAATTAACATTGTTATATTTTTTGAAAATCTAACCTTTAAAATTTCATATTCTTTATATTCTAAACACGCATGTCAAATTTCATATCAATTAAATGTTATTTACTATTCAATCCATAACTTATTTTCTATGCATAATTTTATACAACAAAAACTTGAAATTTAAACATTTAATTGATAACATAGCTAATAATCTTTGATTTTTTGAAAATTTTGCAAGCATGAAAGATATAAGAAAAAAAATGTGAACCAATGGTTGATTTGTCAAAATTCACATCTAATAAAAAGATATTGAGCAGAGTTGTAACTTTAGACTACAACCAAGTTTATTGCTAAATTGTTTCATTAATTGTTTAATTTTTTTATTGACTTTTTTTTTTTTACTATTGAAATAATAATAAAATAATATTTTAGTTATTAAATATTCATAAAATACTATAACAACACCGTTATGAGTGTTTTTAATGGAGTAGTGTGACGGAGGCTAACAATAGGCATTCATTGGGCGATTTTGAAATTTGGAGGACTCAATTGAACAAAAAATAAAAGTTAGAGGCCAAAAATAAATTCTAGCCAAATTTATAGAGTGGTTAATGTGTGTTTTACATTTTTGTCAAAATGCTATTACACTCTAGTCGTGGAATCTCTAATTTAGTTTTTAACAAAAGCTGTTAATTGTTGATTTTTTTTTAATAAAAGAAAACCTTTATTAATTAATTTAATATATAGTCCAACTGTTAAATGGGACCTATATAAATCCAATCCACACTAAAAAACTACAAAGTTTAAATATTGATAAAATTTATTCAAAACTTAGACCAAAAACAAAAAATAAAATTTTGATAAGTTTACTTAGCCCTCAACACCCCCCCCCCCCACCCCCCCCCCCAAAAAAAAACTCCCTCGTTTATTAGGGGACCAAGTAACAAATCTAAGCCAAAAGTCTTTTAGCTCAGCTAGTTGACAACTACCTCTGGTGTTTCCAAGACTTCCATAATTCAAATTTTGCCTTCCCATTATAATTATTGAATTTTTTATTTTTATTTTTTTAAGTAACAAATCCAATACTGAATTAAAGAATATTAGACCCAAACAAAAGCTAGCTCATACACTTAATATTTGAAATTACTAATAAAAGGTTGATATTTAGAGCATTATTATTGGTGATGCTAAAAAGTCATATTGCTATTTTTATCACCACCAACTACAAAAATTGTGGCTGCATTGGTGGAGCCAAAGTCAAATATTTTGGCTTCTCAGCTACAGTGCATAGCTACTTTTGACTGTGCACCGAGCCTCAAATGTAAAAAAAATGCGTAAATGCACTTTTAGTTCTTACATTTTAACTTTTTCCATTTTCGTCCATACATTTCTATTTTATCACTTTTAGTTCCTAAAACAAAGAACGCGTTCTATTTTGGTCCTTACCGTCACTGACTTAATGAAAAAATCCTACGTGGCAAATGGAGTGCACTGTTTGCACAATAAATGCTGACATGTCTATTAAAATAATATTAAAAAATGCTACTTCAACATCCACGTCAGCATCTAACTTAAAAAATTAAATTTATCAATTTAAAAATAAAATAATAATAATAATAAAACATAATTTAAAAAAAAAAATGGTGGAATTTAGATCTGTTTTGTTTGTACTTAGTTTCTTTTTCATCTTTATTTTCTTCTTCTTTCTTTATTTTCGGATCTAACCAGAGCTTTCTCCGCCTCCCATTCTTTATTTTGTCTTCTTTCTCCCTCTATCTTAGTGCTTAGCCTTCTTGAACACTTTAAGCAAGTTCCTCCACTTGTTGGTGCACATAGCGAGAGCGATCGATTTCTCTCATCTCCGATGAAATCTGCTCCCACAAGTGCTTGTTCAACTTCGGCTTGGACCCACGTCTTGGCTCTCGTCTTGGACCCATGTCTCGGCTTGCTTCTGGAAGCCTTGACTTCGACTTCGACTTCATGGTCGACGTCGCCGCCATTGCTATCGCCGAGAATCATTTGTTGGTGCTAGTAGTGAGGGTAGGCGTGAGTGTGAGGGTGAGGTTGAGTAGCATGGTGAGGTGGCAAGACGCCGGCGCCGGCGCCATCATGTGGGTTTCTAGGTAGATCCAAAACCCCTCTCCCTCCTCACTTTCTCATCTCACTCTCTCTTTATTTGGGTTGAGTTTGCTATATTTCTTTTGGATTTTTGATAAATTTGAAAAGGGATAATATGGGTTTGTGAAAGGAAATTTTTTAGATCTGGGTGGCAGTGGTTAGCTAGGCTCACAGGTGGTGGGTAGATCTGGATTTTTTGGCCATTGGTGGGGTTTGAAGGTGGTGGATCAGTGGAGGATTTTCTTAGTCTATTGTTGTGTTTGGTTGAGTTTTGATGTTTGGTGTTTGGTTGGTTGGGTTCTGTAGAGATGTTTTAGTGTTTTGGTTGAGATGTGTTTTGGTATTTTTTGTGAGGAAGAACATGAACCATTCTGGGGAAGTGAGGAAGAACATGAACAATTATGGGAAGAACACAAAGAACATAACAAAGGCATGATCTTGCAACAAAATAATAAAAAGAAAAAATAATGAAAAGAATGGGAGGCGAAGAAACTGAGAAATATCTGGGTTGGTGTTCTTGTTTAAGAAACTTTTAGATCTTAATTCATGTGAATTTTGGTTTTTAATTTTTTTATTTAATTAAAATTAATAAATTAATTTTTTTAAATTTATATGTTGATGTGTCATGGATGATGTGGATTTTTAATAATATTTAAGTCCTCTGACAGCCACATCAGATATTTCCGTCCGTTGACTGACGAAAATGACCAAAATAACACGCGTTAATTGATTTAGGGACTAAAAGTGATGAAATTAAAATGTAGGGACTAAAATGAAAAAAAACCAAAATATAAGGACTAAAAGTGCATTTACGCCAAAAAAAAAAAAAAAAAAAAAAAAAAAAAACAAAAACAAAAACAAATAAACAAAAATTATTATATTGAGCATTCACACTAGGTTAGATTATTTTATTCTTTTTATTTTCTTTTGTTTTCATTTCTCATTTCTTCTCATTGCTTCTCTCTCCCCACACTCTTCACTTCTCCACTCTTTCCTAAGATTTTTCTCTCTTCCTCCACCTCACCGATCTTGCCTGCCCAGCCACCAACAGACCCACAAAGCTTGCCCGGCTTCAACCCACCCCTTGAGTAAGGATGAGAGCTCTGTTCATCGACTTCACCGACGCAAGGAAAGGGCTTTCTAACGACACCAATAGAAACCCATTTTAGGTACGCTTTTGATTTTCCCCCCAAAGTTTATTCATCCCAATCGAAAACCCATGTGAAATTTTGTCCATTGAGAATGGGTATGATGCCTAGTTGCCTGTACATGTGAAATTTTGGTGTTGGTGGTGGCTTTGGGTTTAATAGAGTTGATAGATTTGTAAATTTCACATGGATTTCGATTATTTTGTGTTGTAGTCTATAGATTTGATAGATTTTCCCATGTAAAACTTAGGAGCACAACATGAGCTTTCGTTTTTATCAATGGTGGTGGTGTGTTTGCTACTGAGTTTCTATTTTGAAAGTATGGAGTTGATAGGTGCTTTGGTTTTTATGTTTTGTGTTAGTATAGAGTTGATTTGGTAGACAAAGCATTACAAATTCCAGCCTCAGTCAGTGAAGTTTACATAAAAACAAAAATAAAGGAAGAGGTTGCGGTGGCCGTGGTAGTGGCAATTGCGGTTGCAATGGCGATGGTAGTGGGTTTGATGGTTGTTTATTGTAGTGGATATGTTATTTTATTGTGTTGTTTATATTATTTTATTGTGTTGAAAGCTAAAATAAAACCACTGATTTTTTTTTTTTTTTTAAAGGAAAAAAAACCCACTGATGTTGGGTGTTTTGTAAAGTGAGAAAGTAAAATAAATAAAATAATTTTTTGTGATGCCAAATAGCTAAATTTATGGCTCCATCAATGTGAATCCTCTTATAGAGAAGATGTATATCATTCTCTTTTATTGTTCCAGTATAGCTTTCAATAAATCTTTCCCACAAAAGCAAAATGTTTCACATCGAAATAGAAAATGATATTAAGGATACCTTTACTTTTAATGAATCATTCTTCAGTCTTCACATTGAATGAGTACTATTATTGTTATGCCTGTTTTGTTTTGTTTTTATTTTTTTTGAGAATCAGTTCAAAGATTTATAGATTAAAAAGTAGGCTTATCAGCCATTATAAGGTTGCTAATATCCAAAGGAATAGACTTCATCCAGATCAAAGAAGGAGAATAAAATTGAGTTCTCTTAGCTAAAAAATCTGCAACAGAGTTGCCTTGCTTGTAAGCATGAGAGAAACAAAACTCCTTAAAGGGTTAACATGTGACATAGTATCCTTAACTAAAGTGTCTAAAGGCAAAATGAAACATATCACCTCTTCTAAGGAAATTGATGACAATTTTTGTATCTCTTGCCATAATGGAATCGTGAAGACCTATTTCGTGGACAAAAAGAGTTGCTTACCTATTTGCAAGCATTTCAAGAACAGCAACAGATAAAGGTTAAGGGATTCTTTCAAACAAAGTAGTCATCACTTCCCCTTCATGATTTCTTATCACCACCCATAGACCAGTTTCACCCGTATTTTTCATTATTATTCATTTCAAGTATCGTTCATTATTAAATTATTATAAATTGAATCAATTTATTGGATGATCAAAATAATATCACTTAAATTTTTTATGACATCATCAATCTAACCACTAGTTGAACCCTACCTAATGAGAGAAAAGTTAAACTTGATTTGTATAAACTTAGTGGGTATGCCTCACGTTGGTGGGAATGAATATAGTCTAATAGGATTAGGCAAGGTAAAGACAAAATTCATTCATGGCCAAGGATGAAAAAGATGCATGCTGTCAACTTTTTTTCCTTTGGATTGTGAAGAGCTTTTGTCGTATACAAAACAAAATTATTATTAGACAAGAAGTTCATACTTGAATTATTTTGAAGAGCCAGATATTCCACCAATAAAGGAAGAATTGCATGTTGAAGAAAATATTGTTCTTGAAGATTATGTAGAAGTCAAAAAACAAAATATAGAGATTTCTGAAGAAATTAATGAAGGTCTTGTTATGGAAGAAGATCATAAAATCAAGATTATTGTGAAAGAGGATAATGAAGGTCCTATTATAGAGAAAGATCTTGAGGTCGAGATGGTAGAGATCATTGAGGATGAAATTGAATAGGAAAGTCTCAAGGATCTCAATGAAATCGAATCATATGATTGTCGATCCCAAGATCCTTTTATTTTGGTAGTAAGCAATACACCGTAGTTTATTGATTTTATTGGGGTTGATAGATTTGATTCAATTATCAGTTCTTATTTGGTAAATCTCTACAATTACATGAAGACCAAGGAAAAAGAAATTCAAGTTGATTTGTTTATTCCATTGATAAGTTGCAAGTATGGAAAGAAGATCAAGGGGTTCAAGCATTCAAAGTATTTGTTTATTTGAAGCGGAAGATTTCAGATTTCAAAAATGAACTCGAGGACGAGTTTGTTTCAAGTAGAGGGGTCTAATGTAGGACAAAATCTACAATTTAATTTTTGTAATTATTTAATTTTGATATTTTTATGTAAAAAACGTTATTTTAGGTTTAGGTGATTTATTTCCTTGTTTTTAGGTGCTTTTAATGCTTTTTATGTCAAATTTGGTTCCTATTATGGTTAGGTATTAATTAGAAGTTATTTTAGAATATATTTTCCTGCCTCAAGTTTTAAGGAGCCCTTAAATAGGTAAAAGTTGGGTGAAAGTTTGGTCAATGTTGTGCGAATTGGGTGAAAGTTTGTTCACACAAGGTTAAAGAAGAGAGAGAGAAGATAATATGACACAAGGAATTTACGTGGTTCGGCAATATGCCTACGTTCACGGGAGACGACAGAATAAATTTTCACTATAACTGCGGAGATTACAACAATGACTTGAAAACACTCTCACACAAACCCAAACCCCAAATACACCATTGGTTCTCTCACAAACAAATAGAGAACACCCTATTGTATTTAAGCAAATTGCAAGACACAACTTCCTAGCTCTGGTGCACACACACAGAAGAAGTTATCCGTGGCTCACTTGCATACTCTCATTTGCTCCACACATATTGTATTTATAGCCAAGGTTCAGCTGAAATCTCCACAATTTCAGCACACTAGAGACTTCTATTGTTAAGGAAGTCAACAATAGTGGCTAAGCAATTCATGAAACATCCAATGCATGAATGTTGTCTTTCTTCACGCAAGCTTTCATACAATGAATTGTATATCTTTGACTTTGTTAATCAAGTCATACTTTTCGGTTGGAATAGAAGAATGCATGAATATTGTTCAAGTCAGTTCCTTGCTCTTTCTAGACAATTCATGAATGCCAAGGAGCCTTACATTTCGGCTAAGAGGTGAAGCATGCATGCATGTCAATAATGCAAGACTTCTATCAACCAAGAAGTCAATAATTTCGGCCATGAGTTCATGCAACCTTTAATGCAATTTGACAATTCAAGCCATTCTAACAAATCTCCACCTTGGCTTGAATTGTATCAAGCTCCACAAACTAAACTCTTCAATCGCCTCCACCTTAGCCCTTTCGGGCTACCACAAACCACAAACACTGATCAAGTCCAAGCAGTGCTTGACCTTGCTTGTAGGTACTGGCTTCGTCAACATATCAGTTGCATTCTCTGAAGTGTCAATCTTCTCAAGAATAATTTCTCCTATAGCAGTCAACTCCCTTGTCTTGTGGAATCTCATATCAATATGCTTTGTCCTAGCATGATAAACCTGATGCTTTGCCAAGTAAATGACACTTTGACTGTCACAATGCAATTGAACTCCTCTTTGGTTCAAACCAAGCTCTTTGACTAGCCTTTTCAACCACAATGCTTCCTTTGCAGCTTCAGCTACCACCATGTACTCAGCTTCTGTAGTAGACATGGCCACTAGGGATTGTAATGTGGATCTTCAACAAACAGACCCACACATAAACTGTTGTAGACCTTCTGTCATCTATATTGCCTACATAGCCTGAATCCACATATCCTATCACTGAATTATCCGCATGTTGCCTTGCAAACAGGATCCCATATCCTGCGGTTCCGTTCAGGTATCTGAATATCCACTTCACTGCATTCTAGTGCTCTTTACCTGGGTTTGCCATGTACTTATTGACAGTACTTACTGCATGAGCCAAATCTGGCCTGCTGCAAACCATCGCGTACATTAAACACCCAACTACATTTGCATATGGAACCTTTGACATGTCTTCAATTTCTTTTTCATTCTTCGGGCACTGACTACTAGATAATTTGAAGTGATTCGCTAATGGGGTGCTTACAGGATTAGCATCTTGCATGTTGAATTTTTCAAGAACTTTTCTAATATAGTTCTTCTGAGATATCCACGGCTTTCTTGACTCCCTATCCCTGCGAATCTCCATACCCAAAATTTTCTTAGCAGTACCTAAGATTTTCATGTCAAACTCTTTGCGCAACAAAGCTTTTAACCTGTCAACCTCACACATGCTTTTTGCAGCAATCAACATGTCGTCAACATATAGTAACAAGAAAATATAAGGACCATCATCAAGCATCTTAACATATATGCAGCAATCATACTCACAACGGGTATAACCAATCTGGATCATATAGGAATCAAATCTCTTGTACCATTGTCTGGGAGATTGTTTAAGCCCATAAAGTGACTTCTTCAATTTGCAAACAAGATTCTCCGTACCAAGTTTCTTGAACCCCTCTAGTTGTTCCATGAAGATTTCTTCCTCCAAATTCCCATGAAGGAATGCTGTCTTCACATCTAGTTGTTCCAATTCCAGATCCTGATGTGCTACCAAGGCCAGCACTACCCTGATAGAAGTACCCTTGACCACAGATGAGAAAACCTCATCGCAGTCAATCCCATGTCTTTGTGAATATCCCTTTGCTACCAATCTTGCTTTGAACCGTTCTCCTTCCTTTTCTGATACCGCTTCCTTCTTTCTGAACACCCATTTGCAACCTATCGGTTTCTTTCCCTTTGGAAGTTCTGACAACTCCCAAGTCTTGTTCTTATTCAAGGACTCCATCTCCTCCACCATAGCTTCCATCCACTTGTCCCTTTCAGAGCTATCAATTGCTTCCTGAAAAGTGGAAGGATCCCCGCTACTGATTACTAAACAATAAGAAGCAAGATCCTCAAAACCATACCTAACTGGTGGTCTTATGTTGCGTTTAGGCCGTTCTGATATCATGTTGTGATCTTCTTGATTGTGAGGTTCTTTCTCTAGCTGAGACTCTACTTCATCTAGCTCTACCTGCACCACTGATCTATTGTTGTCGCTACTGCTTCCCTTTTCTTGAGACTCTTCTTCCTTTTTGAAATCTTTTATGATGGACTTCTCGTCAAACACCATATCCCTGCTAATCACCACCTTTTGTGCCATTGGATCCTAAAACTTGTACCCTTTTACTCCTTTCTCGAACCCGAGAAAAATACACTTCTTGGATTTTGAATCAAGCTTTGACCATTCTTCGATAGGAATATGAACATAGGCTGGACACCCGAATATCCTCATCAACGGGTAATCAACTTCTTTCCCTGACCATACATCTTCAGCAACTTTCCCATCAAGCGCAGCTCTAGGTGATTGGTTAAGAATGTAACAAGCCATGTTCACTGCTTCAGCCCAAAAGACTTTAGGACGCCTAGCATTGAATCTTATGCATCTAGCTATCTCACTGATTGTTCGGTTAAGTCTCTTAGTCATCCCATTCTGTTGAGGTGTCCTTTGTACTGTGAAGTGCTTCTTGATACTATGCTTTTCACAAAATTTCAAGAACTCCCCATCCTTGTACTCAGTGCCATTATTAGATCTTAGGCACTTGATCTTCCTTCCAGTCTGGTTTTCCACTTTGGCTTTCCACTTCTTGAACTTTGCAAATGCCTCAGACCTGTTCTTCAAGAAGTAAACCCAAACCTTTCTAGAATAATCATCAATGAAACTCATAAATACTGAGCTCCACCTTTAGAGACCACTTGCATTGGCCCCCAAATATCAGAGTGTACATAATCCAATATACCCTCTATCTTGTGCGTGGCTATTTTGAATCGCATCCTACACTGCTTTCCCATGACACAATATTTGCAAAAATCTAACTTACATGACTCAACTCTAGCCAGCAGATTTCTCTTCTACAATTCCCTCATACCATGCTCACTCATATGCCTTAGTTGTATATGCCACAAGAGTGTATCATCCTGCTCAAATTTAGTCACCACAATAGCTCCACCTACAATGGTATTGCCAAATAGCTTGTAGATATTATCTTTCACTTTCTGCCCTTTCATCACAACCATAGCGCCCTTTGACACCTTCATTAACCCATTCTCAGACTTATAGCAATAGCCATTAGAGTTTAGGGTTCCCAATGAAATTAAATTCTTTTTCACCTCTGGAATATGTTGCACCTCTCCTAATGTCCTCACCACATCATCGAACATCTTTATCTTAATTGTTCCTATTCAAACAACTTTGCAAGTAGCATCGTTGCCCGTTAGAACAGAACCACAATTAACTGACTTGTAAGTGTCAAACTAATCTCTATGAGGAGTCATGTGGAAATAACATGTTGAATCCAGAATCCAAGAATCGATTAGCTTGTTGGCACTGGATGAAACAGAAAGCATATCTCCATCTGAATCTAAATCTGCTACCACAATGTTTGCAGATCTTAATGACCCTTCCTTGTCTTTGTCCTTGCCTCTTTTCCACTCTGGATTGTCACGCTTAATATGCCCTTTCTTTTGGCATTTATAGCACTTCACTGTCATGCTTTTGGATTTGGATCTGCTATATCCCCTAGCAGAACTGTGATCTCTGTCTTTCTTCTTTCCATGATCTTGATTACCCTTTACCATAAGCCCTTCACCAGAATTTTCACCCAAATTCTGCTTTCGTTGGTAGTATTCCAATAGGGCTCTTAAGATCTCTTCAAATTCCAGAGTCTCTTTCCCCCCAAAGCAGGGTTGTAACCAAGTGTTCGTAGGATGCCGGCAGGGAGGACAAAAGCATCATCACCTTGTTTTCATCATTGAATTTTATATCGATCCACAACAAGTCACTGATAATTTTGTTGAACGTGTGGACGTGTTGAGCCAAATCCACACCCTCTGCCATATTAAGCTCATACAATTTTCGCTTAAGATTAAGTTTATTTGTAAGGGATTTGGACATATATCGGCTCTCCAACTTCAACCATATAGCTGCAGTAGACACCATCATCCAAGACATCGTACATAAGCTCGTCCGCCAGACATAGTCGAATTGTACAAACCGCCTTCATATCGAGTTCTTCCCATTCGTCATCCGCCATCGTCTCTGGTTTCTTTGCTTTCCCGTATAAAGCCTTCACCAAACCTTGTTGTACCAACAGATCTTTCACCCTTCTTTGCCATAACCCGAAGTTACCAGTTCCGTCGAACTTAACTACGTCTACTTTGGCAATAGAAGCGTTGATCTCCATTGAATAAATCAACCTGGAGCTCTGATACCAGTTGTTGTGCGAATTAGGTGAAAGTTTGTTAACACAAGGTTAAAGAAGAGAGAGAGAAGATAATATGACACAAGGAATTTTCGTGGTTTGGCAATATGTCTACGTCCACGGGAGGCGACAGAATAAATTTTCACTATAACTGTGGAGATTACAACAATGACTTGAAAACACTCTCACACAAACCCAAACCCCAAATACACCCTTGGTTCTCTCACAAACAAATAGAGAACACCCTATTGTATTTAGGCAAATTGCAAGACACAACTTCCTAGCTTTGGTGCACACACACAGAAGAAGTTATCCGTAGCTCACTTGCATGCTCTCATTTGCTCCACACATATTGTATTTATAGCCAAGGTTCAGCTGAAATCTCCACAATTTCAGCACACTAGAGACTTCTATTGTTAAGGAAGTCAACAATAGTGGCTAAGCAATTCATGAAACATCCAATGCATGAATGTTGTCTTTCTTCACGCAAGCTTTCATACAATGAATTGTATATCTTTGACTTTGTTAATCAAGTCATACTTTTCGGTTGGAATAGAAGAATGCATGAATATTGTTCAAGTCAGTTCCTTGCTCTTTCTAGACAATTCATGAATGCCAAGGAGTCTTACATTTCGGCTAAGAGGTGAAGCATGCATGCATGTCAATAATGCAAGACTTCTATTAACCAAGAAGTCAATAATTTCGGCCATGAGTTCATGCAACATTTAATGCAATTTGACAATTCAAGCCATTCCAGCAGTCAACGTACACCAGAGTGAGTTCTTCAGCAGCTGCTCATTTTACAGAGAAATTCGGGACTTTTTTTACGGGCTTGATGACTTAAGGAAGTTCCTTTTGTCATGCTTTACTGTATTCCCAGAAAATGCAGTGGTGAAGAGGAGGATCTTCATATATTGGGGGGTGGGAGAGGGCTGGTTGAAGTTGGACGCAGAAGCAGAATATCCTGAGAAAATTGTTGATGGAATTCTTGAAGAATTTCAAGAGAAAGGCTTAATCGAGCCTGCTATAAAAAAGCGAAAGCAGCCTGGGCATGTTAAAGGCTATAGAATGGATCCTCTTGTGCGTTCTGCTGTGACTCTGCTTTCCAAGGAAGCAGAGTTTTTTTATTATGATGGTAAGGGGAATGTGCTTCACCAGAGAGATTGGACTTCTGGTTTAGATTCTAAGGGGAATCCGGTAGTGGATGAAAATGTCTCATGGTCACGCTCTCAAAGGTTGTGTTTGCAAAATATCGTGGAGCTGGGCGAGAGGAAACCTTCTACAGGAAAGGATATCAAGCGAACGGTTTCAGATCAAGATTTGGAAAATGCCGTTACATTATTTAATGTTAATGAGCCTTTTCCTGATCTCGAAATGCCAAAGTTGTTTGTCTGGGAAGCTGGCCGGGATCAGCTAAATCTCATATTGAAGTGCAGAGCAGAGAATTCTTAAGAGGATTGACAAATATGAAAAGTTTAAGCTTCCTTAGCCTTCAAGGGATCTCTAGAATTAAAGAGCTTCCACGTTCCATTGGCCTGCTCAGATCTTTGTTGATCTTAGATCTCAAGGAGTGTCACAATTTGGAGATTCTTTCAGAGGAGATAGCCAATCTCACGAAACTCAGGTACAGCCAATCTCACGAAACTCAGGTACTTGGATGTTTCTCACTGTTATCTGCTAGCTGACATGCCCAAGGGGCTAGGGGCACTCTCAGAACTTCGAGTCCTTAAGGGTTTTGTCATTAGTAATCAGCAAAATCGAAGGCTGGGCACTTTAGATGATTTGAAGGAATTGAGGAATCTGAGGAAACTGATCATTAATACAAGAAGTAAGGACTTCCCTACAGGAAACGATCTAATTGCTCTCCATGAGCTTGGTGAAAAAATGAGTACTTCGAAACCTAACAATAGTATGGGGGCCAGCTGAGCCAAATAAAGCACCCAAATCAGAAGATAAGATTGTAGAAGAAACCAAATCAGCTGGAACGGTTCCTATCATTGAGATTGAGACACTTCCACGGCAACTGAAGAAGCTGGATCTTCAGTGTTTCCCCTAGTCTACAGCGACGTGGCTGACGCCTGAATCTTTGCCGTACCTAGAGAAACTCTATATAAGAGGAGGAAACCTCGCAACTCTGAGAGAAAGCAAAATGGTCCGAGGTTAAGACTTTACGTTTGAAGTACTTGAATGAATTGAAGACAACTTGGATAAAACTACAAGAATCTTTTCCAAAATTGGAATACTTGGAGAAAGTCAAATGCCCTGGGATCACACTCTCCCCTTGCGGCGAGCATGGAGTGTGGATGAAGACTATTTGATCAAATCGAACAAAGCAGTTTTGAGAGGGATTGGTTGTTGTTCTCTACTGGCCTCACATGATTAAACTATATTATTATTGTCTTATGTTAATTTACTGTTATTTAATTTGAATTTCAATTCTATATCTTGTTTAAATTCTGTACTTCACTAATGGATGTTACTAAATGAGAATAAATATCTTCTTATATTATAGTACTCCTTGATTGTTTGTTCAATGCGTGTCATTTGAGAAGATCTTTCATGTTAATTTCTTCATAGTTGAATTATTTGTCTTTGGAGAAAGACAACACATTTTGTTTTACGTTGGCCAAAGAAGTCACATGATTAAATTAAACTGACAAAACCTAATTAGGCACAATATCAGTACCTGTGAAAACTGTACTTCAGTATTATTTGTATTATTCATGTTAATTTCTTTTTTCATAAAGGTTATTAATGTATGATGCAAGTTGAATCCCAATAAATAAATAAAATTCAAAACATTAAAGATCAAACTTCTGCTAGTGACTCACGCATAGGCAAAGTGTGGGAGAGGATAATCTAACAGTTGCCTTTGCAGCTTCATTGGAAGGGTCATATGTAACGGACTTGTTCAATTTCATGGAATTTTAATGGAAAAGACACCCAGAAAGCTGCTGTTATCAGCTAATTGGTATACTACCAAGTACCAGTACAGAGCAATGTCTAGTATCTTGTTTTCATGTAGCATCAATGATCAATGTGTCTGACCCTAAACACATATAAGAGTGTCAGGACATCTTTCATTTCCATGACAAATTGATTGAATTTTGATTATTTAGTTTGGACATTGTACTTGTAAAATGTTGTGGGAGTTAGTCTTGTATTGGGTAGATGTATGAAGCTGGAATTCAAAATTGCAAGTTGAAGATCTTCACTTAAGAAAAATTGAAGTTTCAACTGAATCTGTAAGGCGAATTGAGATTATGAAACAGACTCTAAGAAGTATTGAGCTACAGTCCTGACTCTGAAAATAGACTCTAATCACACTAACAAGATTTACATTTGTCCACGGTTTATCAAGCTATAACTATAATTTCTAGTTTCAACATTCCTTCATTTTGATGAATAAGTATTTTATTCATACGAATAAAAAGGACTACATCATATTGTAGGTAGCTCTGGGTGCATAATATATATCTAACAAAGAGTATAAATTTTTTTTTTTTTTTAAATTCTTATTGTGTAAAATTGGTTTCTTCAAAAATTGATATATTTCTGTTTGAGCAACTTATTTAGCTAAAACTAAAAATATTTTGCTGAAAGTACGGTAAATAAAGTTAAAAGGTAGCTGAAATAGTACTATAGGACCCATGAATAGTACTAAAAAGTGCAATGAAACCCATAAATAGTAGAAAAATAAGGTGAATAATAAGAAAAATAAGCTAAATTGTAAAAAAAACTGGTTTTTTAAACCAATGCCAAAACAATTGTAATATCTCAAATTATTTGGAATGGAATAAAATCCTTTGCATTTCACTTGAAACAGATAGAGTGCATTTTTATTTCGTGAATTCAATAGTGTATAAACTGTAATTTATTTTTTTTAATTAATTTTGTTTTATGACTCTAAATATATCAATTTTGATTGATTTTTTTCCCCTTTTTCTCGGGGCTAAAGGTCACCTGCATGGGAAAATTATTAGTTGATCCTTTTTCTAAGCAAATTATAATATAAATTTTTACAAAGCAACTTACTCTGCAAATTAGAGAGAGTAAATTCCAGACAGCAAATAAAGTAAAATATTTCAAATATCAAGGAAAGGATACTTTGCCAGCGTATTCCTCACTTTTGTACCGAGAAATTTCAGATTTGCCTCACCAAAGCACTAGCACCGGGGGTTGTAAACACCCCTCAATTGCTATTTTACAACCCAAGTCACCCAAAACTCACTCCAACCGAGTTTGTAAACTTAAAAAAATTTGCAACCTATGAATATTAAGGTTGCATATATGCAACCTTTTGTGTGTATATATATATATATATATATATATATTATTTTAATCTTGTGGTTGTGTGTGAAGAGAAAAAGTAAGTGGGAGGAAAAAGAGAGAGAATAGTACTTTGTATTATTTTATTGGGTTGTATGTAAAAATAAAAACTAGAATGTAGGGTGAGTTATAAAATAAGTTGATAAAATAAATAAAATAGTGTTTAATCATGCAAAATAGGTTTTTTTTTTTTTTTTTTTTTTTGGTATGAAGAACTTTATGAGGTTAAAGTAAATTAATAAAAGACAGCTAGGGAACTCCAAATGTCAAGTAAAGAATAAACAGTGATAATAATTTCACTCTTTATTAATGGATGTTAATTACTAAATGAGAATATCTTATTATAATATAGTACTCCTTGTTTGTTTGTTCCATGCAATAAGTCATTTGAGAAGACCTTTCATATTTCTTCATAGATGAATTTCATTTTTATTATTATTATTATTATTATTATTTTGGAGAAAAATAATACATTTTGTGTTACATTAGTCAAAGAAGTGACATGATTAAAATTTACTTAAAAACCTAGTTAGGTACAATATTTAAGATTTTATTATTTTTTTTCATAAAGGTTATTGATGTATGATGCAAGTTGACTGTCAATAAATAAATAAAATTCAAAACATTAAAGATCAAACTTCTTCATGGGAAGAGTGTGGGAGAGAGTTATCTACCAGTTGCCTTTGCAGCTTGATTGGAAGGGACGTATGTAATGTAATAGACTTGTTCAATTTCATGTGATTTTCATAGAAAATACACCCAGAAAGTTGTGGGTATCATCTAATTGGTATACTACCAATACAGAGCAATGTCTAGCTAGTATCATGTTTTCATGTAGGATCCATGTGTCTGATCACCTTACACACATGAGAGAAGTATTGTATATATGCGCATATGGCATGACACATTTTGACTTATAGATAGCAGTTTACACTTCCCCCCCCCCCCCCCCCCCCCCCCCCCCTCCTTTTTTAATGAATATATAGATAGGATTTTACAATCCAAACTATTCACAATATGCGGAATGAACAGAATCACATTAATGATCTCAGATTCACCCAAATCATATGCCATCAACAAAATTTTTTGTTCGCCTTGTTAGTTAGTTTAGATTGCAGTTTTACCAATTAACAAATTATTAAGCTAAGTTTATTTATTAGTCCAATTATGGCTTTAATTACACCAATATGTAAAACAAATAACAGCCGAAACAACATAATACACAATATGGTGAGGCGATGATAACTAATAGAAAACTATTCCAAAAGGAAAACCACTGCGGTGGGCATCTCCACCAACCCAAAGGAAAACATATTACTATATAGAATTGAAGTTTTAACAGTGTAGAATAATCATATTTTAAATTTCTTCTAAATGTAGAATTTACTATCTTTACCCAACACAGCTCCAAAACTATGGAATCTTCAATATATGTCATATCTTTTACACATGAACTTCTTGATCACGACTTAAGTGACCACTTGAAGCTCTTGTTCTAACAACTTCTTGATCACTAATCTTCAATTTCTTCAATCTTGATTTCCGGGTGATGCTTTGAGAGGGCTTGGAATACCTTAACCGTAGATGCACAATGTATGCCTTTCAAAAAGTATTTAACCACGACCTTTAGGTTTTCTTTTACAGTTTAGCTTTGGTGTCACAAAACCTTAGAAGCTTGGATGGCTGACTGGGCTTAAAACTAAAATCTGTTACGTGTCTCAATCGATTAATTTTAATTCTCAATTGATTAAGGATATTAAATCTCAATTGATCAACTAGGTGTCAAAAAGGTATCGAGAACACAAAAGGCATAGTCTTGCTTGAGCAGTCATGGGCATCAATCTTTATTTTGAAAAAGACTCAAAACACACTTACAATACATTTATTCATGGTTTGCTAACTTATTAAGTTATAACTATAAATGCTTTCATTATAAAGAATGAGTATTTAATTTATTCATACGAAAAAAGGGACCACGTCATATTATAGGTTGCTTCAGGTGCATAACATATATCTAACAAATAGTATAATTTATTTTCTCCAAAAAAAAAAAAAAAAAAAGAATTTACATTTTCTTTTCTAAATTTTTATTATGTAAAATTGTTGCCTTAAAAATTGAGATATTGGTTTATGATATCTGAAGGGGGGCACGTTTTGCAGCCCAGGCCCAAGATGTATGGGATTCTGGCCCAGTGACCCAGTACAATAAATTTGTAGAGAGTGGGTTGGAGAACTAGGCTCTAATGAATTTGATAACGGCTAGTATGGGTTTAAAAGATGATCAAACAAGAACAAGGAATATAGAGCTGAATCTATTCACTATCCAAGGAGATATTTTTTATATAAATCAATAACAATGGGGTACAAATACAATTTTGATGGCTACAGTACTCTCTCTTTAGACCATCTTGATCCTACACTTGTTGATCATCTGAGCCCTTACTTGAGTGCCTGTCCCATCAGACACCCTCTTTAGCTTTTTGTGAATCGTGATAGCCAAGACAGCATTGTTCAGAGGTCTTCTCCACATAAATGCGGCCAGAAAAGTAGCTGTAGTGCATTTAATGCGGTGGTAGCAGTTTTCCTTAGATATTTCTGAGTTCCCATCACTCTTATACGTGTGTGATGCACGTCCTTATCGCTGGAGCCTCCTAGGAGGTCACCTTGATTGTTGGAATACAGATTTGAGCTGTATTCATCATATCCGAGGAGGAGTCCCTCCTCAGACCACCCTCCATTCGTTCCTTACTTATGAGACTTTAAAATTGGAACCCCTCATAACTATTTGTCCCTTCTCGAACCATTTAATGTCTTTGAACCAAGCCCAAGGCCCAATATACGATTCTGGGCCCTTATCCCTACAACAGTCTCTCAAAACTCCGGTTTTTCCCTTTCATCCGAAGAGAGAAAGAGGGGTTTTAATTTTTAAGAAACAAGACCATTTATTTCTCTGGCTTACATGCATGGGAGTGCCATTTTACACGCTTCATAACTACTTCTGACACTTCGGGGTCAGCGAATCGTCATTTATTACTCCAAGCGGTGCTTTGTTCCCCGTATCCAACGGTGAGGCGCACATCCTACGATGGACATTTCTTCTAGAATTTTGAGCGGGATTATTCCCACTAATTTTCTCCCTTTATATAAAACCCTGAGGGAACTCGTTTTTTTTCTTTACTTCATAAATTTTCAAGTGCTCCAGAGAATCCCAACACTCCAACTCACAAAACACTCTAAATTCCTAAGCCTCCATAACTCTTTCCTTAAGAAATTTTCTAAAGATCTTTTCTAGAGCATACTTACTTTCATAAGTTTCCGTTTCTCTAAACTTTCTTTCCCTTTTCGGCCAATCTCCTCGGCCCTTTTAGTTCTTATTTCTTCACTTACAAATCCCAGTCGCTTTTTCCTAGGTTGTCCAAATGGATAGATTCACGAGCCTAGTAGACTCCCCTACCAAAATAGAAGCCTTTAAAGATAAGTACCACATACCCTAAGAAGTTGGCCTACGATATTGTTCCTCAGAACAAATCGTGTCACACAGAGAGGAAAAGGAAGTTATCATCCCCATTATAGCTTTCATAGAGGGAGGGATGACTCTTCCCACGGGTAGGATAACACGGGACTACCTCCTCAACCATAGGTTATGCCCCTATCAATGTGCACCTAATATGTTTAGGATCCTAGGCTATGTCGATGCTCTTAACGAGCATCTCAAATTAGGACTTACCTAGCACGATGTGATCCACTTATACGAATGCCACTCACAAGCCGACGGAGGGTTTTACCTCAAGTCCAGGTCGTCCATCGTGAGGCTTATCTCATGCCTCCCCAAATCTAACAAGGGGATGAAGGACGATTACCTCATCGCTTTGGGGGCGTGGCATGATGGTCTTCATTGCCCAGTCCGAGAGGGAGTGCCAGGTGGGATACCTTAGAGTTAGGTTTCCTAGCAAGAAACTTAGAATTTTTTTTTTTAACCCTAACCATATCATTATCTCTCTGTTATTTTGCTGTCTTTCGATGAAAGAATTTGATTTTCTAACTGTGTTTTGCTTCTCGGCTATGTTTGCAGATAAAAATCAAGTTGCTCCTCGGCTTAGCCTTACCAGCGTTGCGGCTCTCAATTACCTACTTAGATCGGAGATATTTGTGAGCGAGGATAGACAGCTGTAGGCCGTCCACCTAATTCTGGACTTTGATCCTATCTCGAAGATATTCCAAGAGATCGGATAGGCCATTAGAGAAGGCGACCCACGGTTGGCCAGGATTGACGTATCCAAACTGGACTTCCTTTCCCAAAATGACCTTCTCCTAGTCGTATTACCAATCCAGCAGAACCCTCCACCGTTCGCAGTACCACTCCCACAGGTTCCGCCCCAAGTAGCAGCAGTAGAAGAAGAGATAGCATCCTCTCGTTTATCTCTTGAAAAAGAGATAGACAACTTTCGTTTCAAAGAGGAAGGAGAGCCTAACAGGCTTGTGGAGCTCTCGGATTCCGAGACTGAGTCCGACAAGCTTTCCACAGCTTACCTGCCTAAATTAATTGTTGCCTGTGTTGATATAAGTTCAGAGGAAGAGGAAGGGATGGACCAGAAGAAGGGTAACAGCCTAAAGGGTCTACTGGCCAATAGGAACAAAGGGCAGTATACGAAAGAAACCCCTAAGCCCTAAGTCCTACCTGCTCTTCCCCCTCCTCCACCATTACCCCTACTGACCTCGGGTTGTAAGCCATAAAGGACCTAAAGAAGAAAAGACTAGTGGAAGATCTTAAGGAAGGGGAGGTAAGACCCTAAAAGGGTGCCAAACAACAGAGGAAAGCAAAGGACCCTAAGGATAAGAGGGCCACCTCTATGGATAGTCGGGATGAAGTTGAAGTGCGCTGGGGGCCGCGCACATGGGCTCCTTGGCTAAAGTTGGATGGTGCTCCCATCCCTTGGGATGCCACAATTTGGGAGTCTCAGAGAGGGCATGCCACCTATCTTGCCGAGGCCTTGGAGCAGTCTCTTCTCCTCCCTAGAGACATGGAAGGCCTCAGGCATACCAAGCAACCTGACCTCTTCATGTCGTTGAAGAGGGACCTTGCAATGGTAAGCCAGATGAAACTTTTTCTCTTTTTTTTTTTTTTTTTTTTTATATGACCCCTTTGCTACTTTCATGCAGGTTACCCAGCAAATTTATGTGGCTGAGGAGTGGGCCAGGAATGCCCGTGACGAGGTTAAGGCTGAGGCCCAGTCCCGCCTTGAGGTTGAGAAGGCTCTTGGAGCCCTTAAAGCAGAACATGCAGAACTGGCCAATAAGCTAACCATCTCGGAGAGGGAACGCTCAAGCGCCCTGGCTGGTCTGAAGACTGTTGAAGCCCAAGCCGAGGATCAACGCAAGCTGCTCTATACAACAGAGCTGAACTTGGCCACCCAGAAGCAGTTAGTTCTAGATCTTAAGGCCGAGTTGTAGAAGGCTAAAGAGGCAGCTCAGCTAGTCAAGGAAGCGGTAGAAGTTGAGAAGCAAGCAGTCTACACCCTCGGCATGGAGGAAACGCAGACCAGGCTCACTGAGGAGCTAGTCGAGGCATGCGGGGATTACTTTGATGTAACATGGGCAGAAGCCTTCAACATTGCAGGAGTCCCTGCGGACTCAAAGTGGAGGCAACCGGGAAGGACATATTATCATCCTCACATCCGTGAAATCTTGAGTGCCCTCCCACCTCCCTCTACCCAAGCTCTTGAGTCTTCAAAGTAACCTCTGATTGTCCAAGTTGCTTTCCCTCTCCCTAAGGCTCAAAAGGGATCCAGCCAAGTTGGTGATCAAGGCCAGAGGGCTGGGGGGACTGAAGACAATGGTAAGGGCAAGGAGAAAAAGCCCTCCTCAAGAGCTAAAAATGCTGCCAAGGACAAGGAAGTTGCAGCCAGGGCAAAGGAGGTCGAGGCCAAGACAAAAGAAGCTAACCCTAAGGCCAAGGACACTCCCACCTTACAACCGAGCTAACAAGAAGATCCCTCCAAGGCCAAGTAGTACTTAGGATTTAATTTGCAATTTCTTTTGTAGTAGTAGTAGTTTTTTTTTTTTTTAATAATGACACTTTGTCAATGTGTATAATGTATTCCCCCTTTTCTTTCCGTTAATGAATGGACTTTACTTTCTATCTCTGGTGTCTTTGCTTTTCATGCTTTCAAGCTTACTGTCATTGCAAATGAACTTAACCTGTTGCCACTTTGGTTTTAATAAAAACTAACAACAATACCCTGCCACTAGTGTAAGTAATTTGACTAAGTACCAACAATGAAGAGATTTATCCTATATTTACACTGCTAGTTGCTGTTTCTGTAATAAGGGTAGAATCTAATAAAGACAAGTAATAAACTTACACTTTGATAAATAATTAAGGATTTTAACTTACTCAGAGCTGCCAATCTGAGGAGTTGGCTAAAATTTTAGATTTGTCTTGACACTTAGTGAAAAACAAATAGACATCAAGGAGTGTTAATTTCCCCCAAGTGTGTGGCTCGAAGAGGCATACACAACTAAGGTTCTATTTAATCACTTACAAAGATGTCACAGTGTATTAATTTCCCCAAAGCATCTGGTCCAAGGACTTCAGGCATGACTAAGGTTCTGTTTAAACACTTATAAAGATGTCATAGTGTATTAATTTCCCCAAAGCATCTGGTTCGATGACTTTAGGCATGACTAAGGTTATGTTTAAACACTTATAAAAGATGCCATTGAATGTTAATTTCCCCCAAGCATCTAGTTCGTGGACTTCAGGCATGACTAAGGTTCTGTTTAACACTTATAAAAGATGTCATTGGGTATTAATTTCCCCAAAGCATCTGGTCTGAGAACTCAAGCATGACTAAGGTTCTGTTTAAACACTTATAAAAGATGTCATAGCGTATTAATTTCCCCAAAGCATCTGGTCTAAGGACTCAGGCATAACTAAAGTTCTATTTAAACATTTATAAAAGATGTCATAGTGTATTAATTTCCCCAAAGCATCTGGTCTGAGGACTTAGGCATAACTAATGTTCTGTTTAAACACTTATAAAAGATGTCATAGTGTATTAATTTTCCCAAAGCATCTGGTCCGAGGACTCAACCATGACTAAGGTTCTATTTAAAAACTTATAAAAGATGTCATAATGCGAAGCGCAACGTATTTATACAACAAATAAGCATATGTCAAAGGAAACTTTCATTAATAATAATATCTTTTCAGGTTGTTTACATTCCAAGGACGGGGTATTACATGCTTATCTAAGTCCTCAAGAAAATATGCTCCTATACCAACCACCGAGGTGATGCGATAAGGCCCTTCCCAATTGGGTCCTAGCTTCCCCCATGTTAGGTTTTTTGCAGTACCCAAAAACTTTCTCATTACCAAGTCACCAGGCACTAATGGCCTCTGCTTTACATTAGCATCATAACCTTGCTTGAGCTTGTGTTGATAGTATGCCAGTTGGACCATTGCATTTTCTCTCATCTTTTCAATCAGGTCTAGGCTTTTTTCCAACAATTCATTGTTATTACTCGGAACCAAAGTACTTATCCTCAGCGTCAGGAAGCCAGTCTTTAAAGGGATAACAACTTCGGCTCCATACGTCATTGAGAAAGGAGTCTCCCTTGTCGACCTGCGAGGTGTGGTGCGGTATGTCCACAAGACATGTGGCAGTTCTTCCACCCACTTTCCCTTTGCATCATCCAACCTCTTCTTGAGTCCATTCACTATAGCCTTGTTAACAGCCTCAGCTTGTCCATTTCTTTGGGGATAAGCTGGGGTAGAGTATCTATTTGTAATTCCCAAGTCACAGTAGTATCTCCTAAAAGATTTGCTATCAAACTGAAGGCCGTTGTCCGAGATGATGGTACATGGGACTTCGAATCGTGTGACAATGTTTTTCCAAATAAACCTTTTGGGATCCCCGACTCTGATATTTGCTAGGAGCTCAGCTTTGACCCACTTAGTGAAGTAGTCCGTGCCGAGCATCAAGTATCTCTTGTTTCCTGCTACCTTAGGAAAAGGGCCTACAATTTCTAAGCCCCATCGAGCGAATGAGCAAGGGCTGGTTAGAGGATTAAGGACTTCTCCTGGTTGGTGTATGTTTGGTGCAAACCTTTGACATTGATCATATTTCTTCACATACTCTTGGGCCTCTTTTTGCATGTTGAGCCTCCAATAGCCTTGAGTGATGGCTTTGTGTGCCAAGGATCTGCCCTCAGTATGGCTTCCACAAATCCCCTCATGTAACTCCTCAAGGAGTAATTTCGTTGCTTCGAGGTGTATGCATAGGAGGTATGGCCCTAAAAATGAGCCTTTATATAATTTCTGGTCCTCAGACAACCAGAACCGAGGAGCCTTTCTCCATACTTTGTCAGCTTCTGATCTCTCCTTGGGTAGGACATCCTCCCTCAGGAATAGTACTATGGGGTCCATCCAGCTAGGCCCCACTCTAACATGGTGAACATGAACCACCTCTCTGTTCACCTTTGTGAGCCTGTGCAAGTCTTCCATAAGGATGACCCAGGGTAAGCTTTGTGCTGAGGAGGTTGCAAGTGTGGCTAGGGAATCAACATGTGTGTTTTCGCTTCTAAGGACATGCAATAGGTTGAAAGATTCAAAGCTTGACTGTAGACATCTGACTTGACTTAAGTACCCTTGCATTCTTTCATCTCTTGCCTCAAATTCTTCTTTCACTTGGCCGACGACTAATCTTAAGTCCGAGAACATCTCTACTGCCTTTCCGCCCATTTTTTGAACCATGGTCATTCCCGTCAGCAGAGCCTCATATTTGGCTTCGTTATTTATGGCCGAAAATCCCAACCTTAATGATTTCTTAATGGTGATTTTCTTGGGTGAGACCAAAACCAGCCCCACTTCGGACCCCTTCTAATTTGCTGCACCATCAACACATACCTTCCAAAATAAAAGTTCTTGCAGGGAGATTGTGTCAACTGATTTTCCATCCATGTTTTGTCCCATTGCTACTTCTTCTAATGGGGTTCAGTGAACTCAGTCACCAGGTCTGCGAGTACCTGGCCCTTGACAGAGGTACGGGGCATGTACTTGATGTTAAAAGCCCCTAGGACTGTGCCCTATTTAGCAATCCTTCCTGTGTAATCAGCACTTCGAAGTATGGTTCTAAGTGGAAGCTGAGTGAGGACGACAACTGTATGTGCTTGGAAGTAATAGGGCAACTTTCGTGTACCATGCACTACCGCCAAGATGGCTTTCTCTAGCGGTATATAACGAACCTTGGCCTCATGCAGTGACTTGCTCACGTAGTAAACTGATCGTTGTACGCCACGATCAACTCGTACCAACACCAAACTTATAGCATGAAGGGCCACAATGATATAGGCAAACAGGACCTCATCCACTTTAGGACTGGACATGATAGGTGGCCGAGATAGATATTCTTTAAGTTTCTAGAAAGCCAAGGCACACTCCTCGGTCCATTCAAACCCCTTCCACTTATTCATCAATAGGAAGAAGGGCCTACACCTATCAGTTGACCGAGAGATAAACTGGTTCAAGGCAACGGTCATTTTGATCAGTTTTTGGACTTCTTTAGTATTCCGAGGTGGTTGTAAACTGCTAATGGCCTTGATTTGATCAGGATTAATCTTAATTCCCCTGTGGGTTACCATATAGCCTAAGAACTTGCCTAATCCCACACCAAACGAGCACTTGGAAGCGTTTAGGCGTAACTTATGTTTCCTAAGAACTTCAAAGATGTTTCCTAGGTCTCCCATATGCCTAGACACCACCTTACTCTTTACCACCATGTTGTCTATACAGACTTCAATGCTCTTGCCCAGTTGGGGTTCAAACATTCTAGTCATCATCCTCTGACAGCGGTCTTTTCCTGATCATCCGGGGCTAGCGGTATTTGGTGGTAGCCTTGAAAGGCATCTAGGAAGCTCATCCGAGGATGGCCTACAGTTGCATCCACCAACTGGTCTATTCTAGGCATATGGAAGAGATCTTTTGGGTAAGCCTTGTTCAGATCTGTGAAGTCTATGCACACTCGCCATTTCCCACTCTTCTTTTTCACCACCACAGTATTGGCTAGCCATTCTGGGTAGAACACTTCCTTGATAGCCCCTGTTTGCTTAAGTTTCGTCACCTCGTCTCTGACAGCATTGGCATGATCCTTGGATGCGCACTGAGGTAGTTGCTTTTTGGGGGTGATAGAGGGATTAACGTTTAGATGATGACAGATGAAGCTCGGGTCCACCCCTGGGGCCTCGTAAGCATTCCAGGCGAACACATCAACGTTTCTTCTAAGAAACTCTATCAGCTCTTCCTTCTCTGTAGTGGGCAGCTGAGCCCCAACCAGGAAGAACTTCTCTGGATCGTCACCAACAGCAACCTTTACCAAATCTTCACATTTCGCTTCCTCGGCTGACCCATCGATAGGTAACGCCGGAGCTTTTAATTGCTATAAGCCCCCCTCAGCATGGGCCGAGGACTCAGCCTCTAGCATTGTCTAGCCACAGATTGACTTCCCAAGATCTCTTTAACTTGGCCCTCGGACGGATATTTCACCTTCTAGTGCAGAGTAGAAGAAACGACTCCTAGGGTATGAAGCTAGGGTCTGGCCACAATGGCCGTGTAGGGTAAATAAGCGTCCACCATGATGAAATCCACCTCCACCACTTCTAAACCAGTCTATACAGGTAGTCTAATCTAACCCTTCAGAATGACAACCTTCCCATCAAAACTTACCAGGGGTGAGTTATAGGCTGTTAGGTCCTCGGGTCTTAAATTTAGCTCCTTGTACAGGTCGGGGTACATAATCTTAGCACCGCTGCCCTGGTTCACCAACACCCTTTTCACATCATACCCCCCAATCCTGAGTGTGACCACTAAAGCATCATCATAGGGTTGGATGATTCAGATCTTATCCTCATCCGAGAAGCCTAGAACTAGTTGGGTTTCTATTCTAGCCTTTTTTGGCTCTAGATTAGTGTCCTTAGCGAATAGCCGAGCCACAGACATCACTCTGGAAGGGCAGGAACCAGTCCTTCTTGGAGCACCGAAGATGACATTTATCGTTCCTAAGGGGGGTTTTGAAGAATCATCTTTCCGGGATTCTGAGCTTATTTGGCCCCCTTGGCCACTAGAGTGGTGCAAGAGTTGCTTCAACTTTCCTTCACGGACGAGCTAGTCCAGGTGGTCCCACAGACTTTTACAATCTTTCGTGGTGTGTCCATTGCCTTGGTGATACTGGCAATAAAGGTTTTAGTTACGCTTAGCGGGGTTTCCTGCCATTTTATTTGGCCATTTAAAGAATGGCTCAATCCTAATCTTTTCCAGAACTTGATGCACTGACTCTCGGAACACAGCATTGACTGCCTAAGGATTGGCGGATCCTGACTGTCCAGCAAAATTTCTCCGGGGTTAGTTGTTATTGTACCGGTCCAACCTGAAATCCCTCATCTCCTGAAAGATAACCTTATCCTTTCCTTTCCCCTGCTGCTGATCTTCCTTAACCCTTTTATACTTATCAATCCAGTCCATAAGTTTGTGCACACTGGTGACAGGTTTGCCAATCAGAGATTTCCTCAAACCGTGCTCGGCCGAGAGGCCGATCTTGAAAGTACTGATGGCCACATCGTCAAAGTCACCATCTATCTCGTTAAACATCTCTCAATATTTATCTGAGTACGTTTTTAGGGTTTCTCCCTCTCCCAAGCTTAAGGATAGCAGGGAAGCCAAGGGCCGAAGAACCTTGCTATAGGTGACGAATCGGGAACCAAACGCCTGGATGAGCTCTTTAAAGGAACTTATGGAATCTGCCCTCAGGTTGTCGAACCATCTCATTGCAACGGGTCCCAGACTGGATGGAAAAACCTTCCACATCAAGGCTTCATCCCTGGAATGGACAGCCATTCTCTGATTGAAGTGGTTCACATGTTCCACGTGGTCTGTTCTAACATTGTACATGGTGAAAGTGGGTTGAGTGAATCGTCGAGGAAGTTTAGCCCCCTCGATTTTGAGCGTGAAGGGCGACTTGGAGATTTGGTTCAAGGCCCTGTTCATAGCGTTGTTTCCCACGCCTTTACGAGGTGGGCTTCTGACTTTCCGTTCGCGATGGTGTTCCTCCTCGTAGGAGAAAGATTCGCTAAGTGAGGTTCGAGACCTTCACCTGTAACTGACGTCCCTTTCGTCATCAAAAGAAACATCTGAGTGAAGGGGTTCGCCTTCGCCGTGCATGGTGCAACTCCCTCTTCAACTAGTCAATTTCCAGTTGCATGCCTTTGTTACTCTTTGCATGGAATATATGGCTTCCACCTTGAGGCTGACTCCTATCAGTATGTGTGGTATGCATACTTCCTTCACTGTCACCTCTCTGCTCAAGGTTGACAAAAGGGTCGTCGTGCTGGGATCCCAAAGACTTTGCCTGGTGTGGACCTAAACCTACCATAGTTGACCATTGCCTTTACTATCACACAAACTCTTCCCATAGACAGTTCCAATTGTAGGGGGCACGTTTTGCAGCCCAGGCCCAAGATGTATGGGATCTTGGCCCAATGAGCCCAGTATAATAAATTTGTAGAGAGTGGGTTGGAGAACTAGGCTCTAATGAATTGACAACAGCTAGTATGAGTTTAAAAGATAATCAAGCAAGAACAAGGAATATAGAGCTGAATCTATTCACTGTCCGAGGAGACATTTTTTATATAAATCAATAACAATGGGGTACAAATACAATTTTGATTGCTACAGTACTCTCTCTTTATTTTTTTGATCCCTCTATCATGGAGGGTCTCTCACATTATATAGCTTCATTTAGACCATTTTGATCCTACACTTGTTGATCATTTGAGCCCTTACTTGAGTGTCTGTCCCATCAGACACCCTCTTTGGCTTTCTGTGAGTCGTGATAGCCAAGACAGCACTATTCAGGGGTCTTCTCCACAGAAATGCAGCTAGAAAAGTAGCTGTAGTGCATTTAATGCGGTGGTAGCAGCTTTTCCTTGCATATTTCTGAGTTTCCATCACTCTTATACGTGTGTGATGCACGTCCTTATCGCTAGAGCCTCCTAGGAGGTCACCTTGATTGTTGGAATACAAATTTGAGCTGCATTCATCATATCCGAGGAAGAGTTCCTCCTCGGACCACCTTCCATTCGTTCCTTACTTATGAGATTTTAAAATTAGAACCCCTCATAACTATTTGTCCCTTCTCGAACTATTTAATGTCTTCGGACCAAGCCTAAGGCCCAATATATAATTCTAGGCCCTTATCCTACAATATCTCTTACGTTGTTTTGGAATATTGAACAATATCTTTTGCATTTCACTTGAAATGGAAAGAAAACATTTCACAATTAATATTTTATTTCCTAAATCCAAAAGTGTAAAAACTGTTATATTGTTTTAAATTTTTTTTTTTTTTTTTTTTTAATGTGACTCTAGATACATGTAATTTGAGCCATAAAATATATCAATTTAATTGATTTTTTTTTTTTTTTTTTCCTTCCTGTTTTGGGGGCTATAGGTCACCCGCATTGGAAAATTATTCAAGAGACAGGAATGTCGATCCTTTTCCTAAGCTGTACTCCATTAAAACTTAAAAATATAAATAGCAAAGTATATTATGCCAAAAAAAAAGAAGGAAAAAGTATATTATGCAAACAACTTACCCCTGCAAATTAAAAAAAAAAAAAAAGTAAATTCCAGACAGCTAAGAAAGTAGGAAAGTACTTCAAATGCCAAGGATACTTCACTAGCAGATTCCTCACCTTTGAACTGAGAAATTTCAGATTTGCCTTAATGAGGTTAAAGTAAATTAAATGCAAGAAGCCTTAGGGAACTTCAAATGTCAAGTAAAGGATAAATATACTGTAGCTGCTCACCTTTGCAAAAAGAGATAAGCCTTAACACAAATAGAAAAAGAAATAAAACAACTAGCATCAATGCCAAGTAAAGAATACCACACCAGTTAGCCAAATAAAAAGAGTAAAGAATGGTTCTCCAGCAGATAGATATTTGCCTTACACGTGTTAAGAAAAAAAATAAATAGTTGCCTTACACGTTAATCTTGGAAGTCTATACTCTTCCTATATATTTTATTCTTGCAAAATTAAAAAAAAAATGAAAGATCAATAGTTATGTCATCAATGACATATTTTAATTTTAATTTTTAGTGGTAAAAAATTACGTATAAAAATAAGTTTGTTGATCATATAGTGAAAGATTGACCGCTTGCCTTTTTAAAATATATGGAAAATCTTAGTCAACTCTAGTTAAGACGTTGTGAATGCTTAACTAGGTGAAACTATTGTGTACTCTCGAAATACTATAAATGTGTACTCCTTTCTGTCACATGAATGGTGGGTCCTACTAATTAAATTCATGGTAGAACCCACTATTAATATAAAAGGGGGGACTACGCATTTATGGTATTCCGAAAGTACTTAATAATTTTCCCTTAATAACTAGACTGCCCAGCCTAAAATCACTATCTCATCTCCAAATTCTTGATCCTTCAGGTTCTTCTATGCTAAAGGAAATTCAAGATGCATGAAATCTTTCCAAGTATGGATGGCCTCAAGACCCTCAATCTTTCTAATACCGCAATCATGGCATTTACCTTCCAAGATTAGCAACCTCCCAAATCTCGAGTCGCTGAATCTTTCTGATGCTTTAAGTTTAGTTGGGTTTGATATGTCATACTCTCCTTTTGAAGATCGGTGATAACCATTTATTTGGCGGTAGTGAAAATTAAGAAAAATGAATGGAAAAGAAGAAGATAATTTATGGGTTGTGTTTTTGTGTCTACATTAGGTTAAAAGTCGGACAAAATTGGGAAATGCCCCGTTTGAGCAAAAAAAGCAGCATTATGCCCTCTTTTCCAAACTAAATAGGGAAATGTCCCTCTTTTGAAAATCGAATTTCTCAAAATCGATTTAGGCCCTATAGCGGCGTTTTTTAGGAGCCTATAGTGACGTTTTTAGGAGCTATAGTGGTTTTTTTTAACTCGATTTATATGAAATCGAGTTATAGGTAAAAGAAATTAAAAAAATTGCCTATAACTCGATTTTATGGAAGTCGAGTTACAAAACGTCACTATAGGTCCTGAAAATGTCATTATAGGTCCTTAAAAACGCCGCTATAGGGCTCCAGAAATTTTTTTTTTTTTTTTATAACTCGATTTTGAGAAAATCGAGTTACAAAAGAGGGGCATTTCCCTATTTAGTTTGGAAAAAATGGCATAATGCTGCTTTTTTTGCTCAAACGGGGCATTTCCCAATTTTGTCCTTTAAAAGTCACTAGTTTTTTCTCCCAAAATGTAATTTACACTAGTAAATTTTTTTCAAAAATCATTTTAGTCTTTTAAGTTTGAAATTAGTCATTTTAGTCATGTAGCTTTGCTAAGCTACTCAAATTAGTCCTTTTGTCCATTGTTGTTAGGGGTGCTTCCTTAAGTCACCAAAAACAATGCACTATTAGTTTCTTGAAAATTAAAATATTACTTAAGTAATTATTTAATAATAAAAATGGAAAATTAGAACAGAGTGAACAACTCATCTATTTATATGGAGTAACAAAACAAAACCCTCGATTGACTGATTTTATTTTTTATTTTGGCAAAGCAAATTAAGCAGAGTAGAATCCCCTTTCTTGAAATCCCCCTTGAAGCTAGAAAAAAATAATAATAAATCACTAAAGTGCAAGCTACACTTTTAAAATTTTAGAGTCCTTGGATTTTACCTGAAATTTTAGAATTTGGATTTACTACCTAAAGTTATATTCTATTTACATCTGTGCGCGCCTAAATGAGGCTGTTGGGCCTGGCCTCACTTGGGCTCACAACTTACTTGTAATGTGGGCTTTGGATTTCCTACTTTGGGTCGTTCTCGGCCTAGAGACTCAATGAAGCTCTCTCTCCTACTCTATCTTTCTCTTTCACTCTCTTGCTCTCTGAATCACTCCTTTTTCCTTACTCTCTATTTCTTTGGGAACCTCTCAACCAACCCTTTTCCTCCCTCCACTTCTCATATTTATAGCTCTATATTAGTGGAGGGGCTATGATTACTTCCGTTGCTAGTACAATGGGACGTCCAATGTTGTTAATCATTAGTGGATGGTTAGGTAGGAGTGGCCTTGGAACTTGGTTCCCACTCTCGCAGATATGCTCGGCAGAGACATTCGATGTGGCACTGCCGGGTATGCAAAGGGTATTGTGCTTAAACGCCATTCTTTCTTCGTTGCTCGGGAAAGGTTTGCCAAGTAAGGATCGGACAACAAAACCTGGGCTCGCAGTTGGTATGGATTTGGGCTCGGCTTCTGGGCAGAAAAAAGGTCAGGCTCGTGGGCCGCATCTTCATATCAGGGTTCCAGGCCCAAATGGGTTCGGGTATAGAGTGCCGTACATTAGCCCCCCCGTGATTCGTGCCTGGACCTCGGCAGGAATCAAGGAATCGAAAAGGCGTTCATTACCCGAGAAGTCCGATGATGGGGGGACACCTGGGGTACTCCAGAAGCTCCAGAGGCTCATTAATGAGTTCTCAAAAGGCGTGCTGGATTTGGCCATTCGGTTCAATCATCATCATTACTTGACGGTTCGTGAACCGAGGCGGTGTGAGCGTCAGTTAGCATTGGTATCCGTAAGGTTTGCTTCATTATTGCTAATTAATCCTCATTATTGCTGTTTAACCGTTGCTTATTTCCCTTTGGCCCCTATAAATAGTCCATTCCAAATCATTCTTTTACTTTTTCACTCTCCACTCTCTGAGTTCCCTCTCTGCCGTGCATTCATCCATGCATTTATCCTTCAGCCCAGAATTCCTCCCTTTCTTAGAGCCCAAAGTAAGTTTTCTTCCCCTCTTCTTCTTTTTCCAAACTTTTCCTTCATTTTCTTTCTTTTTAAGGTTTGGGATGGGTACGCCTTTCTTCTAGATACAGAGGCGACTTTGGCCACGTTTAGGCAAGGCTTTAACATCCCTGATGATGTGGAGGTGGCGTATTGCCATGAGAGCGAAATCGCTCTCCACAGAGGGGGCAACACTGCTTTTTTCCCTTTAATGGCAATTCTGGAGGGTGGGGTTAGGTTTCCTGTGGACCCTCTCTTGCTCAATACTCTTAGATACTATGGGCTATGCCTCGATCAACTTCCCCCCAACTTTTACCGGGTAGTTAGTTGTGTGAGTAGGTTGAATCAGATGTTCAGTTTACAGTTAGACCATCATGACATAAACCACATGTACAGTTTATGTGGGAACAAGAAAACAAATTATTACTTAAAGGTTAGAGACATGAGGGTACGACTGATCTCCTGCCTACTTGACTCAAATAAGAACTCTGCCGAGGAATTCGTTCGGGTGAGCGGCAATTGGTTTGCCGGTGAAATCCCCTGTCCCCTCACGAGGCGCGAAGTGGGTTCGTTCCGATCATTAACTTGCCTTTATTTTCCATTCATTATTTTATGTAGTTATACATTTCGCCGTAATGGACTTGCTTGTTCCGATACTCACTCACGTTATTATTATTCTTTCTTTTGTTACAAATGGCAGAGTGTTCATCCCAGACATCAAGGTAGTGCATGTACGGGATTTGAACTTCGTGCTCAAGTCTGAAATTTTTGTTCATTCGGACGGACAACTCCGAGTGTTCCATTTGATTCTTGGAGCCAATCCCATATACTTTACTTGGCAAGCTTTCAGCCAAGCTTTACTAGTTGACAGTCCTCTTTTATCATACATTGACGTGTGGCACGCGAACTTCCTTCCCCCAAAATTCACAACGGGCGAAGCCCGTGACATAGGTCCCTGGTACATCTGCTCTGACGAGCGTGAACCAGTGTAGGATGAGTCTGCCGAACGTGTGTCCCGTGAGCGCCGAGAACGAGCACACGAGCAAATTCAGCCTGAAGCCCCTCCCCAACCAGAAGCCCAAGTAGGCCTTGAGGCTCCTGTTCAGGAAGCCGAGGAAGTAATCGCCGAGCCTACCAGCCACTTTGAAACCGAAACCGATCCAGGTGAAGACATGGTGACACGCAGGACGATGTCAATCAGTCGTTTCGTTCCCGGCGTCAGACCTCCCGCACAGCAACAACCGCCCCAGGGTCGCGGCCAGACCCCTCCTCCTCCGCCTCCTGCGCCCACTCGGCAGCAGAAGAGGCCCTGTACAACTGGACAGACTCCCGGCCTGGGTGACGAGCTTACCAAGACTCCTTCCCAGCCATCTAGTGGCATTGTCATCCGTGAGCCTACGGTTCAGACCGGAACGCACGTGGCGTCCTCCTCCCAAGCCGCACAGGAGTGGCAGCCTTCTTTTCTGTTAGACGGCAAGCCTCTCCCTTCTGATGCGTGTGTACGGGTGTGGGAAAAAGGGGAGGGGGGTCGCGTGGCTCAATCTCTGGCACGCGGACTTCTTTTGCCCAAGGACGTGCACGCTTTTGAGTAGGGTACCGAGGAATCTATGGGGAGAAGGTTGCAGTGGCATACCATTGCGGTAAACTTTTTTTTTTTTTTTTTTAACAACGTTGGCTCGCTTTTCTTGTTTTCATACTTATCATTGTCACTCAATCAGGCCGCTCAACTGGCGTATATACTCGACGGATGACTGAAAGATCTTGCCGAGGATGCCGGTCGGGAGAAAGCCCTTAAAGATGTGGCCGAGGTGACGGCGAAGGAGAAGGCTGGAGATTGAACTGAAATTGGCAAAGGCCAAGAGCATGAATACTGCACGGGCTGAGAAATTGGTCGACCTAAGGGCAGCGCTGGACGCATGTGAAAACAAATGGTATAATGAGGGATTTACCGATGCAGAGATTTCTGCTGAGCCCGTTATCAGGGCCTGCCGGAAGCTAGACTTTGAGGAAGGCTGGTTGGCAGCATTGCAAGCTTTGGGAGTCCCCGAGGATTCCCCTTTAAGGGATCTTGGTCAGATCCCATTCCTAAACCCTTCTCCAGCCGTGCAAAATCCTCCGAGGCCTGCCGACGTAGAAGAGAAGACCAGTATGAGGGAGCTGGTGGAGCAGATTGACTCTCATGTGGAGATAGATGAAATGGAAGCCACCAGTAACCCCCTTGATAGAGACCAACTCGACCAAGACCTCCTACAGCATCCAGCAAACCCGCAGCCGACCGAGACCAGCGCCCATGCACAGCCTGCTAACCACACAGTGTGATTGCTGAATCGGACTTTTGCTGTTTACTTTCGCTCCTCTCTTTATTTAAGTAATTTCTTTTATTAAGTAAATTTGCCTATGCCATCGGGTTATGGTGGCAGAACAATTATTTATTTTCTGGTTTAAGTATTTATATGGTCATCAAGTTTTGGTGACAAGACATTGGTTAATTTGATCAAGGTTTATTTTGCCGGACATTCATCATTACTGATTTTATGGATGCTTAATACTATGCGGTTGACTATACATTTTTTATTTCTTGTGCATATGTACCCCTCTAGCCATTAGGTTGGGAGGAGTAGAATGAATCGGATCCTCGACGGCTAGAAAACTCTTCAACGTATGTTAGCTTCCCTATATTAGATATGTGATATAGGGGTCCGAGGTGCAGATTATCTGTTTTGGGTAATTTTAGCTAGGCGATTTTTTTGGAATTGTACGACGAGTTTTCTTCCCTAGGTATCGTCTTGAACTGAGGATCGGGATTCTGTTCTTACAGTGACCTTTAAGGTTCCCACCTGCACGGCGATATAGATCGAGTCGAGGATCAGGCTTCTGTCCTTTGAACGCTTTTATAAGGTTTTCACCCGCTCGGTGATATGGATCAAACCGAGGATCAGGCTTCTGTTCTTAGAATAACTTTTAAGGTTCCCACCTACTCGGTGATATAGATCGAACCGAGGATCAGGTATCTGTCCTTAAAAAGTTTTGTTAAGATTTTCACCTGCTTGGCAATATGGATCGAACCAAGGATCAGGTTTTTGTCCTTAGAATAATTTTTGAGGTTTCCACCTGCTCGGTGATATGGATCGAACCGAGGATCAGGTTTTTGTCCTTAGAACGCTTTGTTAAGGTTTTCAGCCGCTCGATGATATGGATCGAACCGAGGTTTAGGTTTCTGTCCTTAGAATAATTTTTGAGGTTTCCACCTGCTCGGTGATATGGATCGAACCGAGGATCAGGTTTCTGTCCTTAGAATAACTTTTAAGGTTTCAACCTGCTCGGTGATATGGATCGAACCGAGGATCAGGTCTCTGTCCTTAGGATAACTTTTAAGGTTTCAACCTGCTCGGTGATATGGATCGAACCGAGGATCAGGTCTTTTTCCTTAGGATAACTTTTAAGATTTTCAATAATAGAATTAAGTATGTTTGCACGGGTAATCACCACTATCCTTTTTAGTAAAACGCATACACGATGTTGCACTTAACTTACAACTTAGTGTTCAGCCGATCAGTGATAAAACTTCTTGAGGTTATCGACATTCCACGGCCGGGGTAATAGTCTCCCATTCAAGTCCTCTAAGTAATACGCTCCAGCTCTAGTGATGGCAGTAACTCAATAGGGCCCTTCCCAAGTCTGGGCTAATTTCCCGACGTTTGTATCTCGCATATTCCCTACTGCTTTCCTCAGCACCAAATCTCCAGCGCCAAATTCCCTTGTCTTTACACTTCGGTTATAACACCGAGCAAGTTTTTGTTGATATTCGGCCAGTTGAATAGTAGCCACTTCCCGGCACTCTTCCAACCAGTCCAAGCGCTCCATCATTAGCTCACCATTTCGGGCGGGCTCGAATCCTACTACCCGTGCGCTGCAAAGGTTTACCTCTGCTGGTATCACTGCTTTAGCTTCGTATGTCAAGGAAAACGGAGTCTCACTAGTGGACCTCCTGAGAGTTGTTCGGTACGCCCACAAAACGTTAGGTAGCTCTTCAGCCCACCTGCCTTTTGCACATTCCAATCTTTTCTTTAGCCCGTTCAGGATCGCTTTGTTAGTGGCTTCAGCTTGATCGTTGCTTCGTGGATAGGCTAGTGAGGAATACTTGTTTTTGATGCCGAGATCACTACAAAATGCACGAAAAGCTTTACTATCAAATTGCAGCCCATTATTAGATATCAGTGAGTCTGGCACCCCAAACCTTGTGACTAAGTTCCTCCGTATAAACTTTTTGACATCCACATCCCGAATGTTAGCCAAAGCTTCTGCCTTTGCCCATTTGGTGAAGTAATCTACAGCCACCAATACAAACCTTCAGTTGCCCGTTGCTCGGGGAAATGGGCCAAGAATATCCAACCCCCATTGTGCAAAGGGCCAGGGATTGCTGACCGGATTCAGATGACTTGCTGGCTGATGGATCAATGGGGCATGCTTTTGACACTGTTCACACTTTTGTACGTATTCAGCGGTGTCCTTCTACATCTGTGGCCACCAAAATCCCTAAGTCATCGCTCGGTGTGCCAACAAACGCCCCCTTACATGACTGCCACATACTCCATCATGAAGCTCGGCCAGAAGTTCACTCACCTTCTTTGGGTATAAGCACAAAAGGTACGGCCCCTCGAAAGATCTCCGGTATAGCTGGTGGTCTGCCAATAACCAGTAATGGGGAGCTACTCGATGGACCCTATGGGCTTCTTTTTGGTAATCCGAGACTCGATCCTCAGCCAGGAATTCAATGATTAGGTCCATTTAACTTGGCTCGGTTGTCGCAACCATGGCAACATCCACCCATCAATACCAACGCTATTCGTCACACCGATGCTAGGTTCTTCTATTAGCTCTACTTTGATCAACTGAGGAGCCTCCTCCATCGTTGACGATGCTAGCGTGGCTAAGGAATCAGCATGTCTGTTTTGCGCTCGGACCACTTGGGACACCTTCGCCGTGCTAAACATGTTCATAATTTGCTTTGCCGATTGCAAGTATGCCTTCATCTGGGGGTCTCGGGCTTCAAAGGCTCCCTGGACTTGGTTAACAACCAACCGTGAATCTGAATATACCTCCACATCCCGGGCTCCCATTCCCAAAACAGCTCTCAATCTGACAAGTAAGGCCTCGTACTTGGCCTCATTATTAGAGGCTCTAAACCCAAGCCTCAAAGAATGCTCCAATTGTATTCCTTCAGGGGTGATAATAACAATCCCGGCTCCGGACCCCAAGGCATTTGACACTCCGTCCACAAATACCTTCCACGGGTGACTCTCCACATGACAAACCATCTCCCCGTTCTTAGGGGAAAACTCTGCGATAAAATCGGTGAGGACTTGCCCCTTTACTGAACTACGTGGCCTATACTGTATGTCGAAAGAACCTAGCCAAGTCCCCCACTTAGCTATTCAACCTGTGAAGTCTGATCTCTTCAGCAACGATTGTAAGGGATACTCAGTCAGGACATACACCGTATGGGCCTGAAAATAATGCGGCAACTTCCTTTTAGCATGTATCAGGGCTAGCACCAACTTTTCCAAAGGTAAATACCTTGTCTTGGCATCAACCAAAGTCTTACTGATGTAATACACAGGTTGCTGTACTCCCCGGTCCCTGAGCAGCACGGCCCTCACTACATGATCAGACACTGACAGGTACATGATCAGATCTTCCCCAGGCTCCGGGGTCGTCAACATAGGCACTTGCACCAAATACTTCTTCAAATTTCGAAAAGCTCTATCGCATTCCTCATTCCACTGAAATCCTTTCCACTTCTTCAGAAGCTGATAGAATGGTCGACAGCAGTTAGCGAATTTAGAGATGAATCGATTAAGGGCAGCTAACATCCCTGTTAATACTTACACTTCTTTCGGGTTGCTCGGAGGCTTCAGACGTTTCACGGCTTCTATTTGCTCCGGGTTTACCTCTATTCCCTGGTTAGTGATCAGATATCCTAGGAATTTGCCAACCCCCACACCAAAAGCACACTTCTCGGCATTAAGGTGTAACTTATGTTGCCAAAGAACCTCAACCACCCCTCGGAGGTCCTCTATATGCTGCACTTCCTGCTTTCTTTTCACCACCATGTCATTAATGTACACTTCGACCATCCGTCCTATTTTATCCTAAAACATCCTCGTCATCATCCGCTGGTAGATGGCCCCGGCATTCTTCAACCCCAAAGGCATTTCAATATAATGATAGTTGGCATCTAGAGAGATGAATATTGTTTTCTCTCGGTCCTCGAGGGCCAGGGCGATCTGGTGGTACCCCTGAAAGGAGTCCAAAAAGCTCATCCTCGGGTGTCCGTACGTGACGTCTACCAACTGGTCAATCTTCGGCACGGAAAACGGGTCTTTCCGACATACTCGGTTCAGATCCGTAAAATCTACGCAAACCCTCCTTTTGCTGCTCTTCTTCTTCACTACCACAGTGTTCCCTAACCATTCTGGGAAGTAGATTTCCCTTATTGCCCCAGCCTCCTTCAGCCTTTGAACTTTCACCTTAACTACCTCAACATGCTCCCTGGCTGATCTTCTCGGCTTCTGCTTCTTAGGAGGGAACAAGGAGTCCACGTTAAGTATATGAACGATGAACTCGGGATCCATTCCGGGCACCTCGTATGGACTTCATGCAAACACATCCACATTCTATATGAGAAATAACAACATCTCTACCTTATCCTGACCCTTCAGGCCTTCTTCTACTTGGAAGTACCTACCTTCATTCGGCAATATTCTTACTTTCACCATTTCCTTGGCGCATCCAACCCCCTTTTCTTCTTGCGAATCCTATAATTGCTATAAAGGGATCCTCTGTGGCAGGTCCTTTTGCTCGACCTGCTCCTTCTGGTCAGTTTGTTCTTTCTTCCAATTGACTATGGCAACTAAGCATTGTCTGGCCGTCTGCTGGCTTCCCCGTACTACAACAATACCTTGCTCGATTAGGAATTTGACTTTTACGTGCAGGGTGGACGGAATAGCCCCCATTGCGTGGATCCATGGCCTTCCTAGTATCGCTATGTATGGGGAGAATGAAGTAACCACTATAAACGTTACCACCACCTCCTTGCCTTCCATATTTACGGGCAGAGAAATCTGCCCCTTGAGAACTACCACTTTTCCGTCGAATCCAACCAAAGGTTTAATATTCTTTGAAAGGTCCTCGTTCCTCAATCTGAGCCATCTAAGTAGATCCGGATACATCACATCGGCCTCGCTTCCCTGGTCTATCATCACTCTCTTTACTAAGAAGCCACCTATCTGGGCCGTGACTATTAACGCATCGTCATGCGGTTGAATCGTTCCTTCCAAATCGTTATCATTGAAAGCGATAGGTTCCTGGGCGAGCTTTATCTTCTTTCCGAACGGCTGCATATCCGAGCTACCTTTCACTGGTGCTACAGTTAACACCCCCTTCTTTCCTGCTGCAGCGAGGCTCTTCGGGGCTGCATGGATAACCTTAATTATCCCAAGTGGGGGTGGAAGGGGGTTCCCCCTTTGCGGAGTGCCTTGCCCCATTCCTCGGTCCCCTGCGTCTACCACAAACTCCTTTAAATACCCAGCATTGGCCAGTTGCCAGAGATAATCCTTCAATACTAGGCATTGCTCGATAGTATGGCCCTTATCTTTATGGTAAGTGCAGTACAAGTTTTGATTCCTTCTGGACGAGTCGCCTCCCATATTGTTTGGCCACCTGAAGTATGGCTTGTGCTTAATCTTGTCTACAATCCTATGCACTGGCTCCTTGAACGTTACATTTACCTCCCCTACCTGTGCTTCCGACTCCTGAATCCTCAAATTCCCCCGGGCCCTAGGTGGAAAGCCGCTCTACCGAGGACGATTTATCATTGGTGCTTTACTTTTGCTTTGCAGCTGGTCATCTTCCAGCCATTTGTATTCTTCAATGCGCCTCATCAACTACCTCATGTCCTCGGGAGGCTTCTTAGTCAATGATTCCCTTAGACAGGAATCCTCGGGTAGTCCCATTCTAAAAGTGCTTGTAGCAATCTTCTCGTTCCCTCCGCCGATCTCGTTGTAAAGTTCCTAGTACTGACTAGTGTAACTACGAAGGGTTTCCCCAACCCTCATTTTCATAGATAGCAATGCGTCTATCGGTTGTGGTACCCGGCTACAAGTTACAAACAGGATTCCGAACTCCTGTATTAGCTCGGCAAAGTTGTGGATAGAGCCCTTTTATAACCCATTAAACCATCTCAAAGCGGTGGGGCCAAGGCTTGAGGGAAAAACCTTGCACATCAACATGTCATTACGAGTGTGCAAAGACATCATTTAGCTGTAGTGGCTGACGTGCTCTACCGGGTCCATTTTCCTGTCATAGGAATTGAACGGGGGACGCGTAAATCTGTCCAGCATTGGGGCCTACTCAATGTCAGTCGAAAATGGAGACCGAGCAGCACTGCATAGTGCACGGCTCATTGCATCCATGGCCGCATTATAGGGTCGTTGTTCTTCCGGGGAATCCAAACCTCTATCTGCATATTCCCATGAGCGTGAATGATCTTGACGTTGATGAAACTCTCACGAATGTGTACAGTCTCGGTGTCGACGGGACTTTCGTGAATGTGAACGTTCTCAATGATGGTAGGATTGGGATTGATTGGACCCCACCTCCTGACGATCCCCCCCAGTTTGAGACCTTCTTTCTCGATTGTCTCAGTCCCTTCTTCGATGCCTGTTCTCTACTTCTAACTCTAGATCTCTCACCAGCCTGCGCAATCGTTCAAGCTCTTCATCTCTTTCATCAAATTACCTGTGCCTTGAAGCACTGTATACCGTTTGTCGTGTTTGGTATGACCCCTCTCCAAGGCCGGACCATTCTTCCTCTCGTTCATGATCTCTATCTTCGCGCTTCTTTTGCCTCCATTCTCTCCATGAGGATCCCCGAGAAGATCCTGTTGAACCATTTTCGGCGTCACTCCCAGAACGTCTCCCAGACATTTTCCCATGCATGAGTCTCGGTTGAACTACTGCTTTGTAGGAGATTTTCACGGACAACGCCAATTGTGCGCGCTTAAATGAGGTTGTTAGGCCTGGCTTCACCTGGGCTCACAACTTACTTGTAACATGGGCTTTGGATTTCCTACTTTGGGTCGTTCTCGGCCTAGAGACTCAATGAAGCTCTCTCTCCCTCTTTCTCTCTTTCACTCTCTCACTCTCTTGCTCTCTGAATCACTCCTTTTTCCCTACTCTTTATTTCTTTGGGAACCTCCCAACAACCCTTTTCCTCCCCCCACTTCTCCTATTTGTAGCTTTATATTAGTGGAGGGGCTATGATTACTTCCGTTGCTAGTGCAATGGGAGGTCCAATGTTGTTAATCATTAGTAGATGGTTAGGTGGGAGTGGCCTTGGAACTTGGTTCCCACTCCCACAGATATGCTCGGCAGAGACATTCGCTACGGCACTACTAGGTACGCAAAGGGTATTGTGCTTAAACGCCGTTCTTTCTCCGTTGCTCGGGAAAGGTTTGCCGAGCAAGGATCGGACAGCAAAACCTAGGCTCGCAGTTGGTATGGATTTGGGCTAGGCTTCTGGGCAGAAAAAGGTCAGGCTCGTGGGCCGCATCTTCATATCAGGGTTCCAGGCCCAAATGGGTTCGGGTATAGAGTGCCGTACAACATCAATAGCCTTTTTCGTTAATTTTTTCTATTAATACCACATAAACTTGTCACACATATTTAGTTCGTCTAATAAAATGATGTCACATAATTTTTGTAATCTAAAAAAAAATTAATAATTAAACAAGCACATCATTTTATTTGACGAACTAACAGTTGATGCAAACATAATATAACTTCGGAAGGTAAAATCTAAATTCTAAAACTTCGAAACTTAAAATTTAAATACTCCTAAACTTTAACAATGTATTTAATTCTTTAACCTTTTAGTTTAACCTTTTAATTTTTCAGTTTCCATAAACCCCATCTCCAAGAACGTGAGATCCCCAAAATTTTCATAGATCGCCCTATTAGCCAAAACTTGGAATTGGGTCTTCAAGAAAGCAATGGGAAACATTTTTATGTCAATAGACAGATCATGATCTCTAAAGGGACAACATGCCAAATCCACGTGGGTCTGAGAAAATAGATTAGTATTCATAGTCGGAAAGGGAGACATTGCCCTTGCACTTGCCCGTTGCAGATCAGACTCCCCGTTCCTCTTGAAGTTAAAGTATAAAATTGCACTATGTTTCTAAAAACTCATACTATATTGAAGAAGATTATCTCTAATGTTTTTATCGGATAAATGGCACTAGGCATCGGAAATATTATCTAAGCAATACAGAAAGATTGATACTAGGTGTTGGTCCATATATTATTCTCCCAGTATTTCTTGAGATTTTGTATGCCCTTCTGAATAAGCTTCAAATTTGAGAAAATTTTGGGAATCTCACATTCTCAGCGACTGGGGTTTGCCAAAAAAATAAATTGGGGGTTTCAGCTTTGCAAAAAACAAAAAAAAAAAAAAAAAAAAAAAAAAAAAAAAAAAATTTGAGGTTTTTGTTTTGTTACTCCGAATAAATAGATGATGTTGTTCACTCTGTTTTGATTTTTTTTTTCTTTTTTCTTTTTAATTTCGTTAAATTAATAAAATATTACTTAAATAATATTTTAATTCTCAATACACTAATATAAATTTTTTTAACTGTTCTTCAGATCTTCTTTTATATAAACTAGCTTATAACCTTATACATATGCATAGATACACTTAAAAATATACAATAAGATGCATAATATATATGTTTCTCAAAAAAAAAAGATGCATAATATATATATATATATATAAAATTTAAATACTATTGATAGTCATTTATATATATTTTTAACTTTTAAAAAAACTTTGTAAGAATATTATTAGGTATAAAATATAAATTGTCCATGCTTTTAAAAAAAAAATTATTGTGAAGAACTTTTTTTATTTTTATTTTTTTACAATTCATTTATTCTAGACTCTTTGGTTTTTGTATTTAATAACTCACTTGAATGAATATTTATGATGTGATCTTACATTTGATTCTAAAATTAAGAAATAAAACTCTTTAAGAATAAATCATTTAGGACACATGGCGCAAAATTGGAACTCTAATTTGGAATTCTAATTTAAAATTTTATTTCCTCTCAGTTTCACCTATTATTATATATAGATTTGCAATTACTTTATCTGCACACATTCCTTCCATTCAATTCCATGTTTTGCCCACAAAAAACTTATTACTCTCTTTTTCTCTTCTACATTTTTTTTTCTTTACTTGAACTATAGAAAGAAAGATACACTGGAGAAATAGAAATGGGTGACACTTATTTGCAATCTAGAAAGAGTGGGGGGGAGGGGAAGGATAATACAAAAGAGAAAATTGTTTAGTGGTAAAATAACTTTTTGGTTAAGTTGGTCTATGTTTTTTTTAGGACGTGCTAATTCTAATATTTTATATTTAGTAAAAATTGAATAACAAGTTATAATACTATAAACATACTCAATTTCACAAGATGTTGAAGTAAATTGTGAGTGATGAACAAAAAACAGTGATGGATCCATGTAAAAAGTGGCGGGATGAAAGTATATTAAGAATTTTTTTTTTAAGAAACAAGTATATTAAGTATTAACTTCAATATAATAAAGTAATAAAAAATTTGAGTGTATCTTTAGATTTATTTATGCATTAATTATGTTTTTTATAATAATTATGCAATAATTATGGGTTAACCTTGTTGTATTACGAGTCCAAATCTTCTGTACCACTTTTTGTGTACCACTCTATGTTCCACCAATCACTACTTGTTATGTGTTCATTTTACTTTCCTTATAGAATTACTGAAGTTTAAAATGGAAAGCAATTATACATGTGGTAAGTAGTGATTGGTGAAACATAGAGCGGTACACAAAAAATAGTACAGAAGATTTGGACTCGTTGTATTACACCAAATTATATAATCATTAACGTGCATCACGTGGTTATGCGAGTAGTATATATAACACATGTTGCCAAGCTTTTGCATTCTGCTTTTCACCGTTAGCAGTTGTAAAACAACTGTGTTTTCTTTAGCCAACGAGAGAGAGAGAGAGAGATCTATAATATATTTAAAAAAATAGAAGAAAATAAAAATAAAAGAAGGTTATGTTTAATATATTGCCAGCGGTTTTGAAGAATCTATGGGACTCATGGAATATCAAGGCGGTAGTTCTCTTAAGCCTGACACTCCAGGTCATTTTGATAATGCTTGCTCCGTTAAGAAAACGCACGACAAAAAAATCGGTGATCTTGTTTATCTAGACATCTTACTTGCTGGCTGACTGGGCAGCAACCTTCGCTATTGGACACATCTTTAGCGGTCAAAGGAAAGACTCTGGTCCCAGTGATAAGGAACACACGTTGTCCACCAATACTGACGACCTTATTGCATTTTGGGCTCCCTTCCTTTTGGTACACTTGGGTGGACCAGACACTATAACTGCATTTGCCCTTGAGGATAATGAGCTGTGGCGTAGGCACTTTTTCAGCCTCATCGTCCAACTTGCGGCGACTGTATACGTCTTCTGGCTCACACTCCCAAAAAACAAGCTATGGATCCCAACATTGTTGATGTTTGGGGCAGGAATCATCAAGTATCTTGAGCGGACATTTGCCTTGTTTCTTGCAAGCTTGAATAGGTTCCGAGAATCCATGCTTAAAGAACCTGATCCGGGGCCCAACTATGCTAAGCTCATGGAGGAATACTCTTCAAAGAAAGACGCTGGACTACCAACACATATAGAATTGACACCAGAGCCAGGTAAAGAATCAAAGCTTGCAGCTAATGTGATAGAAGGAACATTAACCGATCTTGAAGTGGTGATATATGCTCACCGCTACTTCAAAATATTCAGGGGACTCATCGTTGACCTTATCTTCAGCTTCCGTGAGCGCAATGAAAGCCGAAATTTTTTCCAGAAAAGAACTGCAGAAGATGCGCTTAAAGTGATAGAGTTAGAACTCAACTTCATCTATGAAGCTTTCTATACCAAGGTGGTTGTGGTGCATAGTGTGGCGGGATACATATTCCGGGTTTTATCCATTCTTTTCGTTTTGGTGGCCTTTGGATTCTTCTATTCCTTGGACAAGCATGGTTTCGTGGACATTGATGTCAAGGTCACCTACACTTTGCTATATGTTGCCATATTCCTGGATCTAATTGCTCTCATCATGCTCTTTTTCTCTGATTGGACTATTGGTTCTATGCATACCAATTGGGCCAATTGGCAATTTGGAAAGTGCTATATGAAGCTTGCCGAAAAATTTCTTCACGTAAAGAAGATAAGGTGGAGGTGGAGTGATGTCTCTAGATCTGGAAAGTCTGAAGTGAGTGGATCTGAAAAAATTGAAGTATTGCATACGCCACGTTTGCTTCGCAGGTGGTCTGAATCCGTGTCATGTTTTAATCTGATAGCTTATTGCCTCAAGCAACGTCCATATGAAGACAAAGGGAGATTTAGGCGTTGGATCGATAAAATCATTTATAAATACGGTCTTTCGGACCTTGTAAATGATTTCTTCTGTGCAGAAAAAATTGCAACAAAGAAACTCCCTCAAAGGCTATGGCAATGTATCTTTGAAGATTTGCTAGAGAAATCCAAAGACGCCACAGATGATGCAGAAACTACCGAGAAGATATACTCAGCTAGAGGTGCTTATGCAATCCAAGAAGGCTATTTGGAAGGCAGCTATAATAACATAACAAAGAACTATATCGATAATCTTTTCTATGATGAGAGCCTTCTGTTGTGGCACGTTGCTACCGAACTCTGCTTTCAAATAGAACAATCTGAAAAATACGAGGAAGAAGTCAATTATGGTGGTTGCTTTTTTCTTTGCAATCTACCAGCCCGAATTTTTCAATGGCTTTATGAAAACTGCTTTCCAAGAAAAAAATATGCAGCCAATACGGAAGGCATTTCTGATGATGACCGTGGTTTGAGCAAGTTCCTCTCAGATTACATGATGTATCTTTTAGTGAAGGAGCCTAAAATGATGTCCGCAGTGGCTGGAATGTGGAAATTAAGATATTGGGATACCTGTGCTGAAACTGTAAAATTCTTTGGCAGAAGGGGTATAAAACAAAATCAGAGAAATGCCTGTCATGCCATCCTTGGCGTTAATACAGAAGTTGGACCTGTTTGGATAAAGGGAGATAGAAGCAAGTCTGTACTGTTTGATGCATGTATGCTGGCCAAAGAGCTAAACAAACTGGAGGAGAATACGAGATGGAAGATAATCATCAAAGTATGGGTGGAAATGTTGTCGTATGCTGCTAGTCATTGCAGACCAGATACCCATGCAAAACAAGTAAGTAAAGGTGGACAGCTTATTTCTTTTGTTTGGTTACTCATGGCTCATTTTGGCCTCGGGGAGCAATTCAAAATCAAAGAGAGTCGTATTAGGACAAGGCTGATTGTGGGTAAGTAGTTGAATTAGTGTTCTATTGGTCTTGTTTATATATTTGTCAGCAATAAAATGGATTGTAATATTATGTGAAACTCTTTCGATCTATTCATCTGTTGTCATACTGTTTCATCAGTGGTGTATTGGTATTGTTATTAGTGTTGGATTCTTCTTCGTGCCTTTTTCTTTATTTGTCCCGAGTTATCTATGAGAAATAAGGCTGATTGTAACATTGTGTGAATCCGATGTATCTAATCCAAGTTCTCGTCCTACCATTAAAACTTAGGTAGTGCTTTGCTTCACATATTTTTCTTCAATGATTTTCTAGCGATTGCCTTGTATTATAAATTGCAAGTAAACTAAGGAGGCTTGAAATATCACCTTGGCGAAGGATGACAAAAAAGCAAATGAAATAATGAAACAATAACAACAAAAAAGAGACCCAAGTTAAAAGTCTGCGAGATTGAACTGTATTGGATCAAGGTTAGTCTCATAAATCGAGTCCAAATTTTCTATCTCATTCTTTCTGTTCCACTATATACTCCACAAATAAAAACATGCCACATGTCCATATATTTTATTAAATGCTAAATTTATAACTTCTATTATTTCAATTACCTAAATATAATGGGTTATTTATTTATTTATTTTAGGACATTGACATAATAGAAGACATAAATTTAGTATTTAATAAAATAGATGGACATGTGGCATGTTTTTATTTGTGAAGTATATAGTGGAGTAGGAAGAGTAAGACATAAGATTTGGACTGTCATAAATCTTTCGATTAACTCAATTTTATCATCACACCGTTACAATTTTCCACCCATAATTAATTTCAGCCACTACAGCAGTCCATGTCCTAAACAGTAACCCAATTTTCTTAAAAGGGTAAATTACTCTAACATAACAACTTTAATATATAATTGAATTAGACTCATAATACCCGATCTTTAAGAAATGACACTTCCCTTTCAAATAATGATCGAAATAATTTACTTTTCTTAAAATAGTTTAAGAATAAATTACATCATTCATTGTATCATCCGATGGTTTGAAATATTTTTAAAAATAAATGATAAAATTTTTAAAAATAAGTAATTAAAATCATGAACTTTCTAAATTATTTCAATTAATTTGTCCCCCCATGCGGGTTTTTTTTTTTTTTTTTTAACACTCCATGAGTTAAAATTCATATATAAGTTGGCAAAAACGAACTTACAAAATAAGTTTTTTTTTTTTTTTTTAATCCTAAAAGATAAATGCGTTTTAGTAAAGATGCGATAATTCTCCGTGAGTTATAATAATAATAATAATATCACATTGATATTCAGATATAGGGTCTTTTAATAATGCCCTGATAAGTGGCTTACTGGCATGTGCACTTTATTTTTTGTTAATTTTAGTTAATTATAACTCTAATCAGGCTAATTAAAAAATTCTAAGATTTTAATTTAATCTGCTCAAAATATAAAATTTAATTTGAAATCCCCATACCATTGGGAGGAAACATAAGATTTTCTGAATTTTTAGTCATATGTAAGTTTACCTAATATATATATATATATATATATATATATATATTGGGTCAATATACTACACTCATTTGATAGACCAATATAGGAGGGGTTTAGAGCATTCACATCTGGTTTCTACAAAAAATTTCATTTTACTATCTCAAAAGCTACTTTATCATTTATACCATACTATTTTACAATAAACCTAACATCCCAACTTTTATTTTACCATACTATACATTAAAATAATATAAAAATATTTCTCACTTCTCTCTCTAGTCTCTATTTCTCTTACTACACATTAAAAAAGTATTATTTAGTTTTACAATTGTGCTACAGTACCATCACAAATTGTGATGGTACTATAGCACAATTGTAAATTTTTTTTGGCTTTACAAGTCCAGATAATGGGGGGGTTTTGGAGCTTTGATACTAAAACATACCAATATATGGCATTTGGAAAACCCAATGTGAATGCTCTAAGGGCAAGGTTCCATGGCCCCATACCTACTACATTGATATATATATATATATATATATATAATAGTTTAATTTTTACAAAAAGGGAGATTAAGAAGTTTGCCCTCATTCTCCTTATTAAGTGAGATCAGAGACAATGCCATTGAATCTCAAAATCTTGATTGCTATAGTATTTTCTCTTATCATGTGTAATGCATTAAAACAAAGTATATTCGAGTGCATAAAAAAAAATAATAATAAGAAAAAAAAAAAAGCAAGCAAGCAAACAAAGTGTATTAGAAGAATATCTATCACAAAAATAACTAAGCTAATTTGTTAAGGACATATCTTATGTAATTGGCTAATCTTTTGACAAAATGCATTTTACTTGTAATTTGGTAGATCTAGGATGTGTTTAATACTTCAAGAAACATGTGGTTCATGTCAAGTATTAAAACCATGAAGATTGGATCAAGAAACAAGTGAAGAAAGACTGTTCATTAAAGCTGGACAGATTCTCGGCAGCTCTCGACAGATACTATTTATCAAGATCTCGACAACTGCTTGACAGATGTATCTATCGAGAATTACGAAATTAGAATTTCCAGATCTGATTTTCGGCCCATGCTGACATGTATGTGTAGGGTTTCTTTTTTCACAACCCTAGACATATATAAGGCTTATTTTAAAGGCCGTCACATAAGAGAATACAAGGAGAACACATACAAAAAGTAACCGAGTGCCTTATTCTCTATGAAAAAAGTTATTGTGTCTTTTGCGCCTTAGGGTTTTGTAACCAAGTACTTTTTTATCTTCATTGTTGATGAAGTGAAAAACTTTGCAGCCAACAATTTTCTTCAAGTTGGTGTGTTAGTTACGTACTTGGATCCATACATCATTAGTTAGTTATGTACTGGGATTCGTGCATTAAAAGGGTGTGTTCATATATTGAAGAGTTTAGAAGTTCTGAAGGGGTAGAAAGTTTCTGCTGTAAGTTCATCTACGGGGATTGTAAAATTTAGGAACAAAAGTTTTGTACTAGATCTGGAACTTCTCTTTACTATAGTGAATTGCTTTTCGAGAAAGTTTCCTCCCAAGTTTTTTATTGTGAAACTAGTTTGTTTCATTGGTTTTCCTAGGTCATCATATCTTGTTTTTTTTTGTTTTTTTCATTGTGCGTGATATTGACATGATATTGATGTCAGTTTGATTTAACAAGATTTATTCATAATAAATTTAAGGCGAAAAGCACATTTTCGTCCCTATATTTTCACGCGATTTCTATTTTGGTCCCTAAATTTTTTTTTTACCGCTTTTAGTCCCTATCCTGGAAAACGCGTCTCATTTTTGTCCCTGCCGTTACATTAGAAACGGAAATTGCACAGGTGGCAAACGGAAGATGACGTGGCCATTAAAATAATAATAAAAAATATTATTTAACATTAAAAAATGCCACGTCAGCACCTAAATTAAAAAAAATTAATTTATTAATTTTAACTAAAGAAAAAAAAATTAAAAACTAAAAAAAAATTAAAAACAGAAAATGAGAAAACAACAAACCAAATTTACATACTTTTCTTTTTGTTAATTTTTTGGAAGAACATGTTCATGTTCTTTGTGATCTTTCCCAGAACATGATTTTACATGTTCTTTGGAAGAACTTGTTTTATTTTCTTTTCTTTGTCTTTCTTGTATTTTCTTTACAACCAAACACACTAAAATTCAAAACTCAAATCAAACAATAATCACATCAACAAATCGATAATCTGAAATTGAAACTAAAAACCTAACCCAGAAATCGAACCCATAATTTTGAACCCAGAAATTTGAACCCAACGCACACCAATCAAAATCAATAGATTTGCATCCTCTTTGTTCACAAAATCAACACCAATCTCCAAGTTGGAAACCCACCAATCCAAATTAGAAACACAAAATCAGCTCCAACTTGGAAACACAAAAGTTGGAGCGATCATCAAAACACCAAAACCTAGCAAATCAAACACTCAAAAAATGCAGAAATAACCTACAAACAGTTCATCGGTACCAAACGCTTGACACCCACTCTTACAAGCAACAACTGGACCGTGACCCGGCGGTGACCGGAGCTGGAATTTGTCAGGACAAGTGGCGAGCAGATTGGCACGGCAGCCAACCACAGGGCACTGGCCTTTACCCTGATGTGGGGTCAAAGTCATGGGGACGTTAAAGCCGTCAACGAGGCTAACAGCGTAGAAGGAGAGGTCAGTGTGGCCATTGTGGAGACTGAACTGAGCTAAAGTGGCTGGGGTGGCGCCGCCCAAGCCGTTGCACTCGAGACGGTTGCCGCAGTCGCCGGTAGCGCAGGAGAAGCGGTTTTTGGCGTAGGTGCAGCCGGTACGGGCCCAGATCCGACCCGACCAGTGTTGAGTCGGGGCGGGGAAGGAGCGATGGGTGCGAGTGTTGAGAGCGAAGCCGCCGCGCTCGAGGACGGGGTTGCCGGAGTCGGGCTGGATGGCTGGCCAGACGGTGAAGGGGCAGTTGTTAACGAGGGTTAGAACGAGGCCTGGTTTCGTGGCTTTGGTGAGGGTGCACAGGATAAGAAATGTGGCAGTGAGAAAGACAAAGGAACTGGAAGCCATTTTCAGAAGCTCTGTGTGTGTGAGAGAGAGAGAGTGATGGATAGAGTGAAGGGTTTGGTTGGGTTTTTTTTTTTTTTAATTTCTGGGTTTGTGTTCTTAAATCTGAGTTTGTGTTTTGAATTTTAGTGTGTTTGGTTGTAAAGAAAATACAAGAAAGACAAAGAAAAGAAAATAAAACAAGTTCTTCCAAAGAACATGTAAAATCATGTTCTGGGAAAGATCACAAAGAACATGAACATGTTCTTCCAAAAAATTAACGAAAAGAAAAGTATGTAAATTTGGTTTGTTGTTTTCTCATTTTCTGTTTTTAATTTTTTTTTAGTTTTTAATTTTTTTTTCTTTAGTTAAAATTAATAAATTAATTTTTTTTAATTTAGGTGCTGACGTGGCATTTTTTAATATTAAATAATATTTTTTATTATTATTTTAATGGCCACGTCATCTTCCGTTTGCCACCTGTGCAATTTCCGTTTCTAATGTAACGGCAGGGACAAAAATGAGACGCGTTTTCCAGGATAGGGACTAAAAGCGGTAAAAAAAAAATTTAGGGACCAAAATAGAAATCGCGTGAAAATGTAGGGACGAAAATGTGCTTTTCGCCTAAATTTAATTAACAACTTGGGTTTAAAACTTGTTAATTCTATCAACTGGAGTCTAAATTTTCCGACATAATCCAATTAATAAGTATACTAATTTAACGTTTTAGCTTTTAGGGAGGTAAAGATGATGAGGTTTCTTGGAGACCATGTTGCTTTCATTATTGATATATATTTCTTAAATTAACTGCTATATCTTTAGGTATGTAGAATAATGTTGCGTGGGTGCTGGTCATTTAGTTAAAAAAGAAAAAAAAGAAAAAAAAAAGGCAGCCTTTAACGTTCGAATGAGTCAAAAAGTGTTCTTCAAAAAAAGAGAATGAGTCAACAAGTGGCTTTTGCAAAGCCGTACATTTATCTAGTAATGGTTTACAATTGTTAAGATATGGCAACTGATAAGAGAAAGACAACGGAAACAAGGCTCCTCACTCAATGTGAGTTATTGGCAAAAGCAAAACGTTCAATGCCAAAATATCTCTGTCAACACCTCCAGTTCATCAACAATTTCTTCGATTTCAGTGGTGATAAGAGAAATCAATCGAACACAAATCATAACTTTTAGATTTTTTTTTTATTTTTTTATTTTGAAGTTTATACTGATGTGGCAATACATGTGGCATGAAAAAAAAAATTATTTAAGTCATTAACTACGTCAGCATTTTTTATCCATTATTTAAAAGTAAAGACCATTTTGATACAATATCAAAAGATTAGAGACTAAACTAACACATTTAAAAGATCGTAGATGAAATTGACACAAATTGTAAATGTTAAGGACCAAATATATAATTTACTACAAAAAAAAAAAAAAAAACCCGTTCATTACATCTCACTATCTCAGTATTTACTACAAAAAAAGGCCTGTAGTGGAGTTATTTTTAGTGGCGTTTGTAAAAAATGCTACTATAGGCATATCTATAGTTTAAGAAATCCTATAGTGGCGTTTGTACTCTTTCAACCCACCCCAATACTCTTCAATAAGAGAAAAAAATTGAGTCTGTAATTTCAAGGCAATCTCAACTTCTAGCTTCAAAATTGCAATGGTCACTTATAGATCTCACTATTATCCCTAACAAACTAAAGAAATGTACAACCATTATATGCCATCAAAAAGCATTTGTGTGCAACTAATTAAAGAACAAACAAACAAACATTACAAGTTCCTCCGTACAGAACCCTGATGCTTATCCTCGATCATTGATCCAATTTCGAATGAACAAAGTTTCTCTCCAAACTAGTTTGGAGAGAAACTCTTCAAACTTCTCATATATTTCTTTTTTGAGTGTGAATTTTGAAAATCTAACCATTTAATTTCATGTTCCTTATGTTCTTAACATGCATATCAAATTCCATTCAAATCGGATATTATTTACTATTTGATCAATTAACTTTTTTTTTTTTTATATACAACTTTAGATTACAAAAACTTGAAATTATAACATTTATTTGATGACATACCAATTGATATTTGATTTTCTTGAAATTTTGCAAGCATTAAGGATGTAATAAGAACATGCAATCTAACGGTTAAATTTTCAAAATTTACACTCAATATAAATATATATGATGAGTCTGTAGGGTTTCTCTCCAAACTAATTTGGCGAAAAATTTTGTTTATTTCGAATTTTCGATACTCTACCGTCTCCATCTTTGGACAATACAATTTGACCAAAAAGCTTTCCTTGTTTTAAGAAACAAAAAATTTGTTTGTCGCATGTTAGTATTTTTTATAATAATTTACTTTCACATCCATTTTTTCACATTCACTTTCATGTTTAAATGTGGACATTTATTTTTTATTTTTTATTTTAAATCTGTACATCACATTAATTATGAATATGTATAAAATAGCGGGTGTAAAATGAATTTAAGAAAATATATATTTTCCAATTTTTAATGCATTTTTTGCGATACAAAAAAGATATACCATTAACAGTATATTAACATGGCAAGTAACATGTATAAACTAATGACATTGCCTGGCTCTCTCAATGAGAAGAACTTAGGTTTAAATCATCTCTCATACATTTACTAAGACAAAAAATTGCGTAATCTTCAATACTTACATGTAAAAATGAATAGTATCCTCGGAAAGAATTTTCAAATTCTCATATATTTGAGAACTCAAACTCGAAAGTAAACATGGAAAATTACCATTTTAGTTGAGTACGTGTAAAATTATAAACCGTAACTGCCAAGTATATTAAGAATAGCAGCAGACATCTCCCATTCGCACAAAAGAGAGATGCCTTGCAAGTTGAAGAGAAAATAAAAGCAAATGAAGTTAAGCTTTCCTGTACAAAAGTAATCAACTAAGATAAGGCCATGATAAAGACTTCAATTGGCAAGTAAAGTATAAATCTAAACCAGCACAAAGAGAATTGCCTCACAGATTGAAGAAAAGTAAAAGCAAAACAATGTAAATGGGTGAAAGTAGTCATCAATTAAGAAGATAAAGCGAGGAAAGATCTCCAAAATGCCAAAGTAAGGCATACTCTACTACCAGCAAATAGCTCATCTTCCCGCAGAGAGACACTGTCTTGCAAATTGAAGAAAAAGTACACGTGCAGACTTTGGATGAAGAGAATGTCCTGCAAATTATATGATGGTCTTGTTAATTGGTTCCGTAATTTTTTTTTTTTTTTTTTGAGAAACATTTTGGTTCCGTAATTTAATGGTTAATAAAGTGTTTAATTATGAGATGCAATATGCATACTTTTCAAACCCCACAAAAAAAAAAAAAAAAAAAAAAAAAAAAACACTTATCAATAACTTATTGGTTTGCAAGTAAAAAATTTATTCTAATTATTTGTGTTTTTCTTGATATTTGTACACATACAGATAATTTTTTTTCTTTAATAAAAAATGCATAAAAAATATTTCAATAAAATAATATATGAGCCTTACATTATAGGCTTTAATAAAAATCATCAAAGAATACTCTACCAGAAAACAAATTTTGAACAAACAAAATTGATTCCTTGCTGTTAGTTTTTAGAGCCCTAAACAAACAATTTTAACCAATTTTAAAGTCAAGTAATTAATTAGAACAATTATGCAAAGTTAAAAAAAAAAACTGGGGGACCCAAGAAGAACAATCCAGTACTAGATAAAAGTTTATAGTCAATAATATTTAATTTGTAGTAAACTTAACTAGAGTTAACAAACATAGCTCTGAATCCCATAGAATTCTCTGATATAGATCTGTTTCAACATGAACCTCTAGTTCACGCTTTGATCTTTAATACAACTTGGTATGAGTGTGATATCCGATAGGTGCTTGAAAGAGTAGAAAGCACAAAACCTTTAAAATCTCAAAAGAGTAGCTCTTCAAGACTTGAAAAATGTACTTTAGGGTTTTATTTATATACCTAGTGAATTTGGACAGAAATCCTAAACGTTTAATGGCTGTTGGGCTTTATTTAAATATCTATAGAAATGCATCTCGATCAATCGAAGTTCAATCTCAATCGATCGAGCTTGTCAGTTTTTGTTTTCTTGAACTTGCAATTTGTATGTTCTTGAATTTTGATTTGTAGCTAGCACTTTGAGCAATGTCTAATATGACCTATATATAGACACTATAATACCTAGACAAGTTATGTTCACGGTTTACCAATTGTTCTAAATAGGGGTGTTAGGTTCTAAAGATTTAGGAATTTATGTATTTAGAACTCTAATGCGTAATGTTGGCAAACCATGATCAAAACAATATGTTTAGTCTTGTTTAGGCTTGCTTAAAGTTGTGTATTTCATGTAAAGTTGGAATCGAGTGGCTGCAGATGTATTGGTACATTTCGGCCTGGTTCGATTGATTGAAGGATAGACTTGATCGATCGAAAGTCGGCCAGAATATTTTTTCTGCAGAATTTCCAACTCAGCCCTATCTCATTAAACATTTAGGGTTTTATGTTTTTGCCCTAGGTATATAAGGCAAAACTCTAGCCACGTTTTTTTGAGTTGCTCTGGTTGTATTGTTGCTCATACTTTGCAGTTAGTGTGAATCTCTTGTGAGATCCTTGAGGAGCTTTCCTTCACATAAACTTAGGGTTTTCAAGGTAGAGATATTATCAACATCTTGATAATCAACTCAGTTGCTGCCATTGAAGCTTAAAGAAAAACAAGCAGGAGTGCTTGTACTTGATTGGAGAATCCAAGAAAGAAAGAGTCCGTGGATTCGGAGCTTGCACGTGATCGTGTCAGTAAGTTCTACTGGTGGGTAGCATTAAGAAGTCAAGCGGGGAGCTTGTAAGTCTTTTTGTATGAACATCGATTTTTTCATATAGTGGATTCAAGTTTACCTTGAGAATAACTAGGTTAAATCCTCCTCAAGTTTTTTACCGGTTTGGTTTTCCTAGGTGATCATATCTTTGTATTCTTTATATTTCCACTGCTTTATATCTTGATATGATTATTTGATTGTGTTAACCTAGATTTGCTTAATTTAACTAAGTTAATCACTTGGCTAAATAAACTAGGTTAATCCAATTGTTGTTTTAAGGGGTCTAAAACCTAACAAGTGGTATCAGAGCAGGTAGCTCTCTTGTTGTAGATCTTTTGATCTCTGAGTTGATCCTTAACCCTTGTTGTCATGGAACACAGACACTCTCTGGTTATTCCTCCTCACTTTGATAGGAATAACTATGCTTATTGGAAAGTAAGGATGAAAGCATTCTTGAAATCTATTGATGAGAGGGTTTGGAATTCCGTTGAGTACGGATGAGAGAATCCCACTACTCCTGTGAGTGAGTGGCAAACTTCTCAAAAAGAAGAAGTTGGTTTCAAAAGTAAAGGTATGAATGCCATCTTTAATGCTGTTTCTATGGAGGAATTTAAGAGAATCTCAAATATTGAGGTTGCTCACACTGGTTGGAAAATCCTTCAGACTATGCATGAAGGCACAAAGGTAGTGAAGATTAATAAATTGTAGTAATTAACTTCTAGATTTGAAAGCATTAGGATGTCTAATGATGAATCTTTTGATGAATTCTATGCTAAATTGAATGATATTGTTAATTCTGCTTTTAATCTGGGTGAAATCTATGATCAACCTAAAATTTTAGGAAGATTCTTAGATCCTTGACTGAGGACTTTAGACACAAAGTGACTGCCATTACTGAGAGCAAGGATGTGGACTCCATCCCTATTGATGAACTTGTAGGATCTCTTCAGTCCTATAAGTTAGACCTACCCAAAGCAAACAAATCCAAATCAATGGCTCTTAAGTCAGTTGATGATGTTGAGGTTGGTGGATTTGATAATGAGCTCTCTGCTATAGAGATTGCGTACCTCGCCAAGAGCTTTAGAAACTTTCTTAGGAATAACAACAGAAAGGCGAAAGGTACAAACACTACTGAACCTAGAAATTTTAGGAAGAATGATCCCATTAAGGTTAGCAACACTGAAAAACCTAGAGAAAAAGTAAGTCAATCTTTCAATAATTCTTTGGGTTCTCAATGTTTTGGATGTCAAGGGTATGGTCATGTTAAATCTGAATGTCCTACATTCTTGAGAACTAATGGTAAAGTTATGGCTGTAACCCTTAGTGATAATGAGGTTTCTGATGATGAGTCTGGATGTGACGAGGATGGAAACTTCATTGCTTTCACTGCTACTACTGTAGTCAATGAAAGCGTGTATGTTGAAGAGAACCCTTTTGATGGGGAACTCTCTGAGGATGCAAATCTTCAAGAGGCCTATAATAAACTTTGCAAAGTTGCTGCAAAGGATGCTATGAATGTTGAACTTGGCCTGAAGAAAATTGAATCTCTTGAGCTTGATAAGAAGAATTTGCTTGTTAAATTATTTGATGCTAATGATCTTTTGAACCATGTGAAATTTGAGAACATGCTCTTGCTTGATAAAGTTAAAACTTTGGAACATGATTTATCTGTTGCTAGATCTGCTAGTTCTAAACTTGATCAAATACTGAATGTTCAAAAGGCTCCTTCTGACAAATCTGGATTAGGTTTTGTTGAAAGCATCTTTGTGTCTGCACCTAATTCCACGAACTTTGTTCCTTCATCTTCTTCTGAACCTTCCGTGAGTGAGGTTGTGAGTGAAACTGTCAAACCCCCTGTGAGTGAGGTTGTCAAACCTATAGAAGTTTCACTTCCTAGGAAGATTAGGGTTGATCTGGGAGAGTCTAAACCTAAAGAGTCTACCCTTTCTAAGGACAAGATGCATGGTAAACCTGCTTGGGTTTGTCACTTTTGTGGAAAGTCTAGACACATTCGTCCTAACTGTTACAAGTTTCAAGCTGCTAAGAGAGCAAACAAACCAAAAGTGCCTGTGCCTCAAGCACAAGATCCTATGGCACTCATTGGTGAATTGGTAAAGACTTTAAACCTTTATTCCAATCTTGGAGTTGGAAATCACTCGAACGTGAATAGGAACTCCAATGCTCGTGGTGCATCTAATAGGTTTTGGATGCAAAAGACTCGATCTAATTGAGTCTTTCTGACATGGTCCTTGTGCTTCATTGCTCTACTCTTTTGTGACCATTGTTCTTTGTTTTTGTGTTGTTTTTGTTTCTAGGACTTGCATTGCATAACATTCATGCATTTCATTCTAGGATTTTCTTTGTTTTCTCTTTTTTAAATAAAAAAAAAAAAGAAAAAAGAAAAAAGAAAAAAGGAAAGCAAATTGTGTTTGGCTTTATTTTTCTTGGTCTTTGAAAACAAGGTTGGTCAATTTATTTACACATAACATGTCTTTGTACCTTGTTTAGCTTTGATGAGCTTATATATTGCACTTGACTAGTTGAAGTTTTGTAGTGCATGTTGTGTGGGAAAGATGTTTATGGTGTTTATCACTTTGTCTTAATCTTGAAGTCACATGTTATTTGACTGTCGGACTTGATCCTTTTGAGAAAGGCATAAATAACCATCTCACCACTGTTCACTAGCCAATCATGAACACCTTAGTGCATATCGTAAAATTTTGTGCTCGAGAAAGTGTAGCACATGCACAAAAAGAACATAAGGTGATGCCTCGGTTTAAATGCTTAATGCTTAAAATTGGTGTGTACTATTAGGCTTGATGCCAAATCGCATAATTAAAATTGATGTGTACATTATGAGGCAAAAATTCAAGAAACTTACATGATTGCAAGATTATGTTCTAGGAGATGTGAGAGTTATATGATGTAACTCTTTAGGTGATAGTCTCTTTTAAATTCTATGTGATGGATTTTGTAGACTTTGTGATTGATATTCACATATCACCTCACATGTATCTCAAGTTTTTGCTAGTAGTACACACTACACAAGTTACTCTTGGCTAAACACTGTACATGTTATTGTGTGTGTTTTTGGTCTAACCAACCAAGTTTGAAAATACCTTGAGTATTATGCAAAACATTTTTTTTGCTTGAGAATGTAAAGGAAGAATGGTTGAAATTTTCTTTGAAAAATTGGGGTTAAAACTTGGGTTTTTGAAAACGCATTTCATCTCATACTCATGCATTTTGTTTCATCAATTTTAATGCTTTGAGGAGTTGTGCCCAAAATGTGGTTGTTGTTTTTCAAAACTGTGTTTTTTCTCAAAAATTTTGTGAGCCTCTGCCTGTTTCGATCGATCCATTCTGTTTTTCGATCGATCGAAAATTACTTAAAATCCTTTTAGGAGTCTTAGGTTGATTTGATCGATTGAATGTAATTTTCGATCAATCGAATATCGTGAATCAGGTTTTTTAAAACACTGTTCTTGACTTTTTTCAAATCACTTTTTCAAAAAGTTTCAAAACCTTTTTCTCTCTCTCCGACTCAGCAAGCTCACTCAGCAATTTTTTGTTGTTTTCTTCCGAATCTTTTGCAAAGAATTTGTCCTCTAAGGCCGATAAGTCTATTTTACCCTTTCCTTTTCTTTTATTTTCAAGTTTCATGCATATTTCCTTGAGATTTTTGGACCTATTCTTTTTGGGGTTTTTCTTGATTCAAGCCATATTATGTTAAATTGATCAATGGATTTTTGTTGGGACATGATATAAACATGATATTGACGGTTTAATTTGATCAATTCTGTGTTTTATGAAAAATTGAAAAATCTAGGGCTTGTATTTGATCCGAATTGGGGATTTGTTTCAATTGGGTTCAATTGATGAAATTGGCTTGTTGAATTGATGTCATTGATCATTATATTATGTTTTCTAACTTGTGTGATGATCAATTTGTCAATTTTTATTTTTAAATCTTAACAAGTGGTTTTCAATTTTGGGGTTTTTTGTTAGAAACTCTGTGCTCAAGCCAATTTTGTGAAATTGAATTTAAATTGAACTTAGTTTAACTACATTAGAACATGCATCATGTCATTAATATTGTTCATGCATCATATAGATTTTTTGTTCTATATTTTTTTTGTGCTAACTTGCAGTCTGCCCTTAGTTTGTGTTTCTTTTGTGTTCTTTTGATTCTATCTTTGTGTCTCTGTCCTTTCCTTAGCATCATGCCTAGGAAGACTAGAGCTCGTAGGTCTGTTCCCTCACCTTCTTTTGATCATGAGAAGTTTCCGAGTGAGAAAAACCAAGAGATTTTTGATACTTTGAATCTTAGGAGAAAGATATTGGCTGGGCTTTCTGTTGTGTTTGATGAGCTTGATCCTGCCATTAGGGCAAATTTTGAGCATCGGAGCTGGTTACCTTCGTTGGATATTTATGATCCTCTTCCTCTAGCTACCTTGATTAGAGAGTTCTTTTCGAACATCTCTATCCGCATCTATGATTCCAACACTTTGGTAAAGAGTTGGATATGAGGCATAGAGTACATCATCACTCCTACTGTAGTGGCTGATGCTCTAGGGGTACCTTTGGTCCAGCACCCTGTCTACCCTTATGATGAGTCTCCTCTTTTGAGTGATGTCATGTCATACATCACTGGGTCTTCTATCCAATGGGGTTCTGATCCTAGGATCACCACTGCTGAGCTATCTGAGTTGCACTATCTCTTCTTTAGGATAGCATGTCATTCTATATGGCCCATTTCTCATCTTCACACCATTCCTCTCAAGTGGTGTATCTTTTTGTATGCTCTAGTGACTGATGCTTCTATTAGTTTTCCTCGTTTGTTTTCTTCGTTCTTTGAATAAAGTTTATAGGAGTTCATCTTCCTCTCATGCTCTTGTCCATCCTATCTTTATTCATAGGATTTTGTTATATCTTGGTCTAGATGATTTCCCTTCTTCTGAGCCCGTTCATGTTATTGCTCCCATAGGTGCGTCTTTTCTTAGACAAAGGGCTACTCATCTTCGAGTTGGCTCTAAACACCCTAGGTCTGAGCCTTCTGGGAGCGCACCTCCTCCTTCTTCTTCTACAGGTCCTGTTGGTAAGGATGTTCCTGATCCTATTGGTGATGCTGCTGCTGCCGATGTTCCTCCACCTCCTTCGGATGACTTTGATATACGTCGTACCTTGGAGACTGTCATGACCGTTCAGGCGACTCATAGTCAGATTTTGGTGGACTTGATTGATGAGATACGTGCTTTACGAGCCGACTTAGCGCATCTTCGTTCACCCTCACCACCTCCTTTTGATGATGGCGTGTGATTGTCCTTTGGCATTCTGTCACAAAAAAGGGGAGTAGAGTTTTGACACTGTAGAGGAGTTTTTGTAGTTAGGGGGAGTTTTTCTTTTGTTTTGCGGAGCTAGTGGAGATATTAGATTGTATCTAGGTGCTTCACTGTGTATATCATTTTTTTTTTTGGGCTATTCATGATAGGGGGAGTTACGTTGATTTTGATATACATGATTCTTGTTCTTGTGTTCACTGATTATTGATTTATATTTATGAGTTATTCATTGATATATGTCTTTATTATGTGTTGTGTGAAACATGCAAGAATGTTTTATTTTTGTTGTATCTAACTTAAGGGGAGAGTTAGTTTACATATCTGTTGATTTACTTTTTTCTGTCACACATGCGTTTGTTGAGTGTTTCAGGAATATACAGGTTGACTCAATTGAGCTGCTGTCTACACTTGCAACTGATGGATAGTAGTTAGGATTGAATTTGTGTTTATGAGTATTATTGTTGTAAAGGATTTTTATTTGTAAACTTTGAGCTTTTAATTTGTGTTTTGTCACGGATTACCAAAGGGGGAGTTTGTTAGGTTCTAAAGATTTAGGAATTTATGTATTTAGAACTCTAATGTGTAATGTTGGCAAACCATGATCAAAAAAATATGTTTAGTCTTGTTTAGGCTTGCTCAAAGTTGTGTATTTCATGTAAAGTTGGAATCGAGTGGCTGCAGATGTATTGGTACATTTTGGCTTGGCTCGATCGATCGAGTCGATCGAAGGATAGACTCGATCGATCGAAAGTCGGCCAGAATATTTTTTTGCAGAATTTCCAACTCAGCCCTATCTCATTAAACGTTTAGGGTTTTATATTTTTGCCCTAGGTATATAAGGCAAAACCCTAGCCACGTTTTTTTGAGTTGCTCTGGTGTCTACACTTGCAACTGATGGATAGTAGTTATGATTGAATTTGTGTTTATGAGCATTATTGTTGTAAAGGGCTTTTATTTGTAAAGTTTGAGCTTTTAATTTGTGTTTTGTCACGGATTGCCAAAGGGGGAGTTTGTTAGGTTCTAAAGATTTAGGAATTTATGTATTTAGAACTCTAATGTGTAATGTTGGCAAACCATGATCAAAACAATATATTTAGTTTTGTTTAGGCTTGCTCAAAGTTGTGTATTTCATGTAAAGTTGGAATCGAGTGGCTACAGATGTATTGGTACATTTCGGCCTGGCACGATCGATCGAGTCGATCGAAGGATAGACTAGATCGATCGAAAGTCGGCCAGAATGTTTTTTCTACAGAATTTCCAACTCAACCCTATCTCATTAAACATTTAGGGTTTTATGTTTTTGCCCTAGGTATATAAAGCAAAACCCTAGCTACATTTTTTTGAGTTGCTCTGGTTGTATTGTTGCTCATACTTTACGGTTTGTATGAATCTCTTGTGAGATCCTTGAGGAGTTTTCCTTCACATAAACTTAGGATTTTCAAGGTAGCGATATTATCAACATCTTGATGATCAACTCAGTTGTTGCCATTGAAGCTTAAAGAAAAACAAGCAGGAGTGCTTGTACTTGATTGGAGAATCCAAGAAAGAAGGAGTCCGTGAATTCGGAGCTTGCACATGATCGTGTCAGTAAGTTCTACTAGTGGGTAGCATTAGGAAGTCAAGCGGGGAGCTTGTAAGTCTTTTTGTGTGAACTTCAATTCGTTCATATAGTGGATTCAAGTTTACCTTGAGGATAGCTAGGTTAAATCCTCCCTAGGTTTTTCACCGGTTTGATTTTCCTGGGTGATCATATCTTTGTGTTCTTTATATTTCCGCTACTTTATATCTTGATGTGATTATTTGATTGTGTTAACCTAGATTTGCATAATTTGACTAAGTTAATGACTTGGCTAAATAAACTAGGTTAATCCAATTGTTGTTTTAAGGGGTCTAAAACCTAACAAGGGGTGTTCACCAAAATGCATAAATCGCACAAACCGCAAAAAACCACACCAAAACCGCCCGCAGAATGGCATAACTACACCGCACCACAAGTAATAGTGTGTATGTTTTTAGACCCCTTAAAACACAACCAAATTAACCTAATTAATTAACCAAGTTATTACTTAGTCCAAATTCCAGATCTAGGTTATCACAATCAAACAATCATATCATGTATAGCAACGGAAATATAAATAACACAAAGATATGATCACCCAGGAAAACCAAATCGGTAAAAATCCTGGGGAGGATTTAACCTAGCTATCCTCAAAGTAAACTTGAATCCACTATAGAAAGAATTGAAGTTTTACAATAGAATTTAGACCACTAACATTTTATTGTTACCCACCAGTAGAAAACTTACTGATACGACCACGTGCAAGCTCCAAGATCATAGACTCCTTTTTTCTTGGATTCTCCAGCAAGTACAAGCACCCCCGCTTGTGTATCTTTAATCTCCTATGGCAGCAATTGAATGATCATCAAGTTCTTGAAGAAATCTCATCCTTGATAATCTTAAACTTGTGTAAAGGAAAACTCCTCTCAGATCTCACAAGAGATTCACACAAACAGCAATGTAAGCAACCTCTAAAACATGGCTAGGGTTTGCCTTATATACCTAGGGCAAAAACATAAAACCCGAAACGTTTTAGGAGTTAGGGCTGAGTTGGAATTATGCTGTAAAAACGCATTCTGCCCAATTTTCGATTGATCGAGCCTAAGCTTCGATCAATCGAGCCAGGCTGAGATGCACAGTAACTTTTGCATCAACTCGATTCCAACTTTACATAAAAAACACAATTTTGAGCAAGCCTACACAAGACTAAACAACTTGTTTTGATCATGGTTTGTCAACATTACGCATTAGAGTTCTAAATACATTAATTTCTAAATCTTTAGAACCTAACATAGTGCACCGCACCGCACCACACCACACCGCATGGTGCAGTGCGGTTTGCGGTTTTATAATAAGAAAACCGCACAAACCGCATCGCACCCTCTCTATATATTAATATATTTATTTATTTTTAATATTCAATATATTATTAATAGTTTAATAACCCTAGTTTTCAAAAAAAAAAATTAATAATCCTAGCTAGTGTTGACTAGAAAAGCCAAAAAAAAAAACTAGCTCAATAATTTAAAACTTGGCCCAAAAAAAAGAGAAATTAGTTTTGGGCTAAGTAGGAAAATTCCAAAATTTGAAAAATATACCAATTTTAAACCGTATCTTATACATAGTATCGCACATGTGACCACAAAAATGAGATGTTGTGCGGTTATGGTTTTGGTTAAACTCTAAACCGCACCACTCCGCACCGCACCGCACATGTGACTACAAAAATAAGGTACGGTGCAGTTATAGTTTTAGCTAAATTGCACCGCAAAGTGCGGTGTTAAAAAAGGTCCAAAAATGCAACGCACCGCGAATACCCCTAGTTCTAAACATTTAGAACCTAACACTTACAAATTGAAGAGAAGTGAAAGGCTTGTATTCTCTAGTACCACGTGTAAATCATTAAAAAAAAGTGCATACAAACTGACACAACAAATATGTGTCTCACTTTGTATGCATAATTCCAAACATACAGAGTAAAGACTACGGATAGAAAATTAAAAAAAAAAAAAAAATTAAGTGCATACAAAGTGACATACAAATTTTTTTTTTCAAAAAATTAAGTTTTAGTTGAATGCATAATTGATAATTCCAAACCTCAACTACCAAGTAAATTAAAGAATAGAAACAAACATCTTTCCCTCGCACAAAAGAGAGATACCTTGCAAGTTTTGAAGAGGAAATAAAAGCAAGAGATTGAATTTTGCTTTCATATAAGAAAGTAATCAGCTAATTACGATAAAGCCAGGAAACTCGATTTGCCAAGTAAAGAATATATGTATAGTTTTCGAGAAGCACAAAGAGACTTGCCTTGCAAATTTAAAAATAAATAAATAAAAGCGAGACATCTATGGGAAAGTCATAAATCAAGAAGATAAAGCGAGGAACGAACTCGGAACGCCATGTTACGAATACACTACCAGTAGATAATTCACCTTCACGCTTAGAGAGTGATCTCTGTCTTATTACAAATAGAAGAAGTAATGCAGATCATTAGCTCATGTCTAATATTTAATCGAGAACCTAAAACTATGCAAGAACTCCAAATGTCAAGTAAAGTACATTACCCGAACCTTTGCAAAAGAAAGACTTGTTTGCTTGCAAATTGAAGAAAAGTAAAGGCCGGTGGCTTATAGCTATCTAGTAGGAAAGCAATAAATTAAAGATAACAAGCCAGAAGAATATAAAATTCTAGGAAGTATAATCGACGATGCAATTCCTTTGCAATGAATGACTTATCCAAAAAGAAAGGAAAAAAAAAAAAATACAATAATTCTTGTTCCACACAGTTTTTCGCACATTATCATACCCACCCTCTTGGATCGTGTTTTCAAAATATATTTGAACTAAAATATTGTGTTTTAAAATACCATTTCAGCTTACGTGGCACAGTATATATGTACACACTGGCTATGATAATCATTTAAAAAATAAAAATCATTTACAAAACATGGAGCATGTGACCGCATCATTTTGTGGTCCTTGTGGATTACAATTGGGCCCTACGGTCCACCCTTAAAAATCGTATGAACCAAAATTCCAATATTATTTTATGAAGCACACGGATATACACAAGACATGGTGACATCTTAATTCTTGAAAACTTAACCACATGTTGGCATATTACAATTAATTCAATTAAATAATATAAATTTTTATGCACAATTTATTTATTTATAGATATAAATTTTAGGTTTCGGGGGTATTTTTGGTAATTTTAGAGGTTTCAAGTTATTTGTGGTCATTTTAGAGGTTTTGAGTTTATTTGGATCATTTTAAAGGTTTAGGGGTATTTTCGTCATTTTATAGTTTTAGCGGGTATTTTGGTCATTTTCTAGGTTTTTGGGGTATTTCGGTCATTTTTATGTATCGGGGTTATTTCGGTCAATTTTTATAGTTCAGGGTTATTTTGGTCATTTTGTAGGTTTTGAGGGTATTTCGGTCAATTTTTAGGTTTAAGTGGTATTTTGGTTAATTTTTAGGTTTCGGGGGTATTTTGGTTATTTTAAAGGTTTTGTGGGTATTTTAGTCATGTTTTAGGTTTAGGGGGTATTTTGGTAATTTTTCGATTTTAGGAGTATTTTGATCAGTTTTTAGGTTTCGGAGGTATTTCGGTCATTTTTTAGGTTTTAGGAGTATTTTGATTATTTTTAGGTTTCAGTAGTATTTCGATCAATTTTTAGGTTTAGCAGATATTTTGATCAATTTTTATGTTTCAGGAATATTTTTGTAATTTTTTATTATTTGAGGGGTATTTTGGTCATTTTTTAGGTTTTAGAGGTATTTCGGTCTTTTTTTTTTAGGTTTAGGGGGTATTTTGGTCAGTTTTTAGGTTTCAGAGGTATTTTGGTCATTTTTTTAGTTTCGGTGATATTTTAGTCATTTTTTAGGTTTTGGAGGTATTTTGGTCATTTTTAATGTTATTTTTTTTTTAATAGCAAATTTGGTCTTTTTTATGATTAGGGAGTATTTTGGTAAATTTGAAGGATTTTATGAGTACTTATGGTCATTTTCAAGTTTTAGTGGCATTTTGGTAATTTTGATAATTGGATGGATTGGGATTTACCCATAATAACTTGGTTGGATTGGGTTTGTGATAGAAGTAATTAGTTAAATGGGCAATAAATGGATAAATGAGTTTTATATACCCCACTCAATTATACCCACTCCAAAGCCACCCGTTTGACACCCCTAGACGAAGGATGACCAGAGGCATCCGTCCTCCTTGGTTCCTTCATCCAACTTTGGGTACAAGAAATGGCTACAGGATGACATTAAATGGGTCCTGATAGATGAAAACACTTACAAGAAGTCTAGCAAAAGGAAGAGGGTTGACTGACAACCTTGATATGACCCAAATTTTACTTTTCTACACTTTATGATTCTCATGTCTTTTCTTTTAGGTTTAATAAAGGATTGGAATGTTCCAAATCTTCTATGGAAACAAACTTATCATCTTTTAATTTGAGCAATAAGAGAATCGTTCATTTATTATCTTTGCTTATTGTCTCTATTTTTCTTTCTTTCTTTTTTTCTTTTTTTTTTTTCCTTCTCTTTTTTCCTTTTTCATTTCTTTTTTTCCATACCATATAATTTTTGCCTATGACATCCTTGAAGGAATTTTTGCCATGCCCATGGTCTTCCTCCTATCTTTTGCCTAGACCGCCCTTTCGGGTTTTCAATCTAACAGGGTTCTTTTGCCTTAACTTTTGCCTAGGCCGCCCTTTCGGGTTTTCAAACTAGTAGGCTTTTTTCTTTTTCTTCAAATGTTGTATCTTCGGAGTCTATCTATGTTGATTGGGTGAAGCATCTATTCCCCATCCAAATCTGTAATTCTAGTAGCACCTCCTGTCATAATCTTCTTGATAATAAAAGGCCTAGACCATCTTGGCTTCATCTTTCCTCTTGGATCAAAAGTTTCATCTCTCAGCACTTTTAGAACCAAGTCCCATTCTTTAAGGTTTCTAGGTTTCACCTTTTTGTTAAATGCTCTAGCAATCCTCTTTTAGCACCCTTGTGCATAGGATTGTGCCCTAGCTCCCTTCTCATTTATCAAAGCCGATTGCTTATATCTTGCTCTCATCCAATCTTCTTCTAGGATCTTGGTTTCTACTAGCACTCACAAAGATTGTATCTCCACCTCAAGGGGAAGTACCGCTTCACTAGCATAGACCAAAGAGTAAGGGGTTTGCCCTAGTCGATGCACGAATAGAAGTTCTATAGCCCCATAAAGCAAATGGAAGTTTCTCGACTCAATCTTTGTATATCACTACCAACTTCGATAGGATGTTCTTGATATTCTTATTGGCTGCTTCTACGGCCCCCTTGGTCTGCGGTCGGTATGGTAAAGACTTGTGAAGCTCAATATTATATAGCTCTATTATCCTTCGAACTTCCCCCTCCAAGTGGGAGTCATTATCTGAGATGATTTATTGTGGTACTCCGTATCTGTAAATGATGTTATTCTCTATGAACCGAGCACATACTTAGCTTTCAAGACGAAGTAGGAGACTGCTTCCACCCACTTAGTGAAGTAGTCAATTGCAACTAGGATGCATTCGTGTCCATTTGAGGCTTTAGGAGCTATCCTTCCAATCACATTTATGCCCCATACTGAGAAAGGCCAAAGAGAGGTCATACTATACAATTCACTAGGTGGTACGTGGTTCAAGTTTGTTAGGACATATGTAATTCACTTGTTAGGAACATATGTTACTACTTTATGTAATTGGCTAATCCTTTAACAAAATACATTTTACTTGTAATTAGGTAGATCTAGGATGTCTTTAATACTTTAAGAAATCTTGTTTTAAGTTCAAGTGTTAAAGCCATGCAAATCTGTCCAAGATTCAAGTGTAGAAAGTGATGTTCATTAAAGCTCGACAACTAGCTATCTATCGAGACCTATAGAGTTGTTGAAGCCTGTGGCTCAACAGCAACTCCACAGATAGGGCATCTGTCGAGGTTTATGAAAAACAGAATTTCAATTCTGTTTTGACTCCAATCTATGATTGTATGTTTGGGCTTTCTTTTCTCACAACCCTAGACATATAAAATGATTATTTTAGGCTCGTAAAAGGTGACACAAGTTGCACAAGTGTTAAGAAAAGTTTGTTCAAGCAAATTATGACCGGAGACAGAATTTGCCCTAGTTCATCTTTCTTGTGAAGAAGCTGCTGTGTTTGTACACTATAAGGTTTTGTAACCAAGCATCTTCTTGATCTTCATCATCTTGATGAACTGAAGAACTTTGCAGCCAACAACCTTCTCTAGTTGGTGATTGAAGTTGCGTACTGGGATCCGCGCAATTGGTTAGTCACGTACTAGGAGCCGTGCATTACAAGGAAAGATTGTCACTACAGAATAAGTCCAATTAGATATTGGGGTAAGGGTTCAACTGTAGGTTGGTATAAGGTACTGGGATTCCTTTACTTGTAACCGCTTGTTGTGATAATAGTGGATTCTTGGGAGTGATGACCTTAAAATCACCCGGTGGGGTGTTTGCCGTGTAGGTTTTCCCCATTCGTAAACAAATCACCGTGTCAATTTATTTTCCGTTGCATACTTAGTTTAATTGGTGATTTATTTGTATTATCACGCATTTGCATGTTAATTTGATTAATTAAGAAACTTGGCTAATTAATCAATTAATTCATCACAAGGGGTCAATTCGTTTTTGGCCTATCAAATGGCATTAGAGCAGGCACACTCTGATTAGGTTTTAATCTTTGTTGTGTGATCCATTAACCCCTGTTTGTCATGGATAGAGGACAGTGTCTTATGATACCTCATTTATTTGATGGCACTAATTATGCATACTGGAAAGTACACATGATAGCTTTCTTGTAGTCTCTAGATGAGAAAGTGTGGCAAGCTGTGGAGATAGGCTGGACCTAGCCAAAGGAAGCACCAGTTGATTGGGATGATGCCAAGATCAAGGCGGTAAACTTCAATAGCAGGGCATTAAATGCTTTGTTCAGTGCAGTCATATCCTCCACTGAAACTGCGAAGGAAGCATGGACCATCCCCCTAACAACCTATGAAGGAACCAAGGCTGTCAAGGATTCAAAACTTCAAAGGCACACTACAAGCTTCGAAGAGATCAAGATGGAGGATGATGAGTCGTTTGATGAGTTCTATGCCAAACTCAAGGAAATAGTAAACTCAGCTTTTAATCTTGGGGAAACCATTCCAGAACCCAAGATTGTGAGAAAGGTGCTTAGATCTCTACCCAAGAGATTGCATGCCAAGATCATCACGATCGAGGAATCAAAGGACATTGACAAGATTCCTTTGACAAAGCTGGTTGGTAATCTGCAGACCTATGAGTTAGGTTTAACAAGAATTGGTAAGTCGAGTAAGGGCAAGAGCATGGCATTGAAGGCCAAGAGCAGTGATACTGATGAGTCTTCAGACGATGAGGATTCTAAGATGAAGTCTAATATTACAAGGCAATTCAAGAAGTTCATGAAGAATGCCAATGGGAAGGGCTTTAACAAGGACCGTAGACAATTCAGTTCTTCTCATTTCAAGAGCCAAGATAAAGGGAAGAAGGATGCTAGGGATGGCAGTCAGTATACTGTTTCTTCAGGACCAAAGCTTTGGGTGTCAAGGCTTCGGTCACATGAAACAAGAGTTCCCTACATATCTCAAGACCATTGGGAAAAGCAAGGCACTTGTTGCTACGTTAAATGGCACTAAGCCTGAAGATGATTACGACAATGAGAATAATGGAATCCTGAATGCCTTCACTGCCACTATCAATCCTATTGAGGGGATTGTTGAAGATGTGGATGAAGAAGAGGAATTGGTGGAGTCCAAGTTTGAGAAGATGGATGAACAAGAAGACATCCACACAACCTATGCAAAGTTATACAAGGTCTCAGAAAAGCATGAGAAGTTGTATAGGCTGACCACTGAGAAGCTTAGTGATGTGGAGCTTAAGCGTGAATAGCTTTCCACAAAGTTTGACGAAGCCAATCAAACTATTGGAGCACTAAGGTTTGAGAATAACTTCTTGGCTAAGAAGATCAAGAAGCTTGAGGCAAACTGATAGGCCAAAAACGTATTGACCCCTTGTGATTAAATTAATTAATTAATTAGCCAAGTTATTAATTAATCAATTTAACATGCAAACGCGTGGTAGCACAAACAAATCACCAATAAACTAATTATGCAATGGAAAATAAATAACATGGTGATTTGTTTACGAATGGGGAAAACCTGACGGCAAAAACCCCACCGGGTGATTTTCAAGTTACTACTCCCGAATCTCCACTATTATCACAACAAGCGGTTACAAGTAAAGGAGTCCCAAATATCTTACCAACCTACAGTTGAACCCTTACCCCAATACCCAATTGGACTTGTTCTGTAGTGACAGTTTCCCCTTTTGATGCACAGCTCCCAAGTACGTGACTAACCAATGCACAGATCCCAATACACAACTTCAATCACCAACTAGAAAAAGTTGTTGGCTACAAAGTTCTTCAGTTCATCCACGATGAAGATCAAGAAGATGCTTGGTCACAAAACCCAAAGGTGCACACACACAGCAACTTCCTCAGAAGAGATGAACTAGGGCAAGAACTTCGTCTCCGATCACAATTTGCTTGAACAGAGTTTGCTCAATGCTTATGCAACTTGTGAACACTTTGACGGCCCTTAAAACAATCCTTTTATATGTCTAAGGTTAGGAGAAAAGAATGTCCAAAGACACATTCACGGATCCCAAGAAATCAGATCAGTAATTCTGATTTTATAAACCTCGACAGATAGTAAGGTGTCGAGAAGCTAGCAAGCAGGTGTCGAGCTTTAATGAATGTACACTTCTTCAGCTTGTTTCTTGGACAGACTTGATGACTTCAACACTTGATCTTGAAACCTTGTTTCTTGAAGTATTAAAAGCACCTAGAACTACCCAATTACAAGTTGAGTGCATTTTGCTAAAAGATTAGCCAATTACATAAAAGAATGACATATGTTCTTAACAAGTGAAACACATATGTCCTAACAATCTCCCTCTTTGGCAATCCGTGACAAAACCACAACAAACAAATGAATATATGAGAGAAGTCATAAATCACTCAACTCATATTCACTTGTTGAATACAATAAAATCTATCCTAACACAAACTCTTGAAAAACTTTGCAAGAAGAGAGTTTATGACAAGTAGACTTTGACAACCTATATTTCTGAAACACTCTAAACAAAACTCATCAAGGCATCTTAGTGTGAAACAGAAATAATAGATTGTATACCAATATAAGAAGCATGTGTATAAACATAGAAAAGAAACAACACATGTAGAAGTAGGTGAAAGAAACATACATCCACATATAGAGAAAATAAGTACAAAGTATGTAAAAACTGGTCACAAGACCTAATGTACAAGAACAATGTTGAACAGTTTTAGACCCCTTAAACCAACCAGATTAACCTAGTTAATTAGCCAAATGATTAACTTAGTCAAATTATGCAATTCTAGGTTATCCCAAACATACAATCATATCAAAAATATAAAGCAGCGAAAATATAAATAATACAATAATATGATCACCCAGGAAACCACACGGTAAAAACCTGGGGAGGATTTGACCTAGCTATTCCCAAGGTAAACTGAATCCACTATGCGAAAGAGTCGAAGTTCATACAAAAGGACTTACAAGCTCCCCGCTTGACTTCCTAATGCAACCCACCAGTAGAACTTACTGACACGACCATGTGCAAACTCCGAATCCACGGACTCCTTCTTTCTTGGATTCTCCAATCAGCTACAAGCATCCACGCTTGTTATTCTTAAAGCTCCAAAGACAGCAACCGAGTTGATCATCAAGATGTTGATATAATCTCTACCTTGAAAACCCTAAGTTTATGTGAAGGAAAGCTCCTTAGTGATCTCACAAGAGATTCACACAAACCGCAATATATGAGCAACAATACAACAAGAGCAACTCTACAAAACGTGGCTACGGTTTTGCCTTTTATACGTAGGGCAAAAATAGAAAACCCAAAACATTTAATGAGTTAGGGCTGAGTTGGAAAATTCTACAGAAAAACATTTTGGCCTACTTTCGATCGATCGAGTCTAACTTTTGATCGATCGAGCCAGGCCGAAATGCACCAATGCATCTACAGCCTCTCGATTCCAACTTTACATAAAATATATAATTTTGAGCAAGCCTAAACAAGACTAGACATATTGTTTTGATCATGGTTTGCCAACATTACACATTAGAGTTCTAAATACATAAATTCCTAAATATTTAGAACCTAACAAACTCCCCCTTTGGCAATCCGTGACAAAACACAAATTAAAAGCTCAAAGTTTACAAGTAAAAGCCCTTTACAAAAATAATGCTCATAAACTCAAATTCAATCCTAACTACTATCCATCAGTTGCAAGTGTAGACACCAGCTCAATTGAATCAACTTGTATATTCCTAAAACACTCAACAAACGCATAAACGCATGTGTGACAGAAAACAGTAAATCAACAGGTATAACATTCTTGTATGATTCAAACAACACATAATAAAGATATATATCAATGAACAACTCATAAATATAAATCAATAAATAGTGAATCACAAGAAACAAGAATCTTGTATATATCATGTATATCAAAAAAACTATTACTCCCCCTAACATGAATAGCCTTAAAAATGGTATATAAAGTGAAGCACCTAGATACAATCTAAAAACTCCACTAGCTCCTCAAAATAAAAAATATAGTCCCCCTCACTACAAAAACCCCTCTACAAGTCAAAACTTTACTCCTTCTTTTTGTGACGGAATGCCAAAGGGCAATCACAAGCCATCATCAAAAGGAGGTGGTGAGGGTGAATGAAGATGCGCCAAGTCGGCTTGCAGAGCACAAATCTCATCAAGCAAGTCCACCAAAATCTGACTATGAGCCGCCTGAACGGTCATAACAGTCTCCAAGGTACGACGAACATCAAAGTCATCCGAAGGAGGTGGAGGAACATCAGCAGCAGCAGCATCACCAATAGGATCAGGAACATCCTCACCAGCAGGACCTGTAGAAGAAGAGGGAGGAGGTGCAGTACCAGAAGGCTCAGACCTAGAGTGTTTAGAGCCTACTCGAAGGTGAGCAGCCCTCTGTTTAAGAAAAGACGCACCTATGTGAGCAATAACATGAACGAGCTCTGAAGAAGGAAAACCACCAAGATCAAGATATAACAAAATCCTATGAATAAAAATAGGATGGACAAAAGCATGAGAAGAAGATGAACTCCTATAAACTTCGTTCAAAGAACGAAGAAACAAATGAGGAAAACTGATAGGAGCATCAGTCACTAGAGCATACAAAAAGACACACCGCTCAAGAGGAATGGTGTGAAGATGAGAAATGGGCCAAATAGAATGACATGCTATCCTAAACAAGATATAGTGCAACTCAAATAGCTCAGCAGAGGTGATCCTAGGATCAAAATCTCACTGGATAGAAGACCCAGTGATGTAAGACATGATATCACTCAACAGAGGAGACTCATTATAAGGGTAGACTAGATGCTGGACCAAAGGTACCCCTAGAGCATCAGCCACTACAATAGGAGTAATGGTGTACTCTACGCCTTGTATCCAACTCTTTACCAGAGTGTTGGAATCATAGACGCGGATAGAGATGTTCAAAAAGAAATTTCTAATCAAGGTAGTAGGTGGAGGAGGATCAGAAATATCCACCAAGGGTAACCAACCCTGACGCTCAAAATTTGCCCTAATGGCAGGATCAAGCTCATCTAAGACAACAGTTCGCTCAGCCCAAATCTTTCTCTTAAGGTTCAGCTTCTTAAAAATCTCTTAGTTTTTCTCACAGGGAAACTTCTCACGGTCAAAAGAAGGTGGGGGTGGAGAAGGTGAGGGAACAGACCTACGAGCCCTAGTCTTCCTAGGCATAGTGCTAAGGAAAGGATAAAGACACAAAGAGAAAACTAAAAGACCACAAAAAAAAAAAAAAAAAAAAAAAAAAAAAAAAAAAAAAAAAAACCAAGGGCAGACTGCTAGTTAGCACAAAAAAAATATAAAACAAAAATCTATATGATGCATGAACAATTACAATGTTATGATGCATGTACTAATGCAGTAAACAAAGTTCAAATTAAGTTCGATTGCACAAAATTGGCTTGAGCATAGAGTTTCTAACAAAAACCCTAAAAATTTGAAAAACCACTTGAATGTTTTGAAGCAAATTGATGAATTGATCATCACACAGGGTTGAAAACAGATTAGAATGATCAATTTCATCAAAACAACAAGCCAATTTTATCAATTGAACCCAATTGAACAAAATCCCCAAATCGGATCAATTTCAAACCCTAGAATTTTCAATTTTTCACAAAACTCCAAATTGATCAAATTAACTATCATAGATCATGAATATATCCATATAGCAACAAAACCCATTGATCAATTTCACAAAACAAGGCTTGATTAAACAAAAATCCCAATTAATGCATAGTCCGAAAATTTACCCAAATACCATGAATTAATGCATGAAATCATGAAAAATAATGCAAAAGAAAGGGTAATATGGACATACCGGCTTAAGGAGAGAGAAACCTTGCTAAAAATTTGGAAGAAAACGACAAAAAAATCGTTGTGGAGCCTTCCGAGTCGGAGAGAGAAGAAAAAAAAAATTGAAACTTTTTGAAAAGTGACTTTGAAAAAGTCAGATCAGAGTTTTTAAAAAACTTGATTCACGATATTCGATTGATCGAAAATTACATTTGATTGATCGAATCAATCCGAGATTTCTAAAAAAAATTTAAGTAATTTTCGATCAATCGAAAATCAGATTGGATCGATCGAAACAGGCAGCGGCTCGCAACATTTTGAGAAAAAAAATACAGTTTTGAAAAACACAAACCACATTTTGAAAACAACTCCTCAAAGTATTAAAATTGTTGAAACAAAATGCATGAGTATGAGATGGAATGCTTTTTCAAAAACCCAAGTTTTAATCCCAGTTTCTCCAAAGAAAATTTCAACCATTCTCCCTTTAAATTCTCAAGCAAACAAATGTTTTGCATAGTACCCAAGGTATTTTCAAACTTGGTTAGTCAGACCAAAAACACACACAATAACATGTACAGTATTTAGCAAAGAGTAACATGTGTAGTGTGTGCAACTAGCAAAAGCTTGAGATACATGTGAGGTGATATGTGAATAGCAATCAATCACAAAGTCTACAAAATCCATCACATAGAATTCAAAAGAGACGATCACCTAAAGAGTTACATCATATAACTCCCACATCTCCTAGAACATAAGCTTGCAATCGTGTAAGTTTCTTGAATTTTGCCTCATAATTAGATGAATTTGGCAACAAGTCTAATAGTACACATCAGTTTTAATTATGTGAATTGGCATCAAGCCTAATAGTACACACTAGTTTTCATTATTAAGCAATTAACCGAGGCTACACCTTATATTCTTTTTGTGCATGTGCTACACTTTCTCGAGCACAAAATCTTATGATATGCACTCAGGTGTTCATGATTGGCTAGTGAACAGTGGTGATATGGTTATTTACGCATTTCTCAAAAGGATCAAGTCCAACAGTCAAATAACATGTGACATCAAGATTAAGACAAAGTGATAAACACCATAAACATCTTTCCCACACAACATGCACTACAAAGCTTCAACTAGTCAAGTGCAATAAATAAGCTTATCAAAGCTAAACAAGGTACACAAGACATGTTATGTGTAAATAAATTGACCAACCTTGTTTTCAAAGACCAAGAAAAAATAGTGCCAAACACAATTTGCTTTTCTCCTTTTATATATATATATATATATATATTTTTTTTTTTTAAAGAGAAGACAAATAAATCCTAGAATGAAATGCATGAATGTTATGTAATGCAAATCCTAGAAACAACAACAACAACAACAACAACAAAAAAACAAAAAAAACAAAAAAACAAAAAAAAAAAAACCAAAAAACCAAAGAACAATGGTCACAAAGGAATGAGCAATGAAGCACAAGGACCATGTTAGAAAGACTCAATTAGATCGAGTCTTTTGCATCCAAAACCTTTTAGATGCACCACGAGCATTGGAGTTCCTATTCACATTTGAGTGATTTCCAACTTCAGGATTGGAATAAAGGTTCAATGCCTTTACCAATTCACCAATGAGTGTCATAGGATCTTGTGCTTGAGGCACATGCACTTTTGGTTTGTTTGCTCTCTTAGCAGCTTAAAGCTTGTAACAGTTAGGACGAATGTATCTAGACTTTCCACAAAAATGACAAACCCAAGCAGGTTTACCATGCATCTTGTCCTTAGAAAGGGTAGATTCCTTAGGTTTAGACTCTCCTAGATCAACCGTAATCTTCCTAGGGGTGAAACTTCTATAGGTTTGACAACCTCACTCACAGGGGGTTTGATCATTTCACTCACAACCTCACTCACGGAAGGTTCAGAAGAAGATGAAGGAACAAAATTCGTGGAATGTAGTGTAGACACAGAGATGCTTTCAACATAACCTAAACCAGATTTGTCAGAAGGATACTTTTGAACATTCAAAATTTGATCAAGTTTAGAACTAGCAGATCTAGCAATAGATAAATCATGTTCCAAAGTTTTAACTTTATCAAGCAAGAACATGTTCTCAGATTTCACATGGTTCAAAAGATCATTAGCATCAAATAATTTAACAAGCAAATTTTTCTTTTCAAGCTCAAGATAATCAATTTTCTTTAGGTCAAGTTCAATATTCATAGCATCCTTTGCAGTAACTTTGCAAAGTTTATTATAGGTCTCTTGAAGATCTGCATCCTCAGAGAGTTCTCCATCAGAAGAGTTCTCCTCAACAGACACACTTTCATTGACTACAGCAGTAACAGTGAAAGCAATGAAGTTTCTGTCCTCGCCACATCTAGACTCATCATCAGAAACCTCATTATCACTAAGAGTTATAGCCATAGCTTTACCCTTAGACCTCAAGAATATAGGACATTCAGATTTAACATGACCATACCCTTAACAACCAAAACACTTAGCACCTAAACAATTTTTTGAAGATTGACCAACTTTTTCTCTAGGTTTTTCAAAGTTATTAACCTTAGTGGGATCATTCTTCCTAAAGTTTCTAGGTTCAGCAGTGTTTGTACCTCTTGCCTTTCTTCTGTTATTCCTAAGAAAGTTTCTAAAGTTCTTGACAAGATACGCAATCTCTGTAGCAAAGAGTTCATCATCAAATCCACCAACATCAACATCATTAACAGACTTAAAAGCCATTGATTTGGATTTGTTTGCTTTGGGTAGGTCTGACTCATAGGACTGAAGAGATCCTACAAGCTCATCAATAGGAATGGAGTCCACATCCTTGCTTTCAGTAATGACAGTCACTTTAGGTCTAAAGTCTTCAGTTAAAGATCTAAGAATCTTCCTAACAATTTTAGGTTGATCACATAGATTTCACCCAAATTGAATACAGAATTACCAATATCATTCAATTTAGCATAGAATTCATCAAAAGATTCATCATCAGACATTCTAATACTTTCAAATCTAAAAGTTAATTGTTGCAATTTATTGATCTTAACTGCCTTTGTGCCTTCATGCACAGTCTAGAGGATTTTCCAAACAGTATGAGCAACCTCAACATTAGAGATTCTCTTAAATTCCTCCATGGAAACAACATTAAAGATGACATTCATAGCTTTGCTATTGAACCTAGCTGCTTCTTTTTGAGAAGTTTGTGGGCTCCTCCCATCCATACTCAACGGAATTCTAAACCCTCTCATCAATAGATTTCAAGAATGCTTTCATCCTTACTTTTCAATAAGCATAGTTATTCCCATCAAAGTGAGGAGGAACAACAAGAAAGTGTCCATGTTCCATGACAACAGGGGTCAAGGATCAGTTCAGAGATCAAAAGTTCAACAACAAGAGAGCTACCCGCTCTGATACCACTTAAACGGTTTTAGACCCCTTAAACTAACTAGATTAACCTAGTTAATTAGCCAAGTGATTAACTTAGTCAATTTATGCAAATCTAGGTTATCACAAACATACAATCATATCAAAAATATAAAGCAGCGAAAATATAAATAACACAATGATATGATCACCCAGGAAACCACACGGTAAAAACCTGTGGAGGATTTGACCTAGTTATCCTCAAGGTAAACTGAATCCACTATACAAAAGAATCGAAGTTCATACAAAAGGACTTTCAAGCTCCCCACTTGACTTTCTAATGCTACCCACCAGTAGAACTTACTGATATGACCATGTGCAAGCTCTGAATCCACGGACTTCTTCTTTCTTGGATTCTCCAATCAGCTACAAGCACCCACACTTGTTATTCTTTAAGCTCCAAAGGCAGCAACCGAGTTGATCATCAAGATGTTGATATAATCTCTACCTTGAAAACCCTAAGTTTATGTGAAGGAAAGCTCATTAATGATCTCACAAGAGATTCACACAAACTGCAATGTATGAGTAACAATACAACAAGAGCAACTTTACAAAACGTGGCTAGGGTTTTGCCTTTTATACCTAGGGCAAAAACAGAAAACCCAAAACGTTTAATGAGTTAGGGCTGAGTTGGAAAATTCTGCAGAAAAACATTCTGATCGACTTTCGATCGATCGAATCTAACTTTCAATCGATCGAGCCAGGCCGAAATGCACCAATGTATCTGCAGCCTCTCGATTCCAACTTTACATAAAATATATAATTTTGAGCAAGCCTAAACAAGACTAAACATATTATTTTGATCATGGTTTGCCAACATTACACATTAGAGTTCTAAATACATAAATTCCTAAATCTTTAGAACCTAACAAATGTATCTAATAAAGTAGAAAAGAAAAAGATACATCAAATCCTCACTACATCCTTCATATCAGCACTCTCCCCCTAACAAAAATGTCCTACACTAACTCTCCCCCTAAGAATGACTACTCTCAATATCCAAAACTACTCTCTCTTTTTGTCACGAGTGACAAAGGGTAAGAGTGTCAAGTAGACATCTCATCAGTAGAGCTAGCATCTCCATCATCATCCGAAGCGTCATCGTCATCACCATCATCATCATCATCATCAGAATCAGAAGCCACTAAAGGAGGTGGTGGAGGAGAAGCCTTAGGAGAAGCTACCCATAGTCGCCTGCCGTTGTGCAATATGACCGACACGAACGTTTACCTAATACAACTCAGTAGAGAGTATATCAAGGCACGCATCCTTGGGCTACAGCTGCACCATGAATACATCGCTCATGGAAGAGGAAGGAGCAGATGTGGATGGAGCTGAACGAGATGGAGCCGGATGGGAGGGAGGAGTGGAATCCGGCTGTCGCGACCTAAACTGTGCCACACTGTGTTTTACGGTAGCGGCGTCTATGACACAAATGTGTGTGAAGTGGTCGGACATAAGAAAAGGGACAAAAAAATGGCATAAGATCCTCGTGATAGCAGAAGAAAAGACGAGCTTATCACGGGACGCCAAATCTAAATGAACATCTATAATAGAGAGAATAAAGTGAGAAGGGAAGTCTATGGTAAGATGCTCAAGAAGAGATAACAAAAACCGAGCTCGAGGCTCTGTGATGGAGTTGTAGTGAGAGAGAGGATGGAGTACAAAAGTCATCACCATGTTCATGAAGCGAGGGCCTTTAGCAAAAGGCTTACATGGTGTAAACTGACGCTCACCCCAGTCAACAGGGCGCTCACAAAAAGCAGCCATGAGCTCATCTTTGGACACAGTCCTCAGACGCTCACAACTAGGATAGTCAGGAAACTCTATCCTAGGAACCCGAAGCACATCCGCAACAAGCTGCAGTATGACAGGAATACGTGTACCTCGAACGCGAGTGAAGAAAAGAGGTACTGAACGATCAATCCCGTGCATGTTGGAGTAGAACTCCTGAATAAGCACGAGAGGACAAGTGACCAGGACGTCACACAGTGACTCCCATCCCCGACTGTGAATGACAGAGGGAAGGTCAGTGTCGGCGAAGTCTGCCAAAATGACTTGGGGTTTCGAGTGAACACCTCGTCTAGAGAAGTTCTCTAAGTATGCCTTTCGGGCATCCTCATCACGAAAACGAATGTTAGATGGAGTAGGATTAGAAGATGAAGATGTCTTAGAACGCAGAGGGTTTTGGGACGGAGCAGACTTACGTTTGGGTGCCATAGACACAACTAACGTAAACAGAAAGAGAGAGAGAAAGAAAGACAATCAAAAAAGTCCCAACCAGTTCAAATATATCAAGATATATTGAAAAGAGAGTACGTATGCATGGGGAATGCATGAACATGTGACATGCAAAAGAAAATACATCATGGGCTCAGCCCAATCCAATCCTACCAGCACACAAACAGATTGCACACATCTAAATGCATGAAAATACCATTATAGTGCAAATGAGATGCAATGTTTGAGGTTTTAAACGCATTTAAATGAAAACCCAACCCAAAATTTCAATAAAAACTCATCAATTTTGAAAAACTCCAAAATTTTTCTGAAACCCCAAAACCTAGGTTTCAAAACATGAAATACATAAAGAATAAAGAGATTAGAAGCTTACCAAGTGAAGAAAAACTTGAAGAAGCTTGAAGAAACCTTGAGGAACAAGATTGGAGTGAGATGAGAGTGTTTGGGAGAGAAAACAGAGAGCTATTGAAAGAGAGATCGAGAGAAATGAGAGGCAAATCGCACGAGGGGTTTATATAGAAACCTCAGTAAATCTCGACAGATGAGGTATCGAGAGGTGTCGAGCCATCTGTCGAGGAAGGTGTCGAGAAAATGAACGTCGACAGCTACAGGTGTCGAGAAGGTGTCGAGGAACAAACCACTAGAACCAAGAACAGAAGCTTGATTGATCCACCAGATGTCGAGAAGGTATCGAGGAGACAAAAACTTTCTCAATCAATCCACCTAGTGTCCAGGAGGTGTCGAGATTGCGATAAGGAAAAAGCTTGAGAAGCTCGACAGATAGCTAGGTATCGAGGAGGTGTCAAGCAAGCTTTGAAAAATATTTTTTCGAGAAGTGAAAAACACAGACATGAATGCAATCCAACATGCAACTCAACCGATGATCCAATCAACATATTAAGCTCTCAAAATCATCTCTCAACAAAAATTTTAAGCACATGGATCCTCAGAAACGCACACACACACACTAAACAAGTCTAACCAATTTTATATTTCAAAAACAAGTCAAGACAGTTTAGTGAGCATATATTAGCACATGTAAAATCTTGTGATGGCCAAATCACATTGTACCTGCACATGTATCAAGAGTAGCAAAGAATATTGCGTGTTGTGTGTAAAAAACATCACAAGATTGCATATGTGTATACATGTTATGACGATTTGAGATATGAGAAAATCACTTTCACTCACACACAATCATAACTGTTTGATGGAGACTATCACCTTCGAGGTACATCCTATAACTCCCACATCTCCTAGAATACACGCTTGCAATCATATTTAAAGCATTTTTTATCTTTTTGCTTTTTTATTTTCTTTGCATATTTTCTTTTGTTTGGCATATCATGCATGGACATATAAGTGAGAGAAAAGAAATACCCAAGATGTTAAGCATTTGACACTGCACTTTTGCTATGCCGAAGCATACAAGTGTCATTCATGATTGGCGGGCAATAGTGGTGAGATGGTTATTTATGCTTTTCTCTTAGGATTTTCTAGTCCTACCCGTCAAAAAGAGTGATACGAGTGTTAAGTTCAAGAGATAACTTAATCTTACTCATCACAAACAAGGGCCATAAAACTCACTTGCTTAGTTATGCATAATAATGCTCATCTAAGCTATAGAAGATACAAAGTTTAGAAAATTTTGTTTCAATGGCCATCTAAGGCACACAAGTACCAAAGTACACAAAACACATACTGTTTTTGTATTTTTCTGATTTTTTTCAAAAAAAAATTTTTATTTCAAAAACAAAACAAACAAAACAGAAATCAAATAGACAAAAACATGTTAAACAAAACAAAGCATAAAACTATACTAACTCAAAAATAAATGCAAAACACATAAGTAATGCAACAACCAAAAACAAGAAGATAGAAGAAGGTGATAAAATCACTTAGAGTCCTTTTTCTTCCATACCTTGGAAGAACCTTTCCTTTGATTAAACCCTTGAATCGGCGGTGAGGGGGAAGAATTTAATCCGTTCAAGTTCGAAAGGAACATGAGAGCTTTGAGAAGATCACCAAGAGGAGCAAGAGAGGATTGAAGCTGATTCTGGCTTTCAGATGCGATCATGCCGTTGCTCTGTTGAGTGGCTAACCACTTATAACAATTTGGTCAAGTATGACCGGCAGCTCCACAATGATGATAAAGATGTTGCTTCTTCTGTTTGATCTTTTGAGAGTTAGCCTTCTTAGCCTTAGGGTTCTTAACATCTTTCTGATCCTGCTTAGGGGGTGCTCCTAATGTAGATTTGCCCTTGTCTAAGTTCTCACTAGCTAATTCAGTTTTAACATCAATGTTCTCAATATCAGTTTTATTACCAGGAGGAACGAACACAGTAGCACTAGTAGAAGCAATATTAGAGGAAGAAAGACCATACCCTAAACCTGTACGATCTGAAGTAGATTTCTGAATGCTGAGCATCTCATCATGCTTTGCACTTGAAGTCCTTTCCAACTGAGCTCTAACTTGAAACAGCTCCGCTTCAAGCTTCTTGGTTTTCTCAGCCAAGAAATTGTTCTCAAACGTTAGTGCACCAATTGTTTGATTAGCTTCATCAAACTTTGTGGAAAGCTCTTCACGATCAAGTTCCACATCACTGAGCTTCTTGGTGGCCAGCCTATACAGTTTCTCATGCTTCTCAGAGAGCTTGTAAAGTTTCTCATAGGCTGTAGTAGCAAGTGCCTTGCACTTCTCAACACTCTTGAGATATGTGGGACACTCTTACTTCATGTGACCGAAGCCATGGCACCCAAAGCACTTAGGTCCTGTGGAAATAGTGTACTGACCGCCATCCCTTGCATCCTTATTCCCTTTGTCTTGGCCCTTAGACAAAGAAGAACTGGATTGTCTGTGGTCCTTGTCGAAGTTCCTCCCATTTGCATTCTTCATAAACTTCTTGAACTGCCTTGTAATGTAGGACTTCATCTTGGAATCTTCATCATCAGAAGAATCATCTGTATCACTGCTCTTTGCCTTCAAGGCAATGCTCTTGCCTTTACTCAACTTGCCAATCCTAGATAACCCTAGCTCGTAAGTCTACAAGTTTCCAACCAGCTCAGTCAAATGAATCTTGTCAATATCCTTTGATTCCTCAATTGCAGTAATCTTTGTATGGAATCTCTCGGGTAGAGATCTGAGCACTTTCCTCACAATCTTGGGCTTAGGAATGGTTTCACCAAGATTGAAGGCTGAGTTCACTATGTCCTTGAGCTTGGCATAGAACTCATCGAACGAATCATCCTCCTCCATCTTTATTTCTTCAAAGCTTGTAGTGAGCCTTTGAAGCTTTGAATCCTTGACAACCTTTGTACCCACATAGGTTTTCTGGAGGATGGTCCATGCTTCCTTTACAGTTTCAGTAGAGGATATCTTCTTGAACTCCTCATTGGTGACTGCGCTAAATAAGGCATTCAATGCTCTGCTGTTGAAGTTTGCCGCCTTGATCTTGGCTTCATCTTAATCGGCTAGCGCTTCTTTTGGCTTGGCCTAGCCAATCTCTACAACTTGCCACACCTTCTCATCTAAAGACTGCAAGAAAGCTCTCATGTGTACTTTCCAGTATGCATAGTTAGTGTCATCAAATAAAGGAGGTATAATTAACGACTGTCCTCTATCCATGACAAACTGGGGTCAATGGATCAACACAGCAAAGAATAAACCTAATCAGAGTGTGTCTGCTCTGATACCACTTGATAGGCCAAAAACGTATTGACCTCTTGTGATTAAATTAATTAATTAACCAAGTTATTAATTAATCAATTTAACATGCAAATACGTGGTAGCACAAACAAATCACCAATAAACTAATTATGCAGTGAAAAATAAATAACACGGTAATTTGTTTACGAATGGGGAAAACCTGACGACAAAAACCCCACCGGGTGATTTTCAGGTCACTACTCTCGAAACTTCACTATTACCACAACAAGCGGTTACAAGTAAAGGAATCCCAAGTACCTTACCAACCTACAGTTGAACCCTTACCCCAATACCCAATTGGACTTGTTCTGTAGTGACAGTTTCCCCTTTTGATGCACGGCTCCCAAGTATGTGACTAACCAATGCGCGGATCCCAGTACGCGACTTCAATCACCAACTAGAAAGAGTTGTTGGCTGCAAAGTTCTTCAGTTCATCCACGATGAAGATCAAGAAGATGCTTGGTCACAAAACCCAAAGGTGCACATACACAGCAACTTCTTCAGAAGAGATAAACTAGGGCAAAACTTTGTCTCCGGTCACAATTTGCTTGAACAGAGTTTGCTCAATGCTTGTGCAACTTGTGAACTCTTTGACGGCCCTTAAAACAATCCTTTTATATGTCTAGGGTTAGGAGAAAAGAAGGCCCAAAGACACATTCACGGATCCCAAGAAATTAGATCAGAAATTCTGATTTTATAAACCTTGACAGATAGCAAGGTGTTGAGAAGCTATTGAGCAGGTGTCGAGCTTTAATGAATGTACACTTCTTCAACTTGTTTCTTGGATAGACTTAATGACTTCAACACTTGATCTTGAAACCTTGTTTCTTGAAGTATTAAAAACATCTAGAACTACCCAATTACAAGTTGAGTGCATTTTGTCAAAGGATTAGCCAATTACATAAAAGAATGGCATATGTTCTTAACAAGTGAAACACATATGTCCTAACACAAACTATTCCAAGTCAGAGCTCAACTGGAAAGGACTTCAAGCGCTAAGCTCGATGAAATGCTCAGTCTTTAGAAATCTGCTTTCGATCGAACCAGTTTAGGGTATGATTTCTCCTTTCCTAGTATTGCTTCTACTAGTACTACTGTTTTTGTTCGTCTTGCTAATAATGTTGAAATTAAGAACACTAATGTCAAAACTGATTTAGCTAGTGAGAACATAGACAAGGGTAAATCTATCTTAAGAGCACCCCTAAGCAGGATAAGAAAGAAGTTAAAAACCCTAGGGCTAAGAAGGCGAACTCTTAAAAGCCTAAACAGAAGAAGCAGCATCTTTGTCATCACCGTGGAGCAGCCGGTCATACTCGACCTAATTGTTATAAGTGGCTAGCCAGTCAACAGAGCAATGGCATGATCGCATCGGGAAACTAGAATTAGTTTCTGTCCTCTTTTGCTCCTCTTGGAGATCTTCTCAAATATAAGTTGGCCCAAAAAGGAACTTATAAAATAAGTTTTTTTTTTTTTTAAATCCTAAAAGATAAATGCGTTTTAGTAAAGATGCGATCATTCTCCGTGAGTTATTATAATAATAATAATAATAATATCAAATTGATATTCAAATATAGGGTCTTTTGATAATGCCCTAATTAGTGGCATACTGGCATGTGCACTTTATTTATTTATTTTTTTTTTTGGTTAATTTTAGTTAATTATAACTCTAATCAGGCTAATTAAAAAAGTCTAAGATTTTAATTTAATCTGCTCAAAATATAAAATTTTAATTTGAAATCACCCATACCATTGGGAGGAAACATATGATTTTTTGAATTTTTAGTCATATGTAAGTTTACCTAATATATATATATATATATATATTTTTTTTTTTGGGTCAATATACTACACTCATTTGATAGACCAATATAGGAGGGGGTTAGAGCATTCACATCTGGTTTCTACAAAAAATTCTATTTTACTATCTTAAAAGCTACTTTATCATTTATACCATACTATTTTACAATAAACCTAACATCCCAACTTTTATTTTACCATACTATACATTAAAATAATATAAAAATATTTCTCACTTCTCTCTCTAATCTCTATTTCTCTTACTACACATTAAAAAAGTATTATTTAATTGTGATGGTACTATAGCACAATTGTAAATTTTTTTTGGCTTTACAAGTCCAGATAATGGGGGGGGGGGGGGGGTTGTTTGGAGCTTTGATGCTAAAACATACCAATATATGGTGATGATGCTAGGATCGTCAGTAGAGATGTTCGTCCAGAGTGATATCGTCAGCCTTCGCTCCAGATCCTGCAAAGAATGTTCCCAGATACAAATGAATGTGGTCACCGGTGTGGCGCCAGCCACAAAGTCTCCGATGCCAAAGTTAGGAAAGGTCCTCTTGTATCAAGAAAGAATAAAATATCTTTTAATAATGAAATTTCTAGTGAGTGTTTCTTGTACCTTTTCCGGATCCCGTTTGGGGATATATATAGGTTGTTTTCAGTACCCTTCTGCCCGTTGGTTCTGCCATAATGAGGGTGTAATTCCTTGACTTCGTAACGCCCGTGCAGGGTAGTAAATTTGACAGATACTTCTTCAACGGTATTGGTATTTATTGTTCATTTTGTAACGGATGGTCGTGACAGGTGTATGGACGGCTAACTTGTAGGTTCGGGCAATCACTCTCGTTCTTATTAGTCGTCCACAAGCAAGGTATGGACGGTCATATATTTTTTGGATCTATCAGCTGCCCCCTTATTCCGAGATCGTCCATAAGTCGGACGGTCCTAGGAATACGAAAGGGTTTTTTTATTTTTTATTTTTTATTTTTTGGGAAGTGCTCTCCGCATTAATTGCCTTCTGGCGGCGTGGCGTGCGTCGTGGCCACGTGTCTAGTTCTGACTGGTGGGGAAACATCGTTTCCAGTGAGTGTCTTTTCGGTTTCCCGCGGTTTTCCAAAGCATGCCTTTTAGCTTGACCTTTCTCTTTCCTTTCATTTCCTTCGTTTCATATTTCTTTGGTTTTTCTGGGTTTCTTCCTTTTTTGTCTTCTCTGCGTTTGATTCTGAGTCTTGCTGCCGTGGCTGCCTTGCCTTTTCGACCTCCGATTTTCTTCCTTCTCTTCAGGTGCGTATCCCTTCTTTTCTGCTCTTTTCCCCTTTTTTCTGCTTTGTATTTGCTTAGTTTCCTTTTGTGTGTATCCCTCCTTTAATGGTGGACTACACGGCATTTCAGCAAATTTGTCCTTCTGTTGCTTTTCTTTTCGCGCGTCTGGGAGGTTCTCTAGAGTTTTCCGGCGACCGGTATCTATACCTTGGTGATTTTGTGGTTGAGGGGAGTGGTTTAGACTTAGCGCTGAGTGAACTGCACCCATTGTTGCAGCAGTCTTTTTCTTGGTTTAAATCTGTTCGCGGGGTCCTTGAGAGGGAAAAAATGGGTTCCGCGGTGAGGTCGAGTGATCCTGAAGGAGGTTCTTCTTCTGGCGCGGCCGTGGACGGGGCTGTGCTGGACACAGCTACCTCTGCGCTTCCTTCGTCCAATCCTCCTTTGTCAACTCTTCCTTCGTCTTCCGTTGTCGTTCCTCGTCCCTTCCATGCTCTTAAGGAAAAGTGTAATTTGAAGGTCGATGTTTTTAGTAGGTTCAGGGATAGGTTTCAATTCCCAGCGGAAACTAGGGTTCGTCTCCCCAGGAAGGGTGAAAAAGCTTGTGCTTTTGCCCACGGAGAAGTTTGCTTTTATGAGGCGGCCTTCCTGGGTGGTCTAAGGTTCCCCGTTCATCCATTTATCATGGAGCTTCTAGATCACCTGCGGATTGCTCCTGGGCAACTTATGCCCAATTCTTGGAGAATTGTCATAAGCTGTATGGTGATCTGGACGACCATAGCAGATGGAGAGATGATCACGGTGAACGAGCTTACTAATCTCTATCGTCTAAAAGAGTCTAGGGAATTCGGGTATTATGAGCTCGTCCCCTGGGAGAGGAGGTCACGTTTGGTAGCCGATCTCCCTTCGTCCTTCCGTTACTGGAAGTCAAGATATTTTTTTGTGTCCGGAGATGGTTGGGAGACCTTGTCAGATGACGTTTGGGGAAATGTCCCCAGGCTGCTGCGTCGGTGGGAGATCCCTGGTCTTGGTGCGTTTGTCTTTTTATGCTCCTTTTCTTTTTTCTTTTTTTTTTATCATCGTTATTTTCTTTTTGATCGTCAGTGTAATCTTGAATAACTTTTTCGCTGTGCAGTGAAGGAGCGTCCTGGTCTTGACAGCCGATTTGAAGCGAGAGTTCAGGAAGCGATTAAATATTCAAGGACGATCGAAGATTTCAACGAACTTATCGATCCGCGTACTCTGGCTCGTCACTGTTTGGGACCTGATCCTTCACTCTACGTCCTTCAAGTTCTTGATCGGGAGCAGAAAAAACGTGAGTAGACGTGTATGGTACGTATGTGTATATGTATATATATTTTTAACTTTCCTTAGCTTTTTTTTTCCAGAAATGACGAGCAAATTCAACAAAGATCTGTATGCAAAAATCAGGGGGAAGAAGAACGAACCCCTTTCAAGCATTGGTCAGAAAACTTTGAAGTTTACTGACAGAGAGAAAGAAAAGGAGAAAGAGAAAGAGACGGTGGAGAGGGGGTCGTCTACCCCTACTCAGGACGAGGCAAGGACAGCTTCTCCTGCAGTTTCAATTGAAGAGGTCCTTGGACCAAAAAGGCGAAAGACATCACACAAAGGTAAAGAGAAGGTGGGTTCCAGTATTTGGGACGATGCGGAGGCTGCCGTAGCCCGGGCCAATGATTTTTTAACTCCTGAAGAGAGAAAAGGAGATTTCTCTCGTTCCTTCTCATGAAATGGTGAACCAGCACGTTCATAAACTCGTGCAGGTATGTTCTTTTTACCTTATCATCATATTATCGTCATCTTATTGTTTTCTCAGAAAACTCATAAGCTAATATCTTTAGGTGTTAGGGGAAACGATGCACCTTACTTCACAATTCTTGGCGAGTGAGGAGAAAACTGTTATGGCCACTTCGAAGGTGGAAGCTTTAGAGGCCGAGGCTTCGGGTTTGAGGAAGGATCTGATTGCAGCGATGGACGCCAATAATACTTCCAAGGAGCAAATCAAAGTCCTGACTGAGCAACTTGAAGCTGAAAAGGCGAAGGTGAAGCAGAAGGACGATCTCCTTGCATCCGCGGGTCAAAGGATGAAAGCTGCTATAGCCAAGGCCGTCCTTGCCTTCCAGTCGACGGATGAGTACAACACTGTGCTGTTCCAGTGGTACTTCAAGGGGTTTGAGCTGTTAAGAAGATACATGATCAAACATGGGCAAGGAGTCAATCTGGACGACCTGGACTTTGAAGCTGTGGATAAAGAGATAGAGGCGGACGAGGCTGCCCTGGCAGCTCAAGCTTCTAGAGCTTCGGGTGAGGACCCTCCAGCAACTGACGAGGGTGACGGCCAGGCTCCTCCAGCATAAACACTTAGTGCCCCTTTTTTTTTTTTTTTTTTTTTTTTTTTTTTTTTTTTTTTTTTTGTTTCTTGAACAAACACTATTTCAGGTCCCCGTATGTTTTGGGGTTTTTCCTTGAACAACTTGCATTTTTGTGCATATATATATGAGTTCTGTTTGTTGTTGTTTCTTATGCTTATTTTAATCGTTTCTCCCCTTCAGCCTTAGAAGAATTTGAGTTGAAATTACTTCTTCGTTTCTTGAAGTATTCATTCTCTTCGTCCGTCTTGTGGACTTAGATGATTTTTGTTGGAATGTTCTCGGTCGATTAAAGGATTTCCTCGTCATTTTGATCTGGACAATGAGCATTCCTTGCGGGAATCTCATCATCTTTTCGATCTAGACGATGGTAGCTCCTTCAAGGCTTTTTAGGACCTGCTAGATTTGGACGATGCTTTATCCTTTCGCAGGGTTTTATTGTCTCTTTAGATCTAAACGACGTAAACTCTTGTAGTGAGTTTTATGGCCTTTTCGATCTGGACGATGTACATCCTTTCGTAGGATTTAATCGTCTTTTCGACCTGGGCTATCAGCCATTTTAAATTTTGAGAAGGCAATTTAGAACACGGGGAGTGCTGAATAACCACTTATGGAGCCCTGAATGATTACTTATACAATTTTGCCTAAATACATAACTTGTGGTAGACAACATAAAATTAATTTGAATAAACAGAAAGCATGGAATCAAATTTTGTTAACTGCTTACAATTAGGCCATGGGTTCTTTCTCGTAATACCTCTTTAGGTGCTCGACATTCCATGGACGAGGTAACTTATTTCCTTCTTGGTCTTCTAAATGATAGCTTCCTTGTCGTGAATAATGGACGACTTTGTAGGGTCCCTCCCAGGTTGGGCCTAGTTTGCCTTATGTAGGGTCTTTTGTCGCAGGAGTTACTTTCCTGAGGACGAGGTCACCGATGATGAATCTTTTTAGCTTCACTCTTTGATTGTAGTATCCTGCCATCTTTTGCTGGTATTTGGCCATTCTCTGCGAGGCTTGATCTCTTACTTCGTCCACACAGTCCAAGTTCAATCTTAGCTGGTCGTTGTTTTCTTCTTCGTCAAAAAAGTTTCTCCTGATACTAGTGAGCCCTACTTCGACGGGAATAACTGCTTCCGTGCCATAGGTTAGGTTGAAGGGGGTTTCTCCTGTTGGTGTTCTTGCCGTCGTCCTGTAAGCCCATAGGACGCCTGGTAGTTCCTCGGGCCACGCTCCCTTTGCCCCCACTAACCGAGACTTGATTATCTTGAGCAAGGTTCGGTTCGTTACTTCCGTCTGTCCGTTGGCCTGAGGATGTCCTGGTGAAGAATAGTTGTTTCTGATGCCTAAGCCTGAGCAGAATGATCTGAACCCTTGGCAATCGAACTGACGACCATTGTCGGATATGATCGTCCGAGGAATCCCGAACCTGCAAACAATATTTTTCCACACAAAATTTTGTACCTTAGCTTCTGTGATTGTTGCAAGTGCCTCTGCTTCGACCCACTTCGTGAAATAATCAATCGCAACGAGCAGGAACTTCATTTGTCTTTTTCCCTGTGGTAGGGGACCGACGATATCGATTCCCCATTGTGCGAATGGCCAGGGAGAGGAAATGCTCGTCATTATCTCACCTGGGACTCGTTGAACGTTCCCATATCTTTGACAGCTGTCACACTTTTTTACAAAGTCGGCCGCGTCTTGCTGCATTGTGGGCCAGAAATAACCTGCCTTCATGATCTTTCTGACGAGTGACTTTGACCCCATATGATCTCCACAGATTCCTCCGTGAACCTCCTCGAGGACATACCTGGCCTCTTCGTCTTCTACACATCTTAAATACGGTTGAGAGAAACCTCTTCTAAATAGTTGATCATTCAAGATAGTGAACCGAGCAGCTCTTCTACAGACCTTCCTGGCCTCTTCAGTGTCTGATGGCAGCTGCCCGTCTTTAAGAAAAGCAAGGATCGGACTCGTCCATCCCTGGTGTGTATGCACAGAGAAGGCTTGCAACTCTTTAATGCTTGGGAGACTTTGTTCTTCTAGTCTCCAGTCATAATTCTTGTCCTGAAGATCTGCTGATGCGCTGCGGGCTACTTCGTCGGCTTCTGTATTTTGTTCCCGTGGAATCTGTAAGAACTCCACCTGATTGAAATTGCTTACCAGCTGGTTCGTTAACTTTAGATATTTTTGCATCCTCGTCTCTTTGGCTTCGAAATCCCCCCTGACTTGCCCTATGACGAGCTGTGAATCACTTTTGGCGACAATTTTTTCAGCTCCCAATGCCTGAGCTAGTCGGAGACCTGTTAGCAGAGCTTCATATTCTGCCTCGTTATTTGTTATGGGGAACTTCAGCTGGACCCCGTATTTGAGGACATCGTCCTAGGGAGAAACAATAACAACGCCTGCTTCTCCCCCTTTCTGTGTAGACGATCCATCTGTGTTGATCGTCCAGATATCTTCCTGCGCTTCGTCCTGCCCGTTGGTAGTGAATTCTGCTATAAAATCTGCCAAGGCCTGAGCTTTTATGGCTGTTCTCGATCGGTATTCGATATCGAACTGGCTAAGTTCGATCGCCCACTGTACCATTCGTCCAGCTGCCTCGGGTTTGTTCATCGCCTTCTTAATTGGCTGATCCGTCATTACCTTTATCGGGTTAGCCTGGAAGTATGGGCATAGCTTCCTGGAGGCCATTATTAGGGCGAAAGTAATCTTTTCGATCCAGGGATATCGAGCCTCTGCCCCCTGGAAGGCTTGGCTGACATAATACACAGGGAGTTGTACCTTGTCCTCCTCCCTGATTAAGGCTGCACTTACTGCCGTGACAGACACTGCCAAGTATAAGAACAGATCTTCTCCTTCCTTGGATGGACTTAAGAGCGGGGGATTGCTCAAGTACCGTTTCAACTCTTGGAATGCCGTCTCGCACTCCTCCATCCAGGCAAAAACCTTCTTCAGGGTCTTAAAGAATGGAAGACACTTGTCCGTTGCTCTCGAGACGAACCTGTTGAGTGCCGCTACTCTTCTTGTGAGCGATTGTACTTCTTTGGTCGTCCTCGGTGAGGGCATTTCAAGGATGGCTTTTACTTTTTCTGGATTTGCTTCAATTCCCCTTCGTGAAACCACAAACCCGAGGAACTTCCCTGAAGAGACTCCGAAAGCACACTTGGAGGGGTTTAGCTTCATGCTATGCTGCCTGAGCATATTGAATGTCTCCTTAAGATCGTTCATATGATCCTCTTCTTCTTTGCTCTTGACGAGCATATCGTCGACGTACACTTCCACATTTCTCCCAATCTGCTTGTTGAACATTTGATTTACCAATCTCTGATATGTGGCTCCTGCGTTCTTTAGACCGAAGGGCATGACCCTATAGCAATAGAGCCCTTGGCTAGTGATGAATGCAGTTTTTTCCTGATCTTCTTCCGCCATTTGTATCTGGTTATACCCCGAGAATGCGTCCATGAAAGTGAGAAGTTTGTGCCCGGTAGTAGAGTCTACTAGTTGGTCGATTCTGGGTAAGGGGAAGCTGTCCTTCGGGCAGGCTTGGTTTAGATCTGTGAAGTCAACGCACATTCTCCATTTTCCATTTGCCTTCTTGACCATGACGACATTGGCCAACCACTCCGGATAATAAACTTCTCGAATAAAGTTTGCATCAAGTAGTTTCCTCACTTCGTCCATCACCGCTTTGTTTCGTTCAGGGGCGAAAACCCTTCTTTTTTACTGGACGGGCTTCTTTTCCGGATCTACGTTTAGGCGGTGTTGGATGATGCCTGCTGGGATCCCTGGCATATCTTCGTGGCTCCAGGCAAATACATCGAGATTGTTTTTCAGGAATGTAATGATTTCCGCCCTCGTCCTCGGGTTTAGGTCTGTTCCTACCTGAGTCGTCTTTATCGGATCCCCTTTGACCAGTTCTATTGTTTCTAGCTTCTCCACGATCTCAGGTGTTTTATCCTCGATCACCCACGTATGGTTTTCTTTCGAGGCTAGGACGGCCTGGTAGCACTCTCTTGCCAATACCTGATCTCCCCTTATTTCTCCGACTCCCTGTTCTGTAGGAAACTTTACCTTCAGGCAGTACGTGGAAGTGGTAGCTTTCCAACGGTTAAGGGTTGGTCGTCCTATGATAACATTGTAAGACGATGGTGAGTCTACAACCAGAAAATTGTGTTTGTTGGTTACCTGGAGGGGGTATGAGCCAGCTGTGACCGTCAACGTCACTATCCCGCGGGGGTACACCTTGTCTCCGCTGAAGCTGACGAGGGGTGACTCAAAAGGACGAAGCCTCTTCGGGTCTACCTTCAATTGCTGGAAGGCGGACAGATAGATAATGTCCGTTGAACTCCCGTTATCTACCAGAACTCTCCTCGTGTTGAATCCCTCAATCATGATCATGATGACGAGCGGGTCGTCATGAGGTTGTCTTATCCCCCTGGCATCTTCCTCTGAAAAATACATGTCCTGGTTCGTTCGTCACTGCTTTGTTGGAGGTAAGCTATGAACACTGTTTATTTGCCTTTGGTATGACTTTTTGAGGGATCTGAACAAGCCTCCTGTGGACGGTCCTCCCGTGATGGTTTTTATTTCTCCTTTTGCATTTTGCGGATGAGGTGGCTGGTCTTCAGTTCTTTGGAAACCTCCAGGCTGATCCCTCTTACCGTATCTGCTGGCTTCTCCTCTTTTCACGTACCTTTGAAGCTTCCCTTTTTGAATAAGTTCTTCTACCTGCTCCTTCAGGTCTCTGCAATCCTCCGTGTAGTGTCCGTGGTCTTTGTGAAAACGGCAATATTTCTTTTTGTCACGTACACCGGGTGGTGATTGGAGTGGCCTGGGCCACTTAAGGCTTTGTTCGTCTTTGATCTCCACCAAAATTTGATCGACGGGCATCACTAATGGCGTGAATTTCGTTTGCCGAGAATTCTTATCATCCCTTCATCTATTCCCGTCGCCATTACGTCTGTCAACTCGGTCTCTCTTCTGCCCCCTTCGATTGTCATTCTCATTCCTCTTTTCTTTTGTCTTTTCTGCCCCGTCTATAGCTGCCAGGGCATCTTCAGCGTTCATATACTTCTGCGCCTTCAACAGTGCTTCTGCCATCGTCTTGGGAGGGTTTTTTGCCACAGAAACCACAAAGTCCCTGGATTTCAGTCCTGCTTTAAAGGTCGTAAGTTGTACCTTGTCGTCAGACTCGTCTACTTCCAGCATTCCTCGTGTGAAACGTGTCACATAGGACCTCAATGTTTCTTTCTCTCCTTGTTTGATTGTGAGCAAGTGATCGGCAGTTCTTTTTGGACGTTGTCCACCAACAAAATGACGAACAAACGAACTGCTTAGCTGTTCGAAATTATCGATGGAAGATGTGGGCAATTTTGTGAACCATTCTCGGGCGGCCCCTTTCAGGGTTGTGGGAAAGGATCGACATAGAATCTCGTCAGGAGGCTGTTGAAGACCCAAAGTCGTCTTGAAAGTATTCAGGTGATCCAACGGATCTTTCAATCCGTCGAAGGGTTCGAGCTGGGGTAGACGGAACTTGGAGGGTACCGGGCACTCCTGGACGGCTGCGGTAAAAGGGGAATCAGTTTTCCTGACGATTCGGTCCAGCCCTTGATCCGTCTTTCCTCTAATTGCGCTTCTCAACTCGTCCATCTCTTTCCTCATCTCCTTGAGGAAACTTGAGTTTGGTTCTTCTGGAGTGCCGGTTCGTCTCCCATGACTGTCTCCGTCCTCATTCCCATTGACTTCTGTGTGGTTGTCCCCTTGTTGCAGTCGCTGTTTCATTTCTTGATTTTGCTTGGTGAGCTCTTCCACCGTGGCTGCAAGTGCTTGAATTTGTAGGGACAACGCAACGGGGTCTGGGATACAGCTGGACTCCATCTCCTTAGAATAGAACAGTACCCTTGAACCGAAGGCTCAAGAATAATACTTTCCCACAGACGGCGCCAAACTGATGATGCTAGGATCGTCAGTAGAGATGTTCGTCCAGAGTGATATCGTCAGCCTTCGCTCCAGATCCTGCAAAGAATGTTCCCAGATACAAATGAATGTGGTCACCGGTGTGGTGCCAGCCACAAAGTCTCCGATGCCAAAGTTAGGAAAGGTCCTCTTGTATCAAGAAAGAATAAAATATCTTTTAATAATGAAATTTCTAGTGAGTGTTTCTTGTACCTTTTCCGGATCCCGTTTGGGGATATATATAGGTTGTTTTCAGTACCCTTCTGCCTGTTGGTTCTGCCATAATGAGGGTGTAATTCCTTGACTTCGTAACGCCCGTGCAGGGTAGTAAATTTGACAGATACTTCTTCAACGGTATTGGTATTTATTGTTCATTTTGTAACGGATGGTCGTGACAGGTGTATGGACGACTAACTTGTAGTTTCGGGCATTTACTCTCGTTCTTATTAGTCGTCCACAAGCAAGGTATGGACGGTCATATATTTTTTTGGATCTATCATATGGCATTTGGAAAACCCAATGTGAATGCTCTAAGGGCAAGGTTCCATGGCCCCGTACCTACTACATTGATATATATATATATATATGTATGTATAATAGTTTAATTTTTACAAAAAGGGAGATTAAGAAGTTTGCCCTCATTCTCCTTATTAAGTGAGATCAGAGACAATGCCATTGAATCTCAAAATCTTGATTGCTATAGTATTTTCTCTTATCATGTGTAATGTATTAAAACAAAGTATATTCGAGTGCATAAAAAAAAATTAAAAAAAAGGAAAGAAAAGCAAGCAAACAAAGTGTATTAGAAGAATATCTATCACAAAAATAACTAAGCTAATCTGTTAAGGATATATCTTATGTAATTGGCTAATCCTTTGACAAAACGCATTTTACTTGTAATTTGGTAGATCTAGGATGTGTTTAATACTTTAAGAAACATGTGGTTCATGTCAAGTATTAAGGCCATGAAGATTGGACCAAGAAACAAGTGAAGAAGGGCTGTTCATTAAAGTTGGACAGATTCTCGACAGCTCTCGACAGATACTATCTATCAAGATCTCGACAGCTACTTGACAGATGTATCTATCGAGAATTACGAAATCAGAATTTCCAGATCTGATTTTCGGCTCATGCTGACATGTATGTGTAGGGTTTCTTTTTTCACAACCCTAGACATATATAAGGCTTATTTTAAAGGTCGTCACATAAGAGAATACAAGGAGAACACATGCAAAAAGTAACCGAGTGCCTTATTCTCTCTGAAAAAAGTTACTGTGTCTTTTGCGCCTTAGGGTTTTGTAACCAAGTGCTTTTTGATCTTTATTGTTGATGAAGTGAAAAACTTTGCAGCCAACAATTTTCTTCAAGTTGGTGTGTTAGTTACGTACTTGGATCCGTGCATCATTGGTTAGTTACGTACTGGGATTCGTGCATTAAAAGGGTGTGTTCATATATTGAAGAGTTTAGAAGTTCTGAAGGGGTAGAAGGTTTCTGCTGTAAGTTCATCTACAGGGATTGTAGAATTTAGAAACAAAAGTTTTGTACTAGATCTGGAACTTCTCTTTACTATAGTGAATTGCTTTTCGGAAAAGTTTCCCCTCAAGTTTTTTATTGTGAAACTAGTTTGTTTCATTGGTTTTCCTAGGTCATCATATCTTGTTTTATTTATTTTTTTCATTGTGCATGATATTGACATGATATTGATGTCAGTTTGATTTAACAAGATTTATTAATAATAAATTTAATTAACAACTTGGGTTTAAAACTTGTTAATTCTATCAACTGGAGTCTAAATTTCCTGACATAATCCAATTAATAAGTATACTAATTTAACGTTTTAGCTTTTAAGGAGGTAAAGATGATGAGGTTTCTTGGAGCCCATGTTTCTTTCATTATTGATGTATTTTTCTTATATTAACTGCTATATCTTTACGTATGTAGAATAATTTTGAGTGGGTGCTGGTCATTTGGTAAAAAAAAAACAAACGCAGCCTTTAATGTTCGAATGAGTCAACAAGTGTTCTTCAAAAAAAGAGAATGAGTCAACAAGTGGCTTTTGCAAACCCATACATTGATCCGGTAATGGTTTACAATTGCTAAGATATGGCAACTGATATGAGAAAGACAACGGATACAAGGCTCCTCAGTCAACGCGAGTTATTGGCAAAAACAAAACGTTCGATGCTAGAATATCTGTGTTAACAACTTCGGTTCATCAACAATTTCTTCGATTTCATCGGTGATAAGAGAATTTAATCGAAGACAAATCATCAACTTTTAGATTTTCTTTTTAAAAGTTTATGCTGATGTGGCTTGAAAAAAAAAAATTATTTTAGTCATTAACTACGTCAGCATTTTTTATCCATTATTTAAAAGTAAAGACCATTGTAAAGTTGTGATTTACAACTATGTGTTTTGTTGGCTTTTATTCCGTGCCAAATTTGATTGTAATTACTATCAATTGTTTATACCCTGTATTTGTTGTGGGAATTGATGTAAGGGGTGTGTGATAGAGAGTGTGAAGACTCAAGCAAATTGGAAGCTGATGGAATCTCGCGGGTATGTCGCGACTATGCTTCCCGCGAAGTGAAGCATGTGCCTTGCACCTGCTGGAATGCGAAGAGTCAGGACAGATGGAGACAGCTGTCTCTCGCGAGTATCTCGCGGGTAAGGCCTTCCCGCGAGACACCCGCGAGACATGCTGTTCTGCCAGCCTGTACTGACTGACTCACACATTTTGCACCTATCCTATATAAACCCCCATTACCCACAAATGTTGAGGAATGCTTCAGAGAGAAAACCCTAGCCAAACACATTTGCAATTAGAGATTGTCATCCCCACCTTTCTCTATACACTTGCTTGTGGTATCTCCTCAACCCTTCCCTCTCCATTTCCACACCATTGAGAGGTTGATAGCCCAAATACTTACCACACCTTTTGAGAGTGTTGAGTGACATTTTGGTACTGCTGGGAAGCATTGGAAGAAGCCAAGGATGGCAGATGCAACATGGAGCTTGTTGCGGGATCCAGAGAACTAGACAAGACACGGTTCCGAGAAGCCTTGTTGGAGTAGGAGCTTGGAGGGCTTAGGTGCATCAGGTAGATTAGGCTTGGAGGGTCTCTTGCTTACTCATGTATCCCAACTGATTGTCTAGTGGATCGATTTCCGCTTGGAGGGCGGCGGAGAGGTTTTTCGCCGAGTTCTTCGGTTTCCTCTTCGAAAACACGTCTTGGTGTTTTCTGTGTTTACATCTTTCTTCCCTACTCTTTTATATTCCATTATACTGCTGTGTTGCTTAGTTTATGGATTAGAGTAGCTTATTGCTTATATGCTTGTGTTTACACGATTCCGCACTTAGTATTAAGTTAGTGTAAAATCAATCAAGCCGTAATTTTAATTGGGGGTCTAAACAACTCTTGTGTTTTCAACACATTTTAGAGCTTTCAACCATTTTGATACAATATCAAAAGATTAGAGACTAAACTAACACATTTGAAAGATCATAGATGAAATTGACACACAATATAAAGGTTAAGGACCAAATATATAATTTACTACCAAAAAAAAAAAAAAAAAACCGTTCAATATATCTCAGTATCTCAGTATTCACTACAAAAAAAAGGCTTATAGTGGAGTCATTTTTAGTGGCGTTTGTAAAAAATGCTGCTATAGGCATATCTATAGTTCAAGAAATCCTATAGTGGCGTTTGTACTCTTTCAACCCACCCCACTCTTCAATAAGAGAAAAATTGAGTTTGTAATTTCAAGGCAATCTCAACTTCTAGCTTCAAAATAGCAATGGTCACTTATAGATCTCACTATTAGCCCTAACAAACTAAAGAAATGTACAACAATTATATGCCATCAAAAAGCATCTGTGTGCAACTAAAGAACAAACAAACATTGCAAGTTCCTCCGTAGAACCCTGATGCGTATCCTCGATCACTGATTGAATTTCGAATGAATAAAGTTTCTCTCCAAACTAGTTTGGAGTGAAACTCTTCAAACTTCTCATATATTTCTTTTTTGAGTGTGAATTTTGAAAATCTAACTATTGAATTTCATGTTCCTTATGTTCTTAACATGCATATCAAATTTCGTTCAAATCAGATATTATTTACTATTTGATCAATTAACTTATTTTTTATATACAACTTTAGATTACAAAAACTTGAAATTATAACATTTATTTGATGACATAACAATTGATCTTTGATTTTCTTGAAATTTTGTAAGCATTAAGGATGTAATAAGAACATGCAATCTAACGGTTAAATTTTCAAAATTCACACTCAATATAAATATATATGATGTGTTTATAGGGTTTCTCTCCAAACTAGTTTGGAGAAAAACTTTGTTCATTTCGAATTTTCGATGCTCTACCGTCTCCATCTCTGGACAGTACAATTGGACCAAAAAGCTTTCCTTGTTTTAAGAAACAAAAAAATTGTTTGTTGCATGTTAACATTTTTTACAATAATTTACTTTCATATCCATTTTTTCACATTCACTTTCATGTTTATAATGTGGACATTTTCTTTTTTCTTTTTAAATCTGTACATCACATCAATTGTGAATATGCATAAAATAGCGGGTGTAAAATGAGTTTAAGAAAATATATTTTTTCAATTCTTAATGCATTTTTTGCATTGGATACAAGAAAGATATACTATTAATAATATATTAACATGGCAAGTATTTTGTATAAATGAATGACATTGCCTGACTCTAATCTCAATGAGAAGAACTTAGGTTTGAATCCTCCCTTATACATTTACTAAGACAAAAAATTGTGCATCTTCAATACTTACATGTAGAATGAATAATATCCTCAGAAAGAATTTTCAAATTCTCATATATTTGAGAACTCAAACTCAAAAATAAACATAGAAATGACCATTTTAGTTGAGTAAAACCTTGATTGCCAAGTAAAGAATAGCAGTAGACATCTCCCAATCGCACAAAAGAGATATGCCTTGCAAGTTGAAGAGAATAAAAGAAAATAAAGTTTAGCTTTCCAATAGAAAAGTAATCAACTAAGATAAGTCCATGAGAAAAACTTCAATTGGCAAGTAAAGAATAATTCTAAACCAGCACAAAGAGCCTTGCCTTACAGATTGAAGAAAAGTAAAAGCAAAACAATGTAAATGGGTGAAAGTTGTCATCAATTAAGAAGATAAAGCGAGGAAAAATCTCCAAAATGCCAAAGTAAGGCATACTATACCTCTACCAGCAGACAGCTCATCTTCGAGCAAAGAGAATTGTCTTGCAAATTGCAGAAAAAGTACACGTGCAGACTTTGGATGAAGAGAATGTCCTGCAAATTAAATGATGGTCTTGTTAATTGATGCCCTAATTTATTGGTTAATAGTGTTTAATTATGAGATGCAATATGCATACTTTTCAAAACCCAAAAAAAAAAAAAAAAAAAAAAAAAAAAAAAAAAAAAAAAAACTTATCAATAACTTATTGGTTTGCAAGTAAAACATTTATTGTAATTATTTGTGTTTTTCTTGATATTTGTACACATACAGATAATTTTTTTTTCTTTAATAAAGAATGCATAAAAAATATTTCAATAAAATAATATATGAGCCTTAAATTATAGGCTTTAATAAAAATCATCGAAGAATACTCTACCAGAAAACAAATTTTGAACAAACAAAATTGATTCCTTGCTGTTAGTTTTTAGAGCCCTAAACAAACAATTTTAACCAATTTTAAAGTCAAGTAATTAATTAGAACAATTATGCAAGGTTAAAAAAAAAACTGGGGGACCCAAGAAGAACAATCCAGTACTAGATAAAAGTTTATAGTCAAGAATATTTAATTCGTAGTAAACTTAACTAGAGTTAACAAACATAACTCTGAATCCCACAGAATTTTTTGATATAGATCTGTTTCAACATGAACCTCTAGTTCATGCTTTGATCTTTAATACAGCTTGGTATGAGTGTGATTTCCGTTAGATGCTTGAAAGAGTAGAAGGCACAAAACCTCTCAAATCTCAAAAGAGTAGCTCTCCGTGACTTGAAAAACGTACTTTAAGGTTTTGTTTATATACCTAGTGAATTTGGACAGAAATCCTAAACGTTTGATGGCTGTTGGGCTTTATTTAAATATCTATAGAAATGCATCTCGATCAATCGAAGTTCAGTCTCGATCGATTGAGCTTGTCAGTTTTTGTTTTCTTGAATCTGCAGCTTGGATATTCTTGAATTCTGACTCGCATGTAACACTTTGAGCAATGTCTAATATGACCTATATATAGACACTATAATACCTAGACAAGTTATGTTCACAGTTTACGAATTGTTCTAAATAGGGGTGTTCACCAAACTGCATAAATCGCACAAACCGTAAAAAACTGCACCAAAACCGCCCGCGGAATGGCATAACCACACCGCACCACAAGTAATAGTGTGTATGTTTTTAGACCCCTTAAAACACAACCAGATTAACCTAGTTAATTAACCAAGTTATTACTTAGTTCAAATTTCAGATCTAGGTTACCACAATCAAACAATCATATCATGTATAGCAACAAAAATATAAATAACATAAAGATATGATCACCCAGGAAAACCAAATTGGTAAAAAACCTAGGGAGGATTTAACCTAGCTATCCTCAAGGTAAACTTGAATCCAATATAGAAAGAATTGAAGTTTTACAATAGAATTTAGACCACTAACATTCTATTGTTACCCACCAGTAGAAAACTTACTAACACGACTAGTGCAAGCTCCGAGACCACGGAGGTGGCATAGGAGATCGTCTAAAATGCGCCAACTCTGCACGCAAAGCATGAACCTCATCGAGGAAGTTCGCCAAAACTTGTCCTTGAGCCGTTTGAACAGTTAAGACATGATCCAACGTATGTCGAATGTCAAAAGCATCCGAAGTAGTCGGTGGAGGAATAGCAGCACCAGCAGCACCAGACGCCTTAGCCTGTGCATCACCTGTAGAAGAGGAAGGAGGGGGTACAACACCAAAAGACTGAACTCTAACTCTCAAGTGAGCAGCCCTCTACCGAAGGAAGGTGCCACCTATGGGACCAGTAATGTGTACGAGCTCAAACGCGGGGAAACCATTTAATCCTAAAAACAACAAAATCCTATGAATGAATATAGGATAAACAAGAGCGTGACCAACAACGCTACTCCGATGAATCTTGTTCAAAGAACGAAGAAACAGATGAGGGAAAGAAATAGAAGTGCCAGAAACAAGGGCATATAAAAACACACATCGCTTAATAGGGATGGTGTGGAGATGAGAGATAGGCCACAAAGAATGACACGCTATCCTAAGAAAAAGATAGGTAGTCTCAATGAGCTCAGCGGACGTGATCCAAGGATCAGAACCCCACTGGATAGAAGACCCAGTGATGTATGACATGACGTCATTTAAGGGTGGAGACTCCTCATAAGGATAGACAAATTGCCTAACGACCGGAACCCCAAGAGCATTAGCCACTATCCTAGGGGTAATGGTGAACTCAACACCTCGTATACAACTCCTAACAAGGGTGTTGGAATCATGGACGTGGCAAGAGAAGTTCGAATAGAACTCTCTTATCAGGGCGGTCGGAGGTGGATGATCTATCTCCAACAAAGACAACCAGTCTCTACTCTCAAAGTTTGCCCTAATGGCAGGATCTAACTCATCTATCACAAGAGAATGCCCAGCCCAAATCTTCCTCTTACTGTTCAGCTTCTCATAGGCCTTTTTGCTTTTGTCATCCTTAAAGAGCTCACTCCTAGAGGAAGACTCAGAAGAAGTGGAGGGAGTCCTATGGGCTCTAGTCTTCCTAGGCATGGTGCTAAGGAAAGGACAAAGACAAAACAGAACCAAAAAGAACAAAAAAAAAGAAGAAGGAAAAACCAAAGGCAGATTGCAAGTTAGCACAAAAAAAAAAAAAAAAAAAAAAAAAAAAAAAAAAATTCTATATGAATGCATGAACAGTTAAATGTCATGATGCATGCTCTAATGCAGTGAAACCAAGTTCAATTTAAGTTCAAACTCACAAAATTGGCTTGAGCATAGAGTTTCTAACAAAAACCCCAAAATTTGAGAACCACTTGTTTGTTTTTATAAAAAATTGACCAATTGATCATCACACAAGCTAGAATACATATTAGAATGATCAAAAACATCAATCCAACAAGCCAATTTTATCAATTTAACCCAATTTGAACAAAATCCCCAATTCGGGTACAGTTAAGCCCTAGAAAATCCAATTTCTCACAAATCACAAAATTGATCAAATTAACCCATCAAGATCAAGTTTATAACATCCTAGCACAAAAACCCATTGATCAATTTCAGACTATAAGGCTTGATTCATCAAAAACTCCAATTTTCCATAGGTCCGAAAAACCCAAATGAAAGCATGAATTTATGCATGAAAACATGAAATAAAATGCAAAAGGAAGGGTATAATGGACTTACCGGCCTTGGGAGAGGAAAACCTTGCAAAAAATTCAGAGGAAAATGACAAAAATTTGATGTGGAGCCTAGTCCGAATCGGAGAGAGAGAGAAAAGCTTAAAAACTTTTTGAAAAAGTGATGTTGAACAAGTCAAACCCAGATTTTTTTAAAAACCTTATTCACGATTTTCGATTGATCGAAAATCAGTTTCGATTGATCGAAACAAACAGAGGCTCACATAAATTTTTAATCGCGATTTCGATTGATCGAAGAACAGGTTCGATCGATTGAAATTGTAAACAAATAATTTTTTGAAAAACAAAGGATTTTGATGCATACTCTCCTCAAAGCAATGAATTTTATGAATAACATGCATGAGTATGAGATGAAATGTTTTTCAAAAACACAAGTTTTTAAACCCAGTTTCCCAAAAATAAGATTTTAAAACATTCTTCCTTTAAATTCTCAAGCATCAAATATGTTTTGCATAAAAAACTCAAGGTATTTTCAAACTTGGTTGGTCAGACCAAAAACACACACAATAACATGTACAGTATTTTGCAAAGAATAACATGTATAGTGTGTGCAACTAGCAAAAAACTTGAGATACATGTGAGGTGATATGTGAATAGAAATCAAACACAAAGTCTACAAAATTCATCACATAGAATTTGAAAGAGACTATCACCTAAAAAGTTACATCATATAACTCCCACATCTCCTAGAACAAAAGCTTGCAATCATGTAAGTTTCTTGATTTGCCTCATAATGTACACACCAATTTTAATTGTTTAGAAACTTATTAGATAGCCGGGATAATATACACACCAATTTTAAATGTTTGATTTATCTTTAAGTCAAATAATGTACACACCAATTTTAAGCATTTAAACCGAGGCTACACCTTATGTTCTTTTTGTGCATGTGCTACACTATTTCGAGCACAAAATCTTACGATATGCACTAAGGTGTTCATGATTGGCTAGTGAACAGTGGTGAGATGGTTATTTATGCCTTTCTCAAAAGGATTAAGTCCGATAGTCAAAGACATGTGACTTCAAGATCAAGACAAAGTGATCAAGAACCATAAACATCTTTCCCACACAACATGCACTACAAAACTTCAACTAGTAAAGTGCAATAAGTAAGCTCATCCAAGCTAAACAAGGTACAAAGACATGTTATGTGAAAATAAATTGACCAACCTTGTTTCCAAAAACCAAGAAAATAAACACAAAACACAATTTGCTTCCTTTTTCCCTTTTTTTTATTTTTTTATTTTGAAAAGAAGAAACAAAAATAGTCCTAGAATGAAATGCATGAATGTTATGCAATGCAAAACCTAGAAACAAAAAGGAAAAAAAAAACAGAAACCAAAGAACAATGGTCACAAAGGGTAGAGCAATGAAGCACAAGGACCATGTCAGAAAGACTCAATTAGATCGAGCCTTTTGCATCCAAAACTTTTTAGATGCACTTCGAGCATTTGAGTTCTTATTCACATTAGAGTGATTTCCAACTCTAGGATTGGAATAAAGGTTTAGAGCCTTTACCAATTCACCAATAAGTGTCATAGGATCTTGTGCTTGATGCACAGGCACTTTTGGTTTGTTTGCTCTCTTACCAGCTTGCAGCTTGTAATAGTTTGGACGAATGTGCCCAGACTTTCCACAAAAATGACAAACCCAAGCAGGTTTACCATGCATCTTGTCCTTAGAAAGGGTAGACTCCTTAGGTTTAGACTCTTTCAGATCAACCCTAATCTTCCTAGGAGGTGTGACCTCTACAGGTTTAACAGTCTCACTCACAACCTCACTCACAGGGGGTTCAGAGGAAGAAAAAGGAACAAAGCTTGTGGAATTTGGTGTAGACACAGAGATACTTTCAACAAAACCTAATCCAGATTTGTCAGAAGGAGCCTTTTGAACACTCAGCATATGATCAAGTTTAGAACTAGCAGATCTAGCAACAGATAAATCAAGTTCCAATTTCTTAACTTTATTAAGTAAAAGCATATTCTCAGTTTTCACATTGTTCAAAAGTTCATTAACATCAAACAGTTTAACAAGCAAATTTTTCTTATCAAGCTCAAGAGATGCAATTTTCTTTAAACGTAATTCAACATTCATGGCATCTTTTGCAGCAACTTTACAAAGTTTATTATAGGCTTCTTAAAGATCCGCATCCTCAGAGAGTTCCCCATCAGAAGGGTTCTCTTCAACAGACACACTTTCATTAACTACAGCAATAGCAGTGAAAACAATAAAGTTTTCATCCTCGTCACATCCAGACTCATCAAAAAACTTCATTATCACTAAGGGTTACAGCTATAGCCTTCCCCTTAGACCTTAAGTATGTAGGACATTCAGATTTCATGTGACCATATCCTTGACATCTAAAACAATGAGGACCCAAAGAATTATTTGAAAATTGACCAACTTTTTCTCTAGGTTTTTCATTGTTGTTAAACTTAGTGGGATCATTCTTCCTAAAGTTTCTATGTTCAGCAGTGTTTGTACCTTTTGCCCTTCTGTTACTATTCCTAAGAAAGTTCTAAAATTTTTGGCAAGGTAAGCAATATTTGTAGCAGAGAGCTCATCATCAAATCCACCAACCTCAACATCATCAACTGACTTAAAAGCCATTGACTTGGATTTGCTAGTTTTGGGTAGGTCCAACTCATAGGACTGAAGAGATCCTACAAGTTCATCAACAGGGATGAAATTCACATCCTTGCTTTCAGTTATGGCAATCACTTTGGGTCTAAAATCTTCAGTTAAAGATCTAAGAATCTTCCTAACAATTTTAGGTTGATCACAGATTTCACCCAAGTTGTATGCAGAATTAAAAATGTCATTAAGTTTAGCATAAAATTCATCAAAGGATTCATCATCAGACACCCTAATGCTCTCAAACCTAGAAGTTAATTGCTGCAACTTATTTATTTTGACAACCTTTGTGCCTTTATGCATAGTCTGAAGGATTTTCCAAGTAGTGTGAGCAACCTCTACATTAAAGATTCTCTTAAATTCCTCCATAGAAACAATGTTAAAGATTGCATTCATAGCTTTGTTATTGAACCCAGCTGCTTCTTTTTGAGAAGTTTGCCACTCACTCATAGGAGTAGTGGGCTTCTCCCATCCATACTCAACGGAGTTCCAAACTCTCTCATCAATAGATTTCAGGAATGCTTTCATCCTTACTTTCTAATAAGCATAATTATTCCCATCAAAGTGAGGAGGAATAACTAGAGAGTGTCTGTGTTCCATGACAGCAAGGGTCAAGGATCAGCTCAGAGATCAAAAGATCAACAGACAAAGAGCTACCCGCTCTGATACCACTTGTATGTTTTTAGACCCCTTAAAACACAACCAGATTAACCTAGTTAATTAACCAAGTTATTACTTAGTCCAAATTCTTGATCTAGGTTATCACAATTAAACAATTATATCATGTATAGTAGCGGAAATATAAATAACACAAAGAAATGATCACCTAGGAAAACCAAACTGGTAAAAAATCTGGGGAGGATTTAACCTAGCTATCTTTAAGGTAAACTTGAATCCATTATAGAAAGAATTGAAGTTTTACAATAAAATTTAGACCACTAATATTTATTGCTACCCACCAGTAGAAAACTTACTGACACAACCATGTGCAAGCTCCGAGACCACGGACTTCTTCTTTCTTGGATTCTCCAGCAAGTACAAGCACTCCCGCTTGTGTATCTTTAATCTCTTATGGCAGCAATTGAATGATCATCAAGTTCTTGAAGAAATCTCCTCCTTGATAATCCTAAGCTTGTGTAGTGAAGGAAAACTCTCTCAGATCTCACAAGAGAATCACACAAATAGCAATGTGAGCAACCTCTAAAACGTGGCTAGGGTTTTCCTTATATACCTAGGGCAAAAACATAAAACCCTAAACGTTTTAGGAGTTAGGGCTGAGTTGGAATTATGCAGCAAAAACGCATTCTGCCCGATTTTCGATTGATTGAGCCTAAGCTTCGATCAATCGAGCTAGGCTGAGATGCACAGTAACTTTTGCATCAGCTCGATTCCAACTTTATATAAAAGACACAACTTTGACCAAGCCTACACAAAGTCTAAACAACCTATTTTGATCATGGTTTGTCAACATTACACATTAGAGTTATAAATACATAAATTTCTAAATCTTTAGAACCTAACATAATGCACCGCACCGCACCCTCTCTATATATTAATATATTTATTTATTTTTAATATTAAATATATTATTAATAGTTTAATAACCCTAATTTTCAAAAAAAAAAAAATTAATAATCCTAGCAAGTGTTGACTAGAAAAGCCAACCCAAAAAAAAAAAAAAAAAAAAAAAAAAAAGCTCAATAATTTAAAACTTGGCCCAAAAAAAAAAAGAGAAAAATTAGTTTTGGGCTAAGTAGGAAAAGTCCAAAATTTGAAAAATATACCAACTTTAAACCGTATCTTATACATAGTGTCGCACATGTCACCACAAAAATGAGGTGCAGTGCGGTTATGGTTTTGGTTAAACTCTAAACTGCACCACACCGCACCGCACATGTAACCATAAAAACAAGGTGCAGTGCAGTTATGGTTTTAGCTAAACTGCACCGCAAAGTGCGATGCCAAAAATGACCCAAAAACGCAACGCACCGCGAACACCCCTAGTTCTAAACATTTAGAACCTAACACTTACAAATTGAAGAGAAGTGAAAGGCTTGTATTCTCTAGTACCACGTGTAAATCATTAAAAAAAAGTGCACACAAACTAACACAACAAATATGTGTCACTTTGTATGCATAATTCCAAACAGACGGAGTGAAGAATACAAATAGAAAATTTAAAAAAAAAAAAAGTGCATACAAAGTGACATACAAATTTTTTTTTTCAAAAAATTAAGTTTTAGTTGAATGCATAATTGATAATTCCAAACCTCAACTACCAAGTAAATTAAAGAATAGAAACAAACATCTTTCCCTCGCACAAAAGAGAGATACCTTGCAAGTTTTGAAGAGAAAATAAAAGCAATAGATTGAACTTTGCTTTCATATAAGAAAGTAATCAGCTAATTACGATAAAGCCAGGAAACTCGATTTGCCAAGTAAAGAATATATGTATAGTTTTCGAGAAGCACAAAGAGACTTGCCTTGAAAATTTAAAAATAAATAAATAAAAGCGAGACATCTATGGGAAAGTCATAAATCAAGAAGATAAAGCGAGGAACGAACTCGGAACGCCATGTAGCGAATACTCTACCAGCAGATAATTCACCTTCACGCTTAGAGAGTGATCTTTGTCTTATTACAAATAGAAGAAGTAATGCAGATCATTAGCAGATGTCTGGTATTTAATCGAGAACCTAAAACTTTGCAAGAACTCCAAATGTCAAGTAAAGACTACATTACCAGACAGCGAACCTTTGCAAAAGAAAGACTTGTTTGCCTGCAAATTGAAGAAAAGTAAAGGCTGGTGGCTTATAGCTATATAGTAGGAGAGCAATAAATTAAAGATAACAAGTCAGAGGAATATAAAATTCTAGGAAGTATAATCGACGATGTAATTCCTTTGCAATGAATGACTTATCCAAAAAGAAAGAAAGAAAAAAATAATAATTCTTGTTGCACACAGTGCATAGCACATTATCGTACCCACTCTCTTGGAATCGTATTTTCAAAATATATTTGAACTAAAATATTGTGTTTTAAAAACACTATTTCAGCTCACGTGGCACGGGATATATGTACACACTCTGTACGATAATCATTATTTAAAAAAAAAAAAAAAAATTTATTTACAACACATGGAGCATGTGGCCACATCATTTTGTGGTCCTTGTGGATTACAATTGCGCCCTACGGTCCACCCTTAAAAATCGTACGAACCAAAATTCCATTATTATATTATGAAGCACACGGATATACACAAGATATGGTGACACATTAATTCTTGAAAACTTAACCACATGTTGGCATATTACAAATAATTCAATTAAATAATATAAATTTTTATGCACAATTTATTTATTTATAGATATAAATTTTAGGTTTCGAGGGTATTTTTGGTAATTTTAGAGGTTTCAAGTTATTTGTGGTCATTTTAGAGGTTTTGAGTTTATTTGGATCATTTTAAAGGTTTAGGGGTATTTTCGTCATTTTCTAGGTTCAGGGTATTTTGGTCAATTTTTAGGTTTCAAGAGTATTTTGGTCATTTTTTAAGTTTAGGGGTTATTTTGGTCATTTTATAGTTTTAGCGGGTATTTTGGTCATTTTCTAGGTTTTTGGGGTATTTTTGTCATTTTTATGTATCAGGGTTATTTTGGTTAATTTTTAGACTTCAGGGTTATTTTGGTCATTTTTTTAGGTTTTAAGGGTATTTCGGTCATTTTTTAGGTTTAGGTGGTATTTTGGTTAATTTTTAGATTTCGGGGGTATTTTGGTTATTTTAAAGGTTTCGTGAGTATTTTAGTCATGTTTTAGGTTTAGGGGGTATTTTGATAATTTTTAGATTTTAGGAGTATTTTGATTAGTTTTTAGGTTTCGGGGGTATTTCGGTCATTTTTTAGGTTTTAGGGGTATTTTGGTTATTTTTAGGTCTCAGTAGTATTTCGATCAATTTTTAGGTTTAGCAGATATTTTGGTTAATTTTTATGTTTCAGGAAAATTTTTGTCATTTTTTTTTATTTCAGTGGTATTTTGGTCATTTTTTAGGTTTTAGAGGTATTTCAGTCTTTTTTTTTTAGGTTTAGGGGGTATTTTGGTCATTTTTTAGGTTTCAGAGGTATTTTGGTCATTTTTTTAGTTTCGAGGGTATTTTAGTCATTTTTTAGGTTTGGAGGTATTTTGGTCAATTTTTAGGTTTCGGTGATATTTCGATCATTTTTTAGGTTTCGAATGTATTTTGATCATTTTTAATGGTATATATATATTTTTTATAGCGAATTTGGTCTTTTTTAGGTTTAGGGAGTATTTTGGTAAATTTGAAGGATTTTATGAGTACTTATGGTCATTTTCAAGTTTTAGTGGCATTTTCGTAATTTTGATAATTGGGTGGATTGGGATTTACGCATAATAACTTGGTTGCATTGGGTTTGTGTTAGAAGTAATTAGTTTAATGGGCAATAAATGGATAAATGAGTTTCATGTACCCCACTCAATTATACCCACCCCAAAGCCACCCATTTGACACCTCTAGACGAAGGATGACCAGAGGCATCCATCATCCTTGGTTCCTTCATCCAACTTCGGGTACAAGAAATGGCTATAGGATGACATTAAATGGGTCCTCATAGATGAAAGAACTTACAAGAAGTCTAGCAAAAGGAAGAGGGTTGACTAACAATTTTGATATGACCCAAATTTTACTTTTCTATACTTTATGATTCTCATGTCTTTTCTTTTAGGTTTAATAAAGGATTGGAATGTTCCAAATCTTCTATGGAAACAAACTTATCATCTTTTTAATTTGAGCAATAAGAGAATCGTTCATTTATTATCTTTGCTTATTGTCTTTATTTTTCTTTATTTTTCTTTTTTTTTTCCTTCTCTTTTTTCCTTTTTCATTTCTTTTTTTCCATACCATATAATTTTTGCCTATGACATCCTTGAAGGAATTTTCGCCATGCCCATGGTCTTCCTCCTATCTTTTGCCTAGACCACTCTTTCGGGTTTTCAATCTAACGGGGTTCTTTTGCCTTAACTTTTGCCTAGGCCGCCCTTTCGGGTTTTCAAACTAGTAGGCTTTTTTCTTTTTCTTCAAATGTTGTATCTTCGGAGTCTATCTATGTTGATTGGGTGAAGCATCTATTCCCCATCCAAATATGTAATTATTGTAGCACCTCCTATCATAATCTTCTTGATAATAAAAGGCCTAGACCATCTTAGCTTCATCTTTCCTCTTGGATCAAAAGTTTCATCTCTCAGCACTTTTAGGACCAAGTCCCCTTCTTTAAGGTTTCTAGGTTTCACCTTTTTGTTAAATGCTCTAGCAATCCTCTTTTAGTACCCTTGTGCATGGGATTGTGCCCTAGCTCCCTTCTCATTTATCAAAGCCGATTGCTCATATCTTGCCTTCATCCAATCTTCTTCTAGGATCTTGGATTCTACTAGCACTCACAAAGATTGTATCTCCACCTCAAGGGGAAGTACCGCTTCACTAGCATAGACCAAAGAGTAAGGGGTTGCCCTAGTCGATGCACGAATAGAAGTTCTGTAGCCCCATAAAGCAAATGGAAGTTTCTCGACTCAATCTTTGTATGTCACTACCAGCTTCGATAGGATGTTCTTGATATTCTTATTGCCTGCTTCTACGGCCCCTTTGGTCTGCGGTCGGTATGGTAAAGACTTGTGATGCTCAATATTATATAGCTCTATTATCCTTTGAACTTCCCCCTCCAAGTGGGAGTCATTATCTGAGATGATTTATTGCGGTACTCTGTATTGGTAAATGATGTTATTCTCTATGAACCGGGCCACATACTTAGCTTTCAAGACGAAGTAGGAGACTGCTTCCACCCACTTAGTGAAGTAGTCAATTGCAACTAGGATACATTCGTGTCCATTTGAGGCTTTAGGGGCTATCCTTCCAATCACATCTATGCCCCATACTGAGAAAGGCCAAAGGGGACACAAGTTGCACAAATGTTAAGCAAAGTTTGTTCAAGCAAATTATGACGGAATACAGAATTTGCCCTAGTTCATATTTCTTGTGAAGAAGCTGCTGTGTTTGTGCACCGTAGGGTTTTGTGACCAAGCATCTTCTTGATCTTCATCGTGTGATGAATTAAAGAACTTTGCAGCCAACAACCTTCTCTAGTTGGTGATTAAAGTCGCGTATAGGTATCCGCGCAATTGGTTAGTCACGAACTGGGAGCCATGCATTAAAAGGAGAGATTGTCACTACAGAACAAGTGAAATTGGCTATTGGGGTAAGGCTTGAACTGTATATTGGTATAAGGTACTGGGATTCCTTTACTTGTAACCGCTTGTTGTGATAATAGTGGATTGTTAGGAGTGGTGTGATGGAAATCAGAGATGAACGCAGCGGAAAAAATAAGTTTAAAACGGATCTACTTCATTCGATATTGATAACATGCACAAAGTAAATTTCAGAATTAGAGAACAAGAGATCGTACCTTGAAGTGATGAATTTCAAAACAAAGATTGAAGCACTTGGGACTACTTTTAATCTTCACTCCAATTCCACTAACGCCCAAGATGTGTGGTCTCTCGATTGGTAACAAAGGGATGACTAGTGAGTGACAAAAACTCACATGCACACCATTTCAATGATGTTACACTTTTTTTTCTGTATGTTTTTCCCTTTGTATCTAACCAATCATCTAATTGGGTTGGCCTTTTGGGCCTTTCCAATTGGGCTTAAGTGTGTGGCTTGGAGTGGGACCAAAAGGGACCAATAAGACACTAGCTCCAATGGGCCTTGGGCTTTTCTGCCAACTCTTGACAAGTCCAAAGTTACCATTAACTATATTTAATACCACTATAAAAATATAGTTGCACTCTAGGCCTTATCTATAAATTATATCCCAAGACTTTATTATACATGCAACCCCTTCATTAAATATTCGTAGTAATACAAAGTCATTAATGTAGACTGCCACTTTGTAAATTACTATATCTTAATCCTTGAGTACCCGGTTTAATCCTTTAATGTTATTCATTATATATTTATGAAATCCAATTCCATAAATATATATTTTAGTCTTACTAAAGTGGTTAGGCCTAACTCTCTGAATAACAAACTCATTAAACTTATCTCAAGGGAATACTTTATATCTCCGTTAAGAGATTATGAATTCCATCTTGAGAATACATGTTCCATTAATACTAAATGTGGCTGCCTAACATACTGAGGTTTTGACCGTTACAATAGATCTCACTCCTGATATATCAAAGCAACCTATACCTCATGATCAGGTCCATTATTCTCTCAGGATTAAGAGTTCATGCAAATATAAGTCGTGAGATTTATTATTCATTTAACAGTTGTTAGGAGAATAATAAATCTCACAGTGGTCCAGTTCAATGTGTCTTAACTCTTAAAACATATCAACATATCAACTAGAAGTCTCCACTTCTATGATCAAGACAAATTATCGTAATTGATATGTTATAGTCTTTGCAGATGAAATGCCCAATTTCATCACCGACTACGAACAATAAATCTGAGTTTACAAAGAACTTGTAATTTATATCTACTGTGACTTTTCACATAAATCACATACTATGCATCTTATGGATTATATGATAATGTCTGAATATTCATGTTACCATTATTTCAGATAATAATAAAACAACTTTATTAAACACAATATTAAGTCATACATAATGTCATACTTAATATCATGCATAGCATCATACAATAGGATTTAAAGGCACTAATCCTAACAATCTCTCACTTGCCCTAAAGACTATTGTGTACTAATCTAACTCCCATTCCCTCCGAATGTGACTTGAAAGTCCTTTGAGACAAGGCTTTAGTAAATGGATCTGCTAGATTATTTGCACTTTCAATCTTTGCTACCACCACATCTCCACGAGCAACAATATCTCGAATGATATGGTACTTCCTCTCAATGTGCTTTCCTTTCTTATGATTCCTTGGATCTTTAGATTGTGCAACTGCTCCACTGTTGTCACAAAACAATGTGATTGGAACTTGCTCCATTCTCATTACACCAAGGTCAGAAAGAAATTTCTTGAGCCATACAGCTTCCTTTGCTGCCTCACAAGCAGCAACATATTCTGCTTCCATGGTAGAGTCTGCAATACAAGATTGCTTAATACTCCGCCAACTTATGGCTCCACCTCCCAAGGTGAAAACACATCCTGAAGTGGATTTTTTGAAATCTAGATCAGATTGAAAATCTGAATCTGTATAGCCAATAGGTATCAAATCCTCACTTCGGTAAACAAGCATATAATCTCTCGTTCTCCATAGATACTTAAGAATATGCTTTACAGCTTGCCAATGTTTTGGTCTTGGATTTGATTGATAACGACTAACCATGCCAACTGAATAACATATATCTGGTCTAGTACACAACATGGCATACATGAGACTTCCCACTACAGAGGCATAAGGAACTTGTCTCATCATATTTTCTTCCTCATGAGTCTTAGGCCTTTGGTCATCAGACAGAAGAACTCCATGTCTGAAAGGAAGCAATCCTTTCTTGGAGTTTTGCATGCTAAATTGTTCTAGAACCTTATCTATATATCCAGCTTGTGACAAGCTTAACATCTTATTCTTTTGATCTCGCCAAAGCTTAATCCCTAGAATAAAGTTAGCCTCACCTAAGTCCTTCATATCAAATTGGCTTGACAACCAAACCTTTACTGATGACATTACCCCTACATCATTTTCAATGAGTAGAATATCATCAACATAAAGCACTAGGAACATTACTACATTATCCCGATGTCTTTTGTACACACATGGTTCATTAAGATTTTGTTCAAAACCAAATGACTTGATTGCTTGATCAAATCTGATGTTCCATGACCTAGATGCTTGCTTAAGTCCATAAATGGACCTTTTTAACTTGCATACCATATGCTCTTGGTTCTTTGCTATGAAACCTTCTGGTTGCATCATATAGATTTCCTCTTCGAGATTTCCATTGAGAAATGTAGTCTTGACATCCATTTGCCAAATCTCATAATCAAAATGAGCAGCAATGGATAAGAGAATTCTGATAGATTTAAGCATTGCTACTGGGGAAAAGGTTTCATCATAATCAATACCTTCTTTTTGTGTATACCCTTTCGCCACTAGCCTTGCTTTAAAGGTTTCAACCTTTCCATCTATCCCTCTCTTCCTCTTGTAAACCCATTTGCAACCAACAGGTTTAACGCCGTTAGGCACCTCTACAAGATCCCAAACTTGATTGGAATACATGGAATCTAATTCAGATTTCATAGCTTGGACCCAATGATGTGCATCTATATCATTCATTGCTTTATCATAAGTGTAGAGATCCGATTCAACCTCTTCTGAGATAGCTTCATAAGTTTCTCCCAAACCTATGAATCTTATAGGAGGCCGAACAATTCTCCCATTACGACGAGGCACCTGAGTACTAGACATGTCATGAGTAGTATCTTGTGGTGTATCTAATACAGCTACATCATCCCTAGTTTCATCTATTGGTTGTTCATTTATAGGTTCATTCATTTCAGCCAATACAACTCTACTTCTAGGAATAAAATTATTCATATAGTCATATTCCAAGAATTTAGCATTTGTACTAACAAAATCTTTGTTATCTTTACGACTATAGAATAAATAACCCCTAGTTTCTTTTGGATAACCTACAAGCAAACACACTTCTGATTTTGGTTCCAATTTATCAAGCTTCCCTTTTAACACATATGCAGGACAACCCCAAATGTGGAGATATTTCATACTAGGCTTACGCCCACTCCACAATTCCATGGGTGTTTTGGGAACAGATTTTGATGGGACTAAATTCAAAAGATGTATTGCTGTATTTAAGGCATAACCCCAAAAAGAAATCGGTAAAGTTGAGTAACTCATCATGGACCTAACCATTTCTAAAAGAGTCCTATTCCTTCTTTCTGCTACACCATTCTGTTGAGGAGTTCCAGGTGCAGCCAATTGGGATACAATCCCATTCTGAGTTAAGTAATCCTTGAAATCCCCAAGAAGATATTCACCACCACGACCAGATTGAATGGTTTTTATGTGTTTACCCAATTGATTCTCTACTTCAGCCCTAAACTCTTTGAACTTTTCAAAGGCTTCGGACTTCCGTCTCATTAGGTACACATAACCATATCTTGAGTAATCATCGGTAAAAGTGATGAAATACTCATAACCTCCTTTTGCTTGGATTGACATAGGACCACATACATCAGAATGCACTAGCTCTAGCAAATCTTGGGCTCTTCTACCTTTTGCATTAAAAGGTCGTTTGGTCATTTTACCTTCCAAACAAGATTCACAAACTGGAAATTCATCAAAGTTCATGGGCTCTAAGAGTCCATCTTTGATCAGTCTTTGAATCCTATTTGAATTAATATGACCCAAACGCAAGTACCAAAGATATGCATCACTAGTAGAAGGAAACTTTCTCTTTAATGATTTTACATGAGAGTCATTATCTAATTCAGAATTATACAATTCATGCTTATCAGGAGTTAAAATATAAAGACCATCCACAATATTGCCAGAACAGATAAACACTTTATCCTTCTTTATTACAACATTGTCTTTTAGGATAACACAATATCCATGTTTACCTAAGTAAGTAGCTGAAATTAAATTCCTACGAACATTAGGTATATACAAAAAGTCTTCTAATATTAGAACTCTAGATTCAAAACATAAATTATAAACACCAACAGCTACAACTGGAATCTTGCTCCCATCAGCCAAAGTAAGAAACAACTCCCCTTCTTTAAGATTTCTGGTCTCCTGTAACCCCTGCAAGGAATTGCAGATATGATTAGTACAACCTGAATCCACACACCAGGAATTCGTGGGATTCTGTACCAAACATATTTCAAGAAGGAATGTATTAATCATACCTTTGTTCTTGGCAGCCTTAAATATTGGACAATTTCTCTTCCAATGTCCTTTCTCACCACAATGGAAACACTTTCCTTTGATCTTCTTTCCTTTATCAGCAACCCCTAAGGCAATTTGTTTACCCTCTTGCTTGGTGAAGTCCTTCTTCTTCTTCTTCTTTCCCTTGCCTTTCGACTTAGGTTGAGAAGTAGAAGCTTCACCAACATTGGCTTCAACATGGGAAGTACCAAGAATGCCATCTGCCGCTACCAATTCATTCATCAATTCAGACAAGGTATAAATCTTTTTGTTCATATTATAGTTAAGTTTGAATTCCTTGAATGATTCTGGTAGCGACTGGAGAATCATATCCACTTGGGATTCTCCATCAATATCGGCACCTAAAACTTCTAATGTATTCAGATTAGAGATCATTGTAAGACAATGCTCTCTCACTGAACTTCTTTCAGCCATTTTGGTATTATAAATTTGCCTCATGGTCTCTTGCCTTGCAGAATGGCCTTGCTCACCAAACATCTCCGTCAGACTTAGCATGATGTCTGAAGCTAGTTCTACATCCTGCATTTGATGCTATAGAACATTTGAGATAGATGCTAGGATGTAGCACTTGGCCATCTCATTAGATTTCTGCCAACAATCATATTGTTGTTTTACCTCAGGAGGTGCATCTAATGAAGGAAAGCTAGGACATGGTTTAGTAAGAACATACTTATGCTCTTCAGCAGTAAGAACAATGTCCAGATTTCTTTTCCAGTCAACATAGTTGGATCCAGTCAGTTTGCTTTGATTAAGAATAGTTACAAGTGGGCTAAAAGATGCCATGTTCAAATCTGAAAACAATAAACATGAATATAATAAGTAAATTGGACATTATCTATTTAGCATATGAACATATAGTATGGAACCTTAATAAAACCATAATATAATGTATGCAACGACAACCCAATCCCGCAATTAATATTCCTCGGAAGCGAGGTCATACCAATCACTATGATTAGGCAAGAAACATTCTCATTATTAATGCTATCATGGTAACTCTTACCAAACAAAAATAATTTGCCGCTATTCCTTTAGCCTCTAAGTAATAATGACATAGCTCCGAAGGGAGGTTAACATCACACTTAGTCTAATGTACACCATTGCCTAGAATCAATGTGAATCACCAAGTAACTCCACGGAAGCGTGGTCGTTCTCAATGTTAAAACACATTTCATCTATCTTTAAGAAGTTTAACCTATAGTACCATGAATCAAACACCCTCCGAAGGGAGCAAGGCATATACGCCAAGGCGAAGTGCTTAATCACACTACTTTAAACCGACAATGGAGGCCATGAGATGCAACCCTTGTATCTCTCTCCCACTAGATGTTTTAAAGAAAAGGTTTTTAATTACTAAACATGCATAATCTAATTACACATTGTCTTAGTACTTTTACATGTGAAAACACTTAGAAAAAATTCTGATTTTCTTTCTTTCGATCGATCGAAAGTGCCCCTCGATTGATCGAAAAAATTAAGAAATTCAAACTTGATCCTCTGACTCCTTCGATTGATACTCGATCGATCGAAAAACAAATTCGATCGATCGACTAACAATCGAAAATCTATCGTTCTAAAAAGTCTGATCACTGTCTCATTCGATCAATCGAAAATGATTTTCGATCGATCGAAAATCGCGAAACACAAATTTCCAGAAATTTTCTAAGGCAGTTTTCTACGGGTTTTCATGAACAAACAACTTTCATACGAACATGATAGACAGAGATTGATGTCAAAACTGAATTCTATTGATGCTATAGCCTTAAAACTCAATTTAACATACTTAAATTTAAATTTAAACAACATCATAACATCAATTCCAGTTTTCATCAAATCATAGTTTCAACAACATGCAGAAAATTAAAACATAATCTTCTAACAATATGAAACTATCTTCTCCAATTCTAAAACTCACAAAACATGTTAAACAATACGAAATTGAAGACCACTCTGATACCATTTTGATGGAAATCAAAGATGAACGCAACGAAAAAAATAAGTTTTAAACGGATCTACTTTATTCAATATTGATAACACGTACTAAGTAAATTTCAGAATTTGAGAACAAGAGATCGTACCTTGAAGCGGTGAATTTCAAAACAAAGATTGAAGCACTTGGGACTACTTCTAATCGTCACTCCAATTCCACTAACGCCCAAGATGTGTGGTCTCTCGATTGGTAACAAAGGGATGACTAGTGAGTGACAAAAACTCACATGCACCCACTTTCAATGATGTTTCTCTCTCTTTCACATTTCTGTACGTTTTTCCCTTTGTATCTAACCAATCATCTAATTGGGCTGGCCTTTTGGGCCTTTCCAATTGGGCTTAAGTGTGTGGCTTGGAGTGGGACCAAAAGGGACCAATAAGACACTAGCTCCAATGGGCCCTGGGCTTTTCTGTCAACTCTTGACAAGTCCAAAGTTACCATTAACTATATTTAATACCACTATAAAAATATAGTTGCACTCTAGGCCTTATCTATAAATTATATCCCAAGACTTTATTATACATGCAACCCCTTCATAAAATATTCGTAGTAATACAAAGTCATTAATGTAGACTGCCACTTTGTAAATTACTACATCTTAATCCTTGAGTACCCGGTTTAATCCTTTAATGTTATTCATTATATATTTATGAAATCCAATTCCATAAATATATACTTTAGTCTTACTAAAGTGGTTAGGCCTAACTCTCTGAATAACAAACTCATTAAACTTATCTCAAGGGAATACTTTATATCTCCATTAAGAGATTATGAATTCCATCTTGAGAATACATGTTCCATCAACACTAAATGTGGCTGCCCAACATACTGAGGTTTTGACCATTACTATAGATCTCACTCCTGATATATCAAAGCAACCTACACCTCATGATCAGGTTCATTATTCTCTCAGGATTAAGAGTTCATGCAAATACAAGTCGTGAGATTTATTATTCGTATGACAGTCCTTTGGAGAATAATAAATCTCACAGCGGTCCAGTTCAATATGTCTTAACTCTTAAAACATATTAACACATCAACCAGAAGTCTCCACTTCCATGATCAAGACAAATCATCGTGGTTGATATGTTATAGTCTTCGTAGATGAAATGTCCAATTTCATCACCGACTACGAACTATAATTCTGAGTTTACAAAGAACTTGTGATTTATATCTTCTGTGACTTTTCACATAAATCACATACTATGCATCTCATGGACTTAATGATAATGTCCGAATATTCATGTTACCATTATTTCAGATAATAATAAAACAAATTCATTAAACACAATATTAAGTCATACATAATGCCAAACTTAATATCATACATAGCATCATACAATAGGATTTAAGGGCACTAATCCTAACATGGTGACCTTAAAATCACTCGGTGTGGTTTTTGCCATGTAGGTTTTCCCCATTCGTAAACAAATCACCGTGTCAATTTAATTTCCGCTGCATACTTATTTATTTGGTGATTTGTTTGTGCTACCACACATTTTCATGTTAATTTGATTAATTAATATACTTAGCTAATTAATCAATTAATCCATCACAAGGGGTCAATACGTGTTTGGCCTATCAAATGGTATCAGAGCAGGCACACTCTGATTAGGTTTTAATCTTTGTTGTGTGATCCATTAACCCCTGTTTGTCATGGATAGAGGACAGTCTCTTATTATACCTCATTTATTTGATGGTACTAATTATGCATACTAGAAAGTATACATGATAGCTTTTTTGTAGTCTCTAGATGAGAAAGTGTGGCAAGCTGTGGAGATAGGTTGGACCAAGCCAAAGGAAGCACCGGTTGATTGGGATGATGCCAAGATCAAGGCAGTAAACTTCAACAGCAGGGCATTGAATGCTTTGTTCAATGCTGTCATATCCTCCACTGAAACTGCAAAGGAAGCATGGACCATCCTCCTAACAACCTATGAAGGAACCAAGGCTGTCAAGGATTCAAAACTTCAGAGGCTTACTACAAGCTTTGAAGTGATCAAGATGGAGGAGGATGAGTCATTTAATGAGTTCTATGCCAAGCTCAAGGACATAGTGAACTCAGTTTTCAATCTTGGGGAAACCATTCTTGAACCCAAGATTGTGAGAAATGTGCTCAGATCTCTACCCGAGAGATTCCATACGAAGATCACCACGATCGAGGAATCAAAGAACATTGACAAGATTCCTTTGACAAAGCTAGTTGGTAATTTGCAGACCTATGAGTTAGGTTTAACAAGAATTGGTAAGTCGGGTAAGGGCAAGTGCATGGTACTGAAGGCCAAGAGCAGTGATACTGATGAGTCTTCAGATGATGAGGATTCTAAGATGAAGTCCTACATTACAAGGCAATTCAAGAAGTTCATGAAGAATGCCAGTGGGAAGGGCTTCGACAAGGACCATAGGCAATCCAGTTCCTCTCAGTTCAAGAGTCAAGATAAAGGGAAGAAGGATGCTAGGGATGGCGGTCAGTATACTGTTCCCTTAGGACCAAAGTGCTTCGGGTGTCAAGGCTTTGGACACATGAAACAAGAGTGCCCCACATATCTCAAAGCCATTGGGAAGAGCAAGGAACTTGCTGCTACGTTAAGTGGCACTAAGCCTGAAGATCATTCCGACAATGAGGATAACGGAATCATGAATGCCTTCATTGCCACTGTCAATCCTATTGAGAGGATTGTTGAAGATGTGGATGAAGAAAAGGAGTTGGTGGAGTCCAAGTTTGAGAAGATGGATGAACAAGATGACATCCACACAGCCTATGCAAAGTTATACAAGGTCTCAGAAAAGCATGAGAAGTTGTATAGGCTGACCACTGAGAAGCTTAGTGATGTGGAGCTTGAGCGTGAAGAGCTTTCCACAAAGTTTGATGAAGCCAATCAAACTATTGGAGCACTAAGGTTTGAGAATAACTTCTTGGCTAAGAAAATCAAGAAGCTTGAGGCAAACTGATAGGCCAAAAACGTATTGACCCCTTGTGATTAAATTAATTAATTAATTAGTCAAGTTATTAATTAATCAATTTAACATGCAAACGCGTGGTAGCACAAACAAATCACCAATAAACTAATTATGCAGCAGAAAATAAATAACACGGTGATTTGTTTACAAATGGGGAAAACCTGACGGCAAAAACCCCACCGGGTGATTTTCAGGTCACCACTCCCGAAACTCCATTATTATCACAACAAACGGTTACAAGTAAAGGAATCCCAAATATCTTACCAACCTATAGTTGAACCCTTACCCTAATACCCAATTGGACTTATTCTATAGTGACAGTTTCCCCTTTTGATGCACAGCTCCTAAGTACATGACTAACCAATATGCGGATCCTAGTACGCAACTTCAATCACCAACTAGAAAGAGTTGTTGGCTACAAAGTTCTTCAGTTCATCCACGATAAAGATCAAGAAGATGCTTGGTCACAAAACCCAAAGGTGCACATACACAGCAACTTCCTCAGAAGAGATGAACTAGGGTAAGAACTTCGTCTCCGGTCACAATTTGCTTGAACAGAGTTTGCTCAATGCTTATGCAACTTGTGAACACTTTGACGGCCCTTTAAACAATCCTTTTATATGTCTAGGGTTAGGAGAAAAGAAGGCCCAAAGTCACATTCATGGATCCTGAGAAATCAGATCAGTAATTCTGATTTTATAAACCTCGACAGATAGCAAGGTTTCAAGAAGCTATCGAGTAGGTGTTGAGCTTTAATGAATGTACACTTCTTTAGCTTGTTTCTTAGACAGAATTGATGACTTCAACACTTGATCTTGAAACCTTGTTTCTTGAAGTATTAAAAGCACCTAGAACTGCCCAATTACAAGTTGAGTGCATTTTGTCAAAGGATTAGCCAATTACATAAAAGAATGACATATGTTCTTAACAAGTGAAACACATATGTCCTAACAATCTCCCTCTTTGGAAATCCATGACAAAACCACAACAAACAAATGAATATATGAGAGAAGTCATAAATCACTCAACTCATATTCACTTGTTGAATACAATAAAATCTATCCTAACACAAACTCTTGAAAAACTTTGTAAGAAGAGAGTTTATGACAAGTAGACTTTGACAACTTGTATTTCTAAAACACTTTAAACAAAACTCATTAAGGCATCTTAGTGTGAAACAGAAATAATAGATTGCATACAAGTATAAGAAGCATGTGTATAAAGATAGAAAAGAAACAACACATGTAGAGGTAGGTGAAAGAAACATACATCCACATATAGAGAAAATAAGTACAATGTATGTAAAAACTGGTCACAAGACCTAATGTACAAGAACAATGTATCTAATAAAGTAGAAAAGAAAAAGATACATCAAATCCTCACTACATCCCTCATATCAGCACTCTCCCCCTAACAAAAATGTCCTACACTAACTCTCCCCCTAAGAATGACTACTCTCAATATCCAAAACTACTCCCCCTTTTTGTCACGAGTGACAAAGGGTAAGAGTGTCAAGTAGACATCTCATCAGTAGAGCTAGCATCTCCATCATCATCCGAAGCGTCATCGTCATCACCATCATCATCATCATCCTCAGCATCAGAATCAGAAGCCACTGGAGGAGGTGGTGGAGGAGAAGCCTCAGGAGCAAAGCCACCCATAGTCGCCTGTCGTCGTGCAATACGACCGACACGAACGTTCACCTGATACAACTTAGTAGAGAATGCATCAAGGCGAGCATCCATGCACTGCAGCTGCACCATGAATACATCACTCATGGAAGAGGAGGGAGCAGATGTGGATGGAGCTGAACGAGATGGAGCCAGATGGGAGGGAGGAGTGGAATCCGGCTATCGCGACCTAAACTGTGCCTCACTGCGTTTTACGGTAGCGGCGTTTATGGCACAAATTTGTGTGAAGTGGTCAGACATAGGAAAATGGACAGAAAAATGGCGTAAGATCCTCGTGATAACGGAAGGAAAGATGAGCTTATCACGTGACGCCAAATCTAAATGAACATCTATAATAGAGAGAATAAAGTGAGAAGGGAAGTCTATGGTAAGATGCTCAAGAAGAGACAACAAAAACCGAACTCGAGGCTCTATGATGGAGTTGTAGTGAGAGAGAGGATGGAGTACAAAAGTCATCACCATGTTCATGAAGCGAGGGCCTTTAGCAAAAGGCTTACATGGTGTAAACTGATGCTCACCCCAGTCAATAGGGCGCTCACAAAAAGCAGCCATGAGCTCAGCTTTAGACACAATCCTCAAACGCTCACAACTAGCATAGTTAGGAAACTCTATCCTAGGAACCCGAAGCACATCCGCAACAAGCTGCGGTGTGACGGGAATGCATGTACCTCGAACGCGAGTGAAGAAAAGAGGTACTAAACGATCAATCCTGTGCATGTTGGAGTAAAACTCCTAAATAAGCATGAGAGGACAAGTGACCAGGACATCACACAGTGACTCCCATCCCCAACTGTGAATGACAGAGGGAAGGTCAGTGTTGGCGAAGTCCGCCAAAATGACTTGGCATTCTGAATGGACACCTCGTCTAGAGAAGTTCTCCAAGTATGCCTTTTGGGCATCCTCATCACGGAATCGAATGTTAGATGGAGTAGGATCAGAAGACGAAGATGTCCTAGAAAGCAGAGGGTTCTGGGACGGAGCATACTTACGTTTAGGTGCCATAGACACGACTAACGTAAACAGAAAGAGAGAGAGAAAGAAAGACAATCAGAAAAGCCCCAAGCAATTCAAATATATCAAGTATATTGAAAAGAGAGTATGTATGCATGGGGAATGCATAAACATGTGACATGCAAAAGAAAATACATCATGGGCTCAGCCCAATCCAATCCTACCAGCACACAAACAGATTGCACACATCTAAATGCATGAAAATACCCTTATAGTGCAAATGAGATGCAATGTTTGAGGTTTCAAACGCATTTAAATGAAAACCTAACCCAAAATTTCAACAAAAACTCATCAATTTTGAAAAACCCCAAAATTTTTCTAAAACCCTAAAACCTAGGTTTCAAAACATGTAATGCATAAAGAATGAAGAGATTAAAAGCTTACCAAGTGAAGAAAAACTTGAAGAAGCTTGAAGAAACCTTGAGGAACAAGATTGGAGTGAGATGAGAGTGCTTGGGAGAGAAAACAGAGAGCTATTGAGAGAGAGATCAAGAGAAATGAGAGGCGGATCGCACGAGGGGTTTATATAGAAACCTCAGTAAATCTCGACAGATGAGGTATCGAGAGGTGTCGAGCCATCTGTCGAGGAAGGTGTCGAGAAAATGAACGTCGACAACTACAAGTGTCGAGAAGGTGTGGAGGAACAAACCACCAAAACCAAGAACAGAAGCTCGATCGATCCACCAAGTGTTGAGAAGGTATCGAGGAGACATAAACTTTCTCGATCGATCCAACAGGTGTCCAAGAGGTGTCGAGATTGCGATAAGGAAAAAGCTTGAGAAGCTCGACAGATAGCTAGGTATCGAGGAGGTGTAGAGGAGGTGTCGAGCAAGCTTTGAAAAATATTTTTTCGAGAAGTGAAAAATACAGACATGAATGCAATCCAACATGCAACTCAACCAATGATCCAATCAACATATTAAGCTCTCAAAATCATCTCTCAACAAAAATTTTAAGCACATGGATCCTTAGAAACACACACACACACACACACACTAAAGAAGTCTAACCAATTTTATATTTCAAAAACAAGACAAGACAGTTTAGTGAGCATATATTAGCACATGTAAAATCTTGTGATGGCCAAATCACATTATACCTACACATGTATTAAGAGTAGCAAAGAATATTGCGTGTTGTGTGTGAAAAGTATCGCAAGATTGCATATGTGTATACATGTTATGACGATTTGAGATATAAGAAAATCACTTTAACTCACACACAATCATAACTGTTTTATGGGGACTTCACTTTGAGGTACATCTTATAACTCCCACATCTCCTAGAATACACGCTTGCAATCATATTTAAAGCATTTTTGATCATTTTGTTTTTTTATTTTCTTTGCATATTTTCTTTTATTTAGCATATCATCCATGGGCATATAAGAGAGAGAAAAGAAATACCCAAGATGTTAAGCATTTGACACTGCACTTTTGCTATGCCGAAGCATACAGGTGTCTCTGACACTGCACTTTTGCTATGCCAAAGTATACAGGTGTCATTCATAATTGGCGGGCAATAGTGGTGAGATGGTTATTTATGCCTTTCTCTTAGGAATTTCTAGTCCTACCCGTCAAAAAGAGTGATACGAGTGTTAAGTTCAAGAGATAACTTAATCTTACTCATCACAAACAAGAGCCACAAAGCACAATTGCTTAGTTGTGCATAATAATGCTCATCTAAGCTATAGAAGATACAAAGTTTAGAAAACTTTGTTTCAATGGCCATCTAAGGTACACAAGTACCAAAGTACACAAAACACACACTGTTTTTGTATTTTTCTGATTTTTTTTAAATTTTTTTTTAAATTTTTATTTCAAAAACAAAACAAACAAAACAGAAATCAACAAGATAAAAACATGTTAAACAAAACAAAGCATAAAACTAGACTGACTAAAAAACAAAATGCAAAACACACAAGTAATGCAACAAACAAAAACAAGAAGATAGAAGAAAGTGATGAAATCACTTAGAGTCCTTTTTCTTCCATACCTTGGAAGAACCTTTCCTTTTATTAAACCCTTGAATCGGCGGTGAAGGGGAAGAATTGAAACCGTTCAAGTTTGAAAGGAACATGAGGGCTTTGAGAAGATCACCAAGAGGAGCAAGAGAGGATTGAAGCTGATTCTAGCTTCCAGATGCGATCATGCCGTTGCTCTGTTGAGTGGCTAACCACTTATAGCAATTTGGTCGAGTATGACCAGCAGCTCCACAATGATGACAGAGATGTTGCTTCTTCTATTTAGGCTTTTAAGAGTTAGCCTTATTAGCCCTAAGGGGTGCTCCTAAGATAGATTTGCCCTTGTCTAAGTTCTCACTAGCTAATTCAGTTTTAACATCAGTGTTCTTAATATCAGTTTTATTAGCAGGAGGAACAAACACAGTAGCACTAGTAGAAGCAATATTAGAGGAAGAAATACCTTGCCCTAAACCTGTACGATCCAAAGCATATTTCCGAATGCTGAGCATCTCATCAAGCTTTGCACTTGAAGTCCTCTCGAACTAAGCTCTGACTTGAAACAGCTCCGCTTCAAGCTTCTTAGTCTTCTCAGCCAAGCAATTGTTCTCAAACGTTAGTACACCAATTGTTTGATTAGCTTCATCAAACTTTGTGGAAAGCTCTTCACGATCAAGTTCCACATCACTGAGCTTCTTGGTGGCTAGCCTATACAGTTTCTCATGCTTCTCAGAGAGTTTGTAAAATTTCTCATAGGCTGTATGGATATCATCTTAATCATTCATCTTCTCAAATTTGAACTCCACCAGTTCTTCTTCTTCATCCACTTCTTCAACAATCCCTTCAGTAGGATTAACTGTGGCAGTGAAGGCATTTAAGATTCCGTCATCCTCATTGTCGGAATCATCTTCAGGCTCAGTCTCACTTAACGTAGTAGCAAGTGCCTTACTCTTCCCAACACTCTTGAGATATGTGGGACACTCTTGCTTCATGTGACCGAAGCCATGGCACCCAAAGCACTTAGGTCCTGTGGGAACAGTGTGCTGACCACCATCCCTTGCATCCTTCTTCCCTTTGTCTTGGCCCTTAGACTGAGAAGAACTGGATTCTCTGCGGTCCTTGTCGAAGTTCCTCCCATTTGCATTCTTCATAAACTTCTTGAACTGCCTTGTAATGTAGGACTTCATCTTGGAATCTTTATCATTGGAAGAATCATCTGTGTCACTGCTCTTTGCCTTCAAGGCTATGCTCTTGCCTTTACTCGACTTGCCAATCCTAGATAACCCTAGCTCGTAGGTCTGCATGTTTCCAACCAGCTCTATCAAAGGAATCTTGTCAATATCTTTTGATTCCCCAATTGCAGTAATCTTTGCATGGAATCTCTCGGGTAGAGATCTGAGCACTTTCCTCGCAATCTTGGGTTCAGGAATGGTTTCACCAAGATTGAAGGCTAAGTTCACTATGTCCTTGAGCTTGGCATAGAACTCATCGAACGAATCATCCTCCTCCATCTTTATTTCTTCAAAGCTTGTAGTGAGCCTTTAAAGCTTTGAATCCTTAACAACCTTTGTACCCTCATAGGCTGTCTGGAGGATGGTCTATGCTTCCTTTGCAGTTTCAGTAGAGGATATCTTCTTGAACCCCTCATTGGTGACTGCGCTAAATAAGGCATTCAACGCTCTGCTGTTGAAGTTTGCCGCCTTGATCTTGGCTTCATCTCAATCGGCTGGCGCTTCTTTTGGCTTGGTCTAGCCAATCTCTACAGCTTGCCACACCTTCTCATCTAAAGACTCCAAGAAAGCTCTCATGCGTACTTTCCAGTATGCATAGTTAGTGCCATCAAATAAAGGAGGTATGATTAATGACTGTCCTTTATCCATGACAAACAGATAGCAAGGTGTCGAAAAGCTATCGAGCAGGTGTCGAGTTTAATGAATGTACACTTCTTCAGCTTGTTTCTTGGATAGACTTGATGACTTCAGCACTTGATCTTGAAACCTTGTTTCTTGAAGTATTAAAAGCACCTAGAACTACCCAATTACAAGTTGAGTGCATTTTGTCAAAGGATTAGCCAATTACATAAAAGAATGACATATGTTCTTAACAAGTGAAACACATATGTCCTAACACTAATTATTCCAAGTCAGAGCTCAACTAGAAAGGACTTCAAGTGCTAAGCTTGATGAAATGCTCAGTCTTTAGAAATCTGCTTCCGATCGAACCGGTTTAGGGTATGATTTCTCTTCTCCCAGTATTGTTCCTACTAGTACTACTTTTTTTGTTCCTCTTGCTAATAATGTTGAAATTAAGAACACTAATGTCAAAACTGATTTAGCTAGTGAGAACATAGATAAGGGTAAATCTATCTTAGGAGTACCCCCTAAGTAGGATAAGAAAGAAGTTAAAAACCCTAGGATTAAGAAGGCGAACTCTCAAAAGCTTAAATAGAAGAAGCAACATCTATGTCATCACTGTGGAGCAGCCGGTCATACTCGACCTAATTACTATAAGTGGCTAGCCACTCAACAGAGCAACGACATGATCGCATCGGGAAACCAAAATCAGTTTCCATCCTATTTTGCTCCTCTTGGAGATCTTCTCAAATATAAGTTGGCCCAAAAAGGAACTTATAAAATATGTTTTTTTTTTTAATCCTAAAAGGTAAATGCGTTTTAGTAAGGATGTGATCATTCTCCATGAGTTATTATAATAATAATACCAATAATAATAATAATAATATCAAATTGATATTCAGATATAGGGTCTTTTGATAATGCCCTGATTAGTGGCATACTGGCATGTGCACTTTATTTTTTATTTTTTCATTTTTTGGTTAATTTTAGTTAATTATAACTTTAATCAGGCTAATTAAAAAATTCTAAGATTTTAATTTAATCTGCTCAAAATATAAAATTTTAATTTGAAATCACCCATACCATTGGGAGGAAACATATGATTTTCTGAATTTTTAGTCATATGTAAGTTTACCTAATATATATATATTTCTTTTTTTTGGGTCAATATACTACACTCATTTGATAGACCCAATATAGGAGGGGGTTAGAGCATTCACATCTGGTTTCTACAAAAAATTCTATTTTACTATCTCAAAAGCTACTTTATCATTTATACCATACTATTTTACAATAAACCTAACATCTCAACTTTTATTTTACTATACTATACATTAAAATAATATAAAAATATTTCTCACTGTTAGGTTCTAAAGATTTAGGAATTTATGTATTTAGAACTCTAATTTGTATTGTTGGCAAACCATGATCAAAACAGGTTGTTTAGCCTTGTTTAAGCTTGCTCAAATTTGGGTCTTTCATGTAAAGTTGGAATCGAGAGGCTGCAGATGCATTTGTGCATTTCGGCCTGGCTCGATCGATCGAAGGAAAGGCTCAATCGATCGAATCTCGGGCAGAATTTTTTTCTGCAGAATTTTCCACCTCAGCCCTAACTCATTAAACGTTTTGGGTTTTCTGTTTTTACCCTAGGTATATAAAGAAAAACCCTAGCCAGGTTTTTAGAGTTGCTCCAGTTGTATTGTTGCTCATACTAATCTGTTTTGTGTAAATCTCTTGTGAGATCTAGAGGAACTTTCCTTTACACAAAGCTTAGGGTTTTCAAGGTAGAGATTACTTCAACATCTTGATGATCAACTCGGTTGCTACCATTGAAGCTTAAAGAATATCAAGTGTGGGTGCTTGTAGCTGATTGAAGAATCCAAGAAAGAAGGAGTCCGTGGATTCGGAGCTTGCACGTGGTCGTGTTAGTAAGTTCTACTGGTGGGTAGCATTAGGAAGTCGAGCGGGGAGCTTGTAGTCCTTTTTTATGAACTTTGATTCTTTCGCATAGTGGATTTAGGTTTACCTTGAGGATAGCTAGGTCAAATCCTCCACAGGTTTTTACCGTGTGGTTTCCTAGGTGATCATATCATTGTGTCTTTTATATTTCCGCTGCTTTATATTATTGATATGATTGTATGTTTGTGATAACCTAGAATTGCATAATTTGACTAAGTTAATCACTTGGCTAATTAACTAGGTTAATCTGATTGTTTTAAGGGGTCTAAAACTGTTCAAGTGGTATCAGAGCGGGTAGCTCTCTTGTTAGAGATTTTTTTCATCTCTGAGCTGATCCTTAACCCTTGCTGTCATGGATTTTTGGAAAATCATTTTGCTTATATATCAACTTGTTTGCTTGTTGTCTTTGCCTCTTGTTGTTTTTGTTAAATCTTTCCTTGAGTATCTTGGCATAATCACATGTGATAAGAATTATTTATGCTATACTGCTTTAACCGCCTTAAAGGCACGTGATTCTTGTCTTTGGTATTTGGATAGTGGTTGTTCCAGGCATATGACAGGAAACAAAGGTTTATTCAAAACTCTCTTTGAAGGAAAGATTGGGACAGTAACTTTTGGAGATGGAAGCAAATCTGTGATCAGAGGCATTGGAACTGTGGATATTCCAGGATTGCCAGTGTTTAAAGATGTTTGGTATGTTGATGGACTGAAGGCAAATTTACTCAGCATAAGCCAGATTTGCGACATCGGAATAAATGTTCTTTTCACCAAGTATGAATGTAAGATACTTGATGGAGGAGGTGACTGTATGTGTATTGGTATAAGGACAGCTGACAACTGTTATGGTATAACACCAAGTGTGAACAACAAGTGCTTTAGTGCAAAGATTGATCAAGTTGATTTGTGGCATCAATGATTGGGACATGCCAGTCGTAAGCAGTTAGAGAAGATTTTCAAATGTGAGGCAGTTATTGGTTTACCTAAGTTTGAGAAGATAGAGAAGTGCATTTGTGGACCATGTCAGATAGGTAAACAAGTGAAATCCAAGCATCCGTCTGTGACTAGTGTTCAAATTTCAAGACCTCTAGAGTTACTACACATTGATCTTATGGGTCCTGCCAGAGTTCAGAGTTTGGGTGGAAAGAAGTATATTCTAGTTGTTGTGGATGATTTTACTAGATATACTTGGGTTGTGCTTTTGAAAGATAAAACTGAGGCTCCTGAGAAGATGATACATCTATGCAAGAAATTGTAGGTTGAGAAAGATACTGTGATAGCTAGAATAAGAAGTAACCATGGAAGAGAATTTGAGAATACCAAGCTGGCTACTTTCTGCAATGATCAAGGCACTCATCAAGAGCTCTCTTCACCTAAGACACCTCAACAAAATGGGATTGTGGAAAGGAAAAATAGGGTTGTACAAGAGATGGCACGGGTTATGTTACACAACAAAAAGTTGCCAAAATCCTTCTGAGGAGAAGCTGTCAACACTGCTTGTCATACCCTCAATCGTGTGTATTTCAGACCTGACTCCAAGAAAACTCCCTATGAACTCTGGAGAGGGAAGAAGCCTGTTGTCAAATATTTCAGAATATTTGGCAGTGACTGTTACATTCTACGTGATAGAGAGAACCTAGAAAAGTTTGATGCAAAAAGTGACAAAGGATACTTTCTAAGGTACTCTTCCACTAGTAGAGCATATAGAGTGTACAATCTGAGAACCAAAACAGTCATAGAATCTTCAAATGTTGTGATAAATGATGAAGTGAGTTTAGAAGCACCTTCAGAAAGCACTGCTCTTGCTCATGATAAATCTTTAGAAGTTGATAATTCTCTTCCTGCCGAGTATGTTGGGAAACATAGTGAGGAAAAGTTGTTGGTGTTAAATGACACAGTTTCAGTACCATCAAATTCAGAACCATCCACTCCAGTTCGTGAAACTCAACAGGTACAAAGTGAGCTCAGTCCTCCATCTGAACAGAAAGGTACCTCCACATCTTTAGTTAAAGGTCCATCCTCTAGAGTGAGACTGAATCATCCCTCCATAAATATATTGGGTAGTTTGAATGATAACATGAGATTGAGATCAAAAGCCTTGAATGTGATTACTCACTCATGCTATCTGTCCCAATTTGCACCGAAGAAGGTGGATAAAGCACTTCAAGATGCTGATTAGATAAATTCCATGCATGAAGAACTTCATCAATTCATTCGGAATGATGTGTGGGAACTAGTTCCTAGACCGAAGAGTGTAAATGTAATTGGAACTAAGTGGATCTTTAAGAACAAGTCAGATGAACATGGCACTGTGATCAGAAACAAATCAAGACTTATTGCACAAGGATACACACAAATGGAAGGAATTGATTTTGATGAGACTTTTGCACCAGTGGCAAGGTTAGAATCCATCCGGACACTGTTGGCCATAACAAGTCACCTAAACTTCAAGTTGTATCAAATGGATGTCAAGAGTGCTTTCTTGAATGGGATGCTACAAGAAGAAGTATATGTTGAGCAACCTAAAGGCTTTGTTGATCCTCACAGACCGGATGATGTCTACAAATTGAAGAGAGCCCTTTATGGGTTGAAACAAGCTCCTAGGGCTTGGTATGACAGATTGACTGCATATCTCACTGAGCATGGATTTAAAAGGAGATCTACAGATACAACTCTCTTCATAAGAAAGGATAAGACTGGTTTTGTTGTAGCTCAAATTTATGTAGATGACATTGTTTTTGGTGCTACTAATGATTCTCTTGCTCATTCTTTTGCAGATGAAATGAAGGCAATGTTTTAAATGAGCATGGTTGGTGAACTGACTTGCTTTTTGGGATTGCAAGTAAAGCAAACGGAGTCAGGAATCTACATCAATCAAGCTAAATATGCAAGAAATTTGGTTAAAAGATTTGGACTGGACAAGGCTGTTCATGCTAGAACACTAATGGCAGCTAATGCAAAATTAACAATTAATCCATCAGGTGAGTCTATTGATATTACTTTGTATAGAAGTATGATTGGATGTCTTTTGTATTTGACTGCTAGTAGGCCTGATATATCTTTTAGTGTTGGTGTTTACTCTAGATTTCAGTCTAATCCTAAGGTTTCTCATTTAAATGTTGTTAAGAGAATTATAAAATATGTAAGTGGAACTTGTGATTATGGATTATTTTATAGCAAGGAGTCTAATTTGTCTCTTGCTGGATTTTCTGATTCTGATTGGGCTGGGAATGCTGATGATAGAAAAAGCACCACTGGGGGGTGTTTTTATGTAAGAGCCAATCTTGTGGCTTGGATGAGTAAGAAGCAAAATTATGTTTCTTTATCCACTGCTGAGGCAGAATATATTGCTGCTGGGAGTTGCTGTTCTCAGCTCCTTTGGATGAAAAAGCTGTTGAGTGATTATGGGATTCCTCAAGACACCATGGTTGTCTATTGTGATAATTCCAGTGCTATAGATATATCTAAAAATCCTGTTCAGCACTCTAAGACCAAACACATTGAACTTAGATATCACTTCATTAGGGATTTTGTTGAAAAGAAAATTGTTGTTCTTGAGTATATTCCTACTGATCGTCAAAATGCTGACATCTTTACCAAACCGCTTGATGGAAGTAAGTTTGAGACACTTCGTCAAGTGATTGGTGTGCTTCGGTGTCCCTAGTTTCTTTTGGCTTTCTTGGTCCTTGTGCTTCATTGATCATTCCTCTGTGTCCATTTTTCTTTGGTGTTTTTGGTGTTTTGATTTTTTCTAGGACTTGCATTGCATTACATTCATGCATTTCATTCTAGGATTTATTTGTTTTCTCTTTTTTAATATATATATATATATTTTTTTTTTTAAAAAAGGAGAAAAGAAGAAAGCAAAAATGTGTTTGACATTGTTTTCTTGGTTTTTGAAAACAAGGTTTGTCAATTTATTTACACATATCATGTCTTATGTACCTTGTTTAGCTTTGATGAGCTTATTTAATGCACTTGACTAGTTAAAGCTTTGTAGTGCATGTTGTGTGGGAAAGATGTTTATGGTGTTTATCACTTTGTCTTAATCTTGAAGTCACATGTTATTTGACTGTTGGACTTGATCCTTTTGAGAAAGGCATAAATAACCATCTCACCACTGTTCACTAGCCAATCATGAACACCTTAGTGCATATCATAAGATTTTGTGTACTTGTTACACATGCACAAAAAGAACATAAGGTGATGTCTCGGCTTAATTGCTTAATGCTTAAAATTGGTGTGTACTATTAGGCTTGATGCCATTTCACAAAATAATGAGGCAAAAATTCAAGAAACTTACATGATTGCAAGCTTTTGTTCTAGGAGATGTGGGAGTTATATGATGTAACTCGTTAGGTGATAGTCTATTTTGAATTATGTGTGATGAATTTTGTAGACTTTGTGATTGATTTCTATTCACATATCACCTCACATGTATCTCAAGTTTTTGCTAGTTTGCACACACTACACGAGTTACTCTTTGCTAAACACTGTACATGTTATTGTGTGTATTTTTTGTCTGACCAACCAAGTCTGAAAATATCTTAAGAATTATGCAAAAAATATTTTGCCTGAGAAACTAAAGAAAGAACTGGCTGAAACTTTCTTTGGAGAAATTGGGATCATAAATTTGGGTTTTTGAAAAAGCGTTCCATTTTATTCCATACTCATGCATTGTGTTTCTTTGATTTTAATGCTTTGAGGAGATATTTAAAAAAAAAAAAAATTGGTTTGATTTTTCAAAACTAGAATTTTTCCCAAAATACTGTGATCCGCTACCTATTTCGATCGATTCAGTCTGTTTTTCGATTGATCGAAAATTTTAAAATTCCTTTTAAAAATTTCGGAGTGACTCAATCGATCGAAAGTAATTTTCGATCAATCGAAAGTCGTGAATCAGCTTTTTCAAATAGTGTTCTTTGACTGATTCTCTTAACTTTTCAAAAGTTTTTTTCAAACTTTCATTTCTCTCTCCGACTTGGCACGGATCTACAGCGATTTTTTGTCGTTTTCCTCCAAATCTTTTGCAAAGTTTCTCTTTCCTCAAGCTGGTAAGTCTCTTTTGCCCCTCATTTTTTAGTTTATTTGCATTTTTCATGCATTTTACCTCTAATTTTCGGACCTCTCTAAATTTGGGATTTTTGATGTTTCATGCCCAATTTTGTGAAATTGATCACTGGGTTTTTATGGGGACATGTTATAAACATGATTGTGATTGATTAATTTGATCAATTTGAGTTTTGTGAGAAATTGAAATTCTAGGGTTTATGTTTAGTTCCGAATTGGGGATTTTGTTCAATTAGGTTGAAATTGATGAAATTGGCTTGTTGATTGGATTTAATTAGGCATTATAATCTATGTGTTATGTTTTGTAATGCTTAATTCATCCATGTGCTTCAAAATTTTTCAAGTGGTTTTTAAAATTTTTGGGGTTTTTTGTTAGAAACTCATGCTCAAGCCAATTTTGTGCAATTGAACTTAAAATAGAACTTTGTTTACTGCATTAGTACATGCATCATGCCATTTTAACTGATCATGCATCATATAGATTTTTGCTCTATATTGTTTTTTGTGCTAACTTGCAGTCTGCCCTTGGTTTTTATTGTTTCTCTTTTTGGTTTTCTCTTGTGTCTCTGTCCTTTTCTTAGCATCATGCCTAGGAAAACTAGGGCTCGTAGGTCTGTCCCTGCACCTACTCCTTCCCCTCCATGTTTTGACCGTGAGAAATTTCCTAGTGAGAAAAACCAGGAAATCTTTGAGAAGCTGAACCTTAGGCGTAAGATCTGGTCTGAGCGGTCTGTTATTCTAGATGAGTTAGATCCTGCCATTAGGGCAAACATAGAGCGTAGGGGCTGGTTACCCTTGGTGGATATTTCTGATCCTCCTCCACCTGCTACCTTGATTCGAGAGTTCTACTCGAACATCTCGATCCGCGTCTATGATTCCAACACTTTGGTAAAGAGTTGGATACGAGGCGTACAGTACACCATTACTCCTACAGTAGTGGCTGATGCTCTAGGGGTACCCTTGGTCCAGGACCCTGTCTACCCCTATGATGAGTCTCCAGTTTTGAGTGATGTCATGTCTTACATCACTGGGTCATCTATCCAGTGGGGTTCTGATCCTAAGATCACCACTGCTGAGCTTTCTGAGCTACATTATCTTTTCTTTAGGATAGCGTGTCACTGTTTTTGGCCCATTTCTCATCTGCACCATTCCTCTCGAGAGGTGTGTCTTTTTGTACGCTCTAGTTACTGATGCTTCTATCAGTTTTCCCCACTTATTCCTTCGTTCTTTGAACGAAGTGTATAGGAGTTCATCTTCTGCTCATGCCCTTGTTCATCCTATTTTTATCCATAGGATTCTTCTTTATCTTGATCTTAGTGATTTCCCTTCCTCGGAGCCTGTGTATGTCATTGGTCCTATAGGTGCATCTTTTCTTAGACAGAGGGCTGCTCACCTTCGAGCTGGATCTAAACACCCTAGGTCTGAGCCTTCTGGGTCCGCACCTCCTCCCTCTTCTTCTAAAGGTCCTACTAGTGAGGATGTTCCTGATCCTAATGCTGCTGCTGTTGCTGCTGTTCCTCCACCTCCATCGAATGACTTTGATATCCGTCGTACCTTGGAGACTGTCATGACCGTTCAGGCGGCTCATGGTCAGCTTTTGGTGGACCTTTTTGGCGAGATTCGTGCTTTGCGAGCTGATCTGCGCGTCTTCGCTCACCCTCACCACCTCCTTTTGATGATGGATTGTGATTGCCCTTTGGCATTCCGTCACAAAAAGGGGGAGTAGAGTTTGTAGAGGAGTTTTGTAGTTAGGGAGATTTTTTTTGCTTTTGTGGAGTTGTTAGATTGTATTTAGGCGCTTCACCTTGTATATCATTTTATTAGGGATATTCATGTTAGGGGGAGTAACATTGATTGATATACATGATTTTATTTGATTCTTGTTTCGTTGGATTCACTGCTGTTTATTGATTTATATTCTATGAGTTATTCATTGATATATGTCTTTATTATGTGTTGTGTGAATCATACAAGAATGTTATACCTGTTTATATACTATTTTCTGTCACACATGCATTTATGTGTTTGTTGAGTATTTCAGGAATATACAGGTTGATTCAATTGAGCTGCTGTCTACACTTGCAACCGATGGATAGTAGTTAGGATTGAATTTTAGTCTTTATGAGCATTATTTTTGTAAAAGGGCTTTTTAATTGTAAACTTTGAGCTTATTGTTTGTGTTTTGTCACGGATTGCCAAAGGAGGAGTTTGTTAGGTTCTAAAGATTTAGGAATTTATGTATTTAGAATTCTAATTTGTATTGTTGGCAAACCATGATCAAAACAGGTTGTTTAGTCTTGTCTAAGCTTGCTCAAAGTTGGGTCTTTCATGTAAAGTTGGAATCGAGAGGCTGCAGATGTATTTGTGCATTTCGGCCTGGCTCGATCGATCGAAGGAAAGGCTCGATCGATCGAATCTCGGGCAGAATGCTTTTCTGCAGAAAATTCCAGCTCAGCCCTAACTCATTAAACGTTTTGGGTTTTCTGTTTTTACCCTAGGTATATAAAGAAAAACCCTAGCCACGTTTTTAGAGTTGCTCCAGTTGAGTTGTTGCTCATACTTTTTTATTTTGTGTAAATCTCTTGTGAGATCTAGAGGAGCTTTCCTTTACACAAAGCTTAGGGTTTTCAAGGTAGAAATTACTTCAACATCTTGATGATCAACTTGGTTGCTACCATTAAAGCTTAAAGAATATCAAGCGTGGGTACTTGTAGCTGATTGGAGAATCCAAGAAAGAAGGAGTCCGTGGATTCGGAGCTTGCACGTGGTCGTGTCAGTAAGTTCTACTGGTGGGTAGCATTAGGAAGTCGAGCGGGGAGCTTGTAGTCCTTTTGTATGAACTTCGATTCTTTCGCATAGTGGATTCAGGTTTACCTTGAGGATAGCTAGGTCAAATCCTCCACAGGTTTTTACCGTGTGGTTTCCTAGGTGATCATATCATTGTGTCTTTTATATTTCCGCTGCTTTATATTATTGATATGATTGTATGTTTGTGATAACCTAGAATTGCATAATTTGACTAAGTTAATCACTTGGCTAATTAATTAGGTTAATCTGATTGTTTTAAGGGGTCTAAAGCCGTTCACTCACTTCTCTCTCTAGTCTCTATTTCTCTTACTACACATTAAAAAAGTATTATTTAGTTTTACAATTGTGCTACAGTACCATCACAAATTGTGATGGTACTATAGTTTGGAGCTTTGATGCTAAAACATACCAATATATGGCATTTGGAAAACCCAATGTGAATGCTCTAAGGGCAAGGTTCCATGGCCCCGTACCTACTACATTGATATATATATATATATATATATACATATACTATAATAGTTTAATTTTTACAAAAAGGGAGATTAAGAAGTTTGCCCTCATTCTCCTTATTAAGTGAGATCAGAGACAATGCCATTGAATCTCAAAATCTTGATTGCTTAGTATTTTCTCTTATCATGTGTAATGTATTAAAACAAAGTGTATTCGAGTGCATAAAAAAAATAAAATAAAAAAGCATGCAAACAAAGTGTATTAGAAGAATATCTATCACAAAAATAACTAAGCTAATATGTTAAGGACATATTTTATGTAATTGGCTAATCCTTTGACAAAACGCACTTTACTTGTAATTTGGTAGATCTAGGATGTGTTTAATACTTCAAGAAACATGTTGTTCATGTCAAGTATTAAAGCCATGAAGATTGGACCAAGAAACAGGTGAAGAAGGGTTGTTCATTAAAGTTGGACAGATTCTCGACAGCTCTCGACAGATACTATCTATCAAGATCTCGACAGCTGCTTGACAGATGTATCTATCAAGAATTACGAAATCAGAATTTCCAGATCTGATTTTCGGCCCATGCTAACATGTATGTGTAGGGTTTCTTTTCTCACAACCCTAGACATATATAAGGCTTATTTTAAAGGCTGTCGCATAAGAGAATACAAGGAGAACACATGCAAAAAGTAACCAAGTGCCTTATTCTCTCTGAAAAAAGTTACTGTGTCTTTTGCGCCTTAGGGTTTTGTAATCAAGTGCTTTCTGATCTTCATTGTTGATGAAGTGAAAGCCTTTGCAGCCAACAATTTTCTTCAAGTTGGAGTGTTAGTTACGTACTTGGATCCATGCATCATTGGTTAGTTACGTACTGGGATTCGTGCATTAAAAGGGTGTGTTCATATATTGAGGAGTTTAGAAGTTCTGAAGGAGTAGAAGGTTTCTGCTGTAAGTTCATCTATGGGGATTGTAGCATTTAGGAACAAAATTTTTGTACTAGATCTTGAACTTCTTTGTATTATAGTGAATTGCTTTTCGGGAAAGTTTTGCCCCAAGTTTTTTATTATGAAACTAGTTTGTTTCATTAGTTTTCCTAGGTCATCATATCTTGTCTTATTTATTTTTCCATTGTGCATGATATTGACATGATATTGATGTGGGTTTGATTTAACAAGATTTATTCATAATAAATTTAATTAACAACTTGGGTTTAAAACTTGTTAATTCTATCAACTGGAGTCTAAATTTCCAGACATAATCCAATTAATAAGTATACTAATTTAACATTTTAGCTTTTAGGGAGGTAAAGATGATGAGGTTTCTTGGAGCCCATGTTTCTTTCATTATTGATGTATTTTTCTTATATTAACTGCTATATCTTTACGTATGTAGAATAATTTTGAGTGGGTGCTGGTCATTTAGTATAAAAAAAAAAAAAAGGCAGCCTTTAACGTTCGAATGAGTCAACAAGTGTTCTTCAGAAAAAGAGAACGAGTCAACAAGTGGCTTTTGCAAAGCCATACATTGATCCGGTAATGGTTTACAATTGCTAAGATATGGCAACTGATATGAGAAAGACAACGGATACAAGGCTCCACAGTCAACGCGAGTTATTGGCAAAAACAAAACGTTCGATGCTAGGCTATCTGTGTCAACACCTTCGGTTCATCAACAATTTCTTCGATTTCATCGGTGATAAGAGAATTTAATCGAAGACAAATCATCAACTCTTAGATTTTCTTTTTGTAAAGTTGTGATTTACAACTATGTGTTTTGTTGGCTTTTATTCCGTGCCAAATTTGATTGTAATTACTTTCAATTGTTTATACCCTGTATTTGTTGTGGGAATTGATGTAAGGGGTGTGTGATAGAGAGTGTGTGAAGACTCAAGCAAAGTGGAAGCTGATGGAATCTCGCGGGTATGTCGCGACTAAGCTTCCCGCGAAGTGAAGCATGTGCCTTGCACATGCTGGAATGCGAAGAGTCAGGACAGATGGAGACAGCTGTCTCTCGCGAGTATCTCGCGGGTAAGGCCTTCCCGCGAGACACCCGCGAGACATGCTGTTCTGCCAGCCTGTACTGACTGACTCACACATTCTGCACCTATCCTATATAAACCCCCATTACCCACAAATGTTGAGGAATGCTTCAGAGAGAAAACCCTAGCCAAACACATTTGCAATTAGAGATTGTCATCCCCACCTTTCTCTATACACTTGCTTGTGGTATCTCCTCAACCCTTCCCTCTCCATTTCCACACCATTGAGAGGTTGATAGCCCAAACACTTACCACACCTTTTGAGAGTGTTGAGTGACGTTTTGGTGCTGCTGGGAAGCATTGGAAGAAGCCAAGGATGGCAGATGCAACATGGAGCTTGTTGCGGGATCCGGAGAACTAGACAAGACACGGTTCCGAGAAGCCTTGTTGGAGTAGGAGCTTGGAGGGCTTAGGTGCATCGGGTAGATTAGGCTTGGAGGGTCTTTTGCTTACTCATGTATCCCAACTGATTGTCTAGTGGATCGATTTCCGCTTGGAGGGCGGCGGAGAGGTTTTTCGCTGTGTTCTTCGGTTTCCTCTTCGAAAACACATCTTGGTGTTTTCTGTGTTTGCATCTTTCTTCCCTACTCTTTTATATTCCATTATACTGCTGTGTTGCTTAGTTTATGGATTAGAGTAGCTTATTGCTTTTACGCTTGTGTTTACACGTTTCCGCACTGATTATTAAGTTTGTGTAAAATCAATCAAGCCGTAATTTTTATTGGGGGTCTAAACAGCTCTTGTGTTTTCAACACATTTTAGAGCTTTCAATTGGTATCAGAGCGGGTACACTTGCTTGGTTTAAATACCTTAGTGTGATCCTAGACCCCTCGGTGTGTTTTGAAAAGTGTTTGTGTTTAAACCACCATGAAGGATTTGATAAGTGTTTGTGAAAATGACTCAATGAGCATATTTAAAGATTGTTCCAGCAATGCTGTCTTAGAGTTATTTAAATCCAAGAAACATGCTAGAATTTTTTGTCACATGCTGAAATCATTAGTTCATAGGAACCATGATATTCACAACAGCCTATGTGAGTCAAAGTCTTTGAACTATGAATATGAGAGAAGAAATAAACAGTTAAGTGATAAAATTGGTCGTTTAAAAGGGAAACTTCACTCATCCTTGAATGAAATAAAGAAAAATGAGTCTTGTTTTGATGATCAAGAATGTCTCTCTCATGCATGCCTTTTTGTTCATACCGCATTGAAAGTGTTTAACTCATGTTTGTGGTACCTTGACAGCGGGTGTTCTAGGCATATGACTGGAGAAAAATCTCTAATTAAAACTCTTAAAGAGAAGGAAGATGGATTTGTGACATTTGGGGATGGTAGTCATTCACAAGTTCTTGGAAAGGGAACAGTGGATATTCCGGGTCTGCCGTTGATGACTGATGTGCTATATATTAAGGGTTTAAAAGTGAACTTGTTAAGTATCACTCAGATTTGTGATGAAGATTTTCTGGTCCAATTTTCAAAGAAAGGGTGTCTAATCTTGAATGAAGAAGGTGTCCAAGTTCTAAAGGGACTAAGGACCACTGATAATTGCTATGGGATCATTCCAAAACCCAGCATAGCATGTCGAAGTGCACGGGTAAATCTCTTGGAACTGTGGCATCAACGGCTTGGTCATGCAAATTACAAACAAGTGGCGAAAGTCTCGAAGCTTGAGGCTGTGGTTGGCTTACCTAAGTTTGGGAAGATTGAAAAGAATTTGTGTGGTCCATGTCAATTGGGAAAACAAACAAAGTCAAGCCATCCTAAAGTGAATGTGGTTGCAACTTCTCGTCTGTTAGAACTACTGCATGTGGATTTGATGGGTCCTACTAGAACAGAGAGCATGGGTGGAAAGCGGTACATCATGGTGATAGTTGATGATTTCTCAAGGTATTCTTGGGTGGACTTTCTTAGAGAGAAATCGGAAGCATGTGATAAGATGGAGAAAGTGTGCAAGAGATTGATGAATGAAAAGGGAGTACCTATCATCAAAATCAGGAGTGATCATGGGAAAGAGTTTGAAAATGCGAAGTTTGAAGCATTTTGCAATGAACACGGTATTAAGAAGGAATTCTCAGCCCCAAAGACTCCACAACAGAATGGAGTAGTTGAAAGGAAGAACCGGGTGATTCAAGAAATGGCTCGAGTAATGTTACTCAACAAAAATCTTCCACAGAAGTTTTGGGCCGAAGCTGTGAACACGTCTTGTCACATTGGGAATAGGATTTACTTTCGAGCAGGAACGAAGAAGACTTCATATGAAATTTGGAGAGAAAAGAAGCCGAAGGTGAAATATTTCCGAATATTTGGGAGCAAATGCTATATTCTCAACGACAGAGAGAATCCCGGAAAATTTGATGCTAAAAGTGATGAGGGAATATTTCTAGGTTATTCATTAAATAGCCGAGCATATAGGGTGTTCAATAAACGCACCAAGACGGTAATGGAGTCAATAAATGTGGTCATTGATGATACCATATCTGAAAGGGAAAGGGATGACGGTGAAGGGTCGAATCTGAAGAAGGGGGAAGTTGAGGACAACATGTCTCAAGATGATGAGATCGAGGAAGAGTCACCAGAAAAAGAGTCTACACCTCCTATACCAAGAAGGGAGACCAGATCGATGCAAGGGCCCTCTAGCCCTCTCACTCCTCCGGAAGTTCAACCTCCAATTTCTCGAGATGAAGAACCTTCCACCTCCAAGAGACCATCATCAAGGGTAACCCTCAATCATCCAACAAGTAATATCATTGGTGACGTAAATGAGGGACTTCGTTTGAGAAAAGGACCAAAATACAGTGCAAATCATGTGACGTACAATTGTTATCTTGCTCAATTCGAACCAAAGAAGGTAGAGGAAGCCCTTAGAGACGAAAATTGGATCGAGTCTATGCATCAGGAGCTACATCAGTTTGTCAGAAATGATGTATGGGAGTTGGTTCCGAGACCCAAAGATACCCATGTCATTGGCACCAAGTGGATCTTCAAGAACAAAACTGACGAAGATGGTGAAGTAGTTCGAAACAAGTCTAGGTTGGTAGCTCAAGGATATACTCAAGTGGAAGGCATAGACTTTGATGATTCGTTTGCACCAGTAGCAAGATTAGAGTCAATTCGAATTCTACTGTCTATTGCATGTGTTATGGATTTCAAATTGTACCAAATGGATGTAAAAAGTGCATTTCTGAATGGTTTCCTAAATGAAGAAGTATTTGTTGAGCAACCAAAAGGATTTCAAGATCCTCATTTTCCGGATCATGTGCTAAGGCTGAAGAAAGCACTGTATGGTTTGAAGCAAGCACCAAGAGCATGGTATGATCGTCTCACAACATACTTGTTGGATCGTGGATTCAAAAGAGGTCAAGCTGATCGGACCTTGTTTGTAAAGAGAGATGAGAAGTCTCTCCTAGTTGCTCAAGTGTATGTGGATGATATTGTTTTCGGTTCCACCATTGACCAGTTGGCTCATGAATTCTCCGAAGAAATGAAAAGGGAGTTTGAGATGAGTATGGTGGGAGAGCTGAACTATTTCCTTGGGCTTCAAGTGAAACAGCGGAAAGATGGAATATTCATATCTCAAGAGAAATATGCCAAAAATCTTGTTAAAAGATTTGGTCTAGACTCTAAGAAGCATACTTCCACTCCAATGAGCTCCTCATCAAAGCTGAGTCGGGATGCAGCAGGGATAGAAGTGGATCCAACGCTTTATCGAAGCATGATAGGCAGCCTCTTATACCTCACTGCTAGTAGACCAGACATAGCCTTCAGTGTAGGCGTGTGTGCTCGATTTCAGGCAGCCCCCAAAGAGTCACATTTAACAGCTGTCAAAAGAATTATCCGTTACATAAATGGCACCTCTAACTATGGGATTTGGTACTCAAGAGATTCAAATGAATGCTTAGCCGGATATTCTGATGCTGATTGGGCTGGTTGCATTTATGATAGAAAAAGTACTTCCGGTGGATGCTTCTATCTTGGAAATAACTTGGTGTCATGGATGAGTAAAAAGCAGAATTCAGTCTCTTTATCAACAGCCGAAGCCGAATACATTGCTGCTGCAAGTTGCTGTGCTCAATTACTATGGATGAAGAAGCTTCTTCATGATTATGGAATCACTCAAGACACGATGTGTGTATATTGTGATAATACAAGTGCCATAAACTTGTCCAAGAATCCAGTTCAACACTCGAAGTCAAAACATATCGAAATTCAGTATCATTTCATTCGAGATTTGGTGGAGGAAAGGACCGTGTACTTAGAGTTCATCAACACCGAGAATCAGAAGGCAGACATATTCACTAAACCTCTAGATGGCCCAAAGTTTGAATCTTTGCGTAAGACCATCGGTGTCGGTATCATTCCCTGAACTCTATCTCTTGTGTGAACCTATACTACTTTATGTTGCATACCTGTTGTTTTGGTTCCACATGTTTAGTGTCTAATTGTTTTGTTTTTATCTGTTTTGGTTTGCATCTGCTACTTTTGTTGATCGTTCTTTTATTGCTTTGGTTTGGGTATGTACAAAAATTTCAAAAACACATAAAAAAATAGAAAATCCAAAATGTTTGATCACTTTGTTGAGTTCTGTCTCAAAGCATGTTTTGCCCTGTACCTTTGTACTTATGGCTTTGTGCATTTAACGAGCCTAGCTTGTCTCTCATGCACTCATATCATTGTGGAAGAAATTCTGAAATCTATGTGACTGTTGTAAATAGATCTTCAACCTTGTCATGAATGATTAGTGAATGGTTCTGTTGATCTTGAGACATGCATAGACTCATGCCTATATATCTTCCCACTTTTATTTTTTTTGCTTAAAAGAGCTCTCTAATTGTAAATCTCCAAATGAAAAGAGATATAGAGCTGCAAAAGCCTGTCGCACAAACTAGTATTCGACTAGGAAAAAGGGAAAGCGACCAAAATAAAATGTATGATGCCCAACAAGCCAAAGGCTAACTCATAAATTGAAATATCAAAAATTTCAGGCATCTTTCTCTAAATGAGATTCTCTTTGCTCAAAAGTTGCAAATGATATGTTAAATATGGAGCCAAATGAAAAGCTTCAATGAATTGTTGTCAAGTACGTGTGGGAGGTCATATATGCATGCTTCTATAATTGAGATAGATCACATAATCTAGTGCTAGTTGTGTATGCCTTGATTGAATTGATCATTGAAGCTTCACATTGGACTAAGGACTATCTCATTTTTGATATTCACACACAAGTCTATGTTCAATGAATGCCTTATTCATTTGTGTGATTGTACTTGTTTAAATGTGTTTTCACATGCTCAATCTTTGTTGTTCAAACCCAAAAAGATTTTTGAGTGTTTTATTTGTTTTTGAAAGTGATTTTATACTTTCTTGTCTTTTGTTTTTGATTTAAATGCAAGTTTTTGTGTTTCTTCAAAAAACTGGTTCAGGGGAGTTTCGCGAGAAGCTCGCGACTTAGAGCTTCCCGCGAAAAGGAGTTGAGGGATTTTTTTTCTTATCTTGTCACACAGAAACTCTCGCGACTGTCTCGCGACCAAAAGCTACTCGCGAAATGCTGGTTAGCTAAAAATTGGATTTTTCCAATTTCAGACAGAAGTTACCGCGACTGTCTCGCGACTGTTTCGCGACCTATTGCTTCTCGCGAAAATTCTGTGCTTCAGTAGCCCTTCTCGCGACTGTTTCGCGACTGTTTCGCCACTCCCTAACCCGCGAGAACCGCGTGTTTTCTGTCTTTATCTTGCTGATGTGACAGTGTTTCAAAAACTCAAAAACTTCCCTCGCTCAACCTTTGTCGAACCTTTTTCAACCCAAGATCATTTTTTTCAAAACCCTTCATCTTCAAGCATCTTTTCTGCATTTACATCTTCAAGGTATGTCTTCTAATGCATTTCCATTCAAGTTTTTGTCTTATTTTTGCAGATTTTTCGTTAGGGTTTCAAAAATTTGGGGTTTTTCGAAAATTTAAATTTTTTTTCAAAATTGGGTGAATTTTTGTCAAATCTTTTGCTTGGGCTGTGTCCCATTGGTTATTTCTGCTTCTGTGTTGGCCCCTAGTGGCATTTTATCTTGTATTGAGGGTAGATTTTCCCTTGTTCATGCATTGCTCATGTCTTATTTGTTGTTGTGCACACTAAGTGTTTGTCAAAATGTCCGAGTGACATTTTTGTGCTATTCTGAAACCAAGTGATTTCAATCTATAGACTTTCACTTGTTTGACCTTATTTCACTCAATTTGGTCATTGATAGTGTGTCACATGCATCTTGCACTTGCTCTCACATACATACTCATGCACATTTGCTGAGATCCATGCATTGTGTCTATACATTCAGCAGTGTTACTTCTGTTTTGACCTCACTTGACTCTAATTAAGTTCTGTGCTCTGTGGTCTATGGGTTGTGCTCCTGTCTCCTGTTTGTTTTGTGGTGCACAGATGTCTCCATTCAAGACTTCCGCTGTGAAAGGAGGCCGCGACAAAGGGAAAGAACCGATCATTGACGTTGATGCTGATTCACCTAGACCGAAGCGAACTCGTGGCTCAACAGGAACTTTTGATCCTCACTTGTTCAAGTCTCATGCTACTTTTGAATCCTTCAAGAACCACTTTCAGGGTGCTCCTTTGATAGTTGAGAGGGGGGTTGACCAGCAATCACTCAAAGACACACAAATACCTATTTGGTTTGCCACGAAAGATTGGAACTATCTGTTGTCAACTTTCGAGGATACCTATGAGAACATGGTTAAGGAATTCTATGCCAATGCCAGTGTCGTCGGTGATGAGATTAAATGTTGGGTTCGGGGAAAGACCTTTTCTGTCACACCAATGTACTTGGCAGAAATTCTACACATCAACCGGCCAATACTCCCCATTCCGCCGGTCTATGATGAGCTGAACCCCGATGAAGAATATCTACGACAGTCTTTAGGAGCTGAATTGGAATTCTCATCCACTAGAAAGTCAATCAATGTGGCATCTCTTTCTTCCGAGCTACGACTTCTATCAATGATCATGTGTAGCAATCTCTATCCCCTGTCCAGCACTGGATATATGAACCTTGGACGAGCTTTGTTTTTGAACGATCTGATCACGGATGTCGAGATTGATGTGTGCTCTCACATCTTTCACATTTTGGCCAAAACAGTTGACCGGACAGCTTCAAGGAATTGTCTTCCTTTCTCTCGTCTTATTTCAAAGATTTTGAAGCTCAAAGGTGTCCGCCCATTGGATGATGAACGTCCATATCCAAGGCCAAGTCCAATCAACATTCGGTCTCTCCATGCTAGTATGAGCCATGCCAAGAAGAACCCCAAGCAAGAAACTCATGCACCATCGGGTTCCTCGAGTTCTGCAGCTCGTATCAATGATGACCAGATCAACAATATCTTTACTGCTCTTCAAGAGTTGAGTACAAAGATGTCCGGGTTTGGGACTATCATGTACACTCACCACCGACGTCTTGATGCACAACTCATAGCTCTCCAAACTCAGATGGATGAAATTCAACGGAAGCTAGAAGGGGATGACTAGCTATTCCTTGACAAAAAGGGGGAGATGATGTCTTTGATAGGGGGAGTATGGAGATAGGGGGAGAAGAAGTCAACTGTTCCTGTGTTTATTTTTTTTCTTTAAAAGCCTTGATACTATGCTTTATTTAAGTTTTATTTCAGATATTTGTTGTGTTATTCTCTATGCTTTATAGCATACTTTGCATGTACCTATGTTGCTTTTGTAAGCTTTAAGGGTTGTTTTGTTTCATTGCATGGTTTGTAGGCTTTCATGGTTTGTGCCATGTATTTGCAATACTTTGCTTATGCAGCCTTTATGCTTGTGCTTTTGAAGTTTAATGTCATACATTTACTTCAATACATCACTCTTGTGCCCTAGTAGGATTGTTCCTAGATGCATATACGTTCTATGCATTGGTTGAGTGATGAACACTCTTGTGCCCATGTAGGATTGTTCCTAGATGCAAATACTTTGAGTATTTTGCATTGGTTGAGTGTTGGATTTGCAAATGGTACTCTTCATATGAGCTTATCATCTTGCATATCCGGATGTTCATTCCTTGTGTGAATGAGCATAGTAATTGCTTGTGTATAGTGATTGCTTGTTTGATCTTGCCATGATCTAGTGTTTTCTATTTCATCTTGCTTGATCATGCTATTGATGCTCCATATGCTTTTCAAGTTTTCTGCATACAATGATAATATTTTGTTGTTGTGTTTCAGGAGTTACTTGTTCATATGTTTCAAGAGCTTATCAGAATCTAGAATTAAGTGTGAGTGAGTTTTGCCTGTGTTCCCAAACTCACGGTTAAGTCTAGAGTCTGTTTTAGGGTTTTGTCACGGAATAGCCAAAGGGGGAGATTGTAAAGTTGTGATTTACAACTATGTGTTTTGTTGGCTTTTATTCCGTGCCAAATTTGATTGTAATTACTTTCAATTGTTTATACCCTGTATTTGTTGTGGGAATTGATGTAAGGGGTGTGTGATAGAGAGTGTGTGAAGACTCAAGCAAAGTGGAAGCTGATGGAATCTCGCGGGTATGTCGCGACTAAGCTTCCCGCGAAGTGAAGCATGTGCCTTGCACATGCTGGAATGCGAAGAGTCAGGACAGATGGAGACAGCTGTCTCTCGCGAGTATCTCGCGGGTAAGGCCTTCCCGCGAGACACCCGCGAGACATGCTGTTCTGCCAGCCTGTACTGACTGACTCACACATTCTGCACCTATCCTATATAAACCCCCATTACCCACAAATGTTGAGGAATGCTTCAGAGAGAAAACCCTAGCCAAACACATTTGCAATTAGAGATTGTCATCCCCACCTTTCTCTATACACTTGCTTGTGGTATCTCCTCAACCCTTCCCTCTCCATTTCCACACCATTGAGAGGTTGATAGCCCAAACACTTACCACACCTTTTGAGAGTGTTGAGTGACGTTTTGGTGCTGCTGGGAAGCATTGGAAGAAGCCAAGGATGGCAGATGCAACATGGAGCTTGTTGCGGGATCCGGAGAACTAGACAAGACACGGTTCCGAGAAGCCTTGTTGGAGTAGGAGCTTGGAGGGCTTAGGTGCATCGGGTAGATTAGGCTTGGAGGGTCTTTTGCTTACTCATGTATCCCAACTGATTGTCTAGTGGATCGATTTCCGCTTGGAGGGCAGCGGAGAGGTTTTTCGCCGAGTTCTTCGGTTTCCTCTTCGAAAACACATCTTGGTGTTTTCTGTGTTTGCATCTTTCTTCCCTACTCTTTTATATTCCATTATACTGCTGTGTTGCTTAGTTTATGGATTAGAGTAGCTTATTGCTTTTACGCTTGTGTTTACACGTTTCCGCACTGATTATTAAGTTTGTGTAAAATCAATCAAGCCGTAATTTTTATTAGGGGTCTAAACAGCTCTTGTGTTTTCAACACATTTTAGAGCTTTCACTTTTTAAAAGTTTATGCTGATGTGGCAGTACGTGTGGCATGAAAAAAAAAATTATTTTAGTCATTAATTACGTTAGCATTTTTTATCCATTATTTAAAAGTAAAGACCATTTTGATACAATATCAAAAGATTAGAGACTAAACTAACACATTTAAAAGATCATAGATGAAATTGACACAAATTGTAAATGTTAAGGACCAAATACATAATTTACCCAAAAAAAACCGTTCAATATATCTCAGTATCTCAGTATTCACTACAAAAAAGGCCTATAATGGAGTTATTTTTAGTGGCGTTTGTAAAAAACGCTGCTATAGGCATATCTATAGTTCAAGAAATCCTATAGTGGCATTTGTACTCTTTCAACCCACCCCAGTACTCCTCAATAAGAGAAAAAAATTGAGTTTGTAATTTCGTGGCAATCTCAACTCCTAGTTTCAAAATGGCAATGGTCACTTATAGATCTCACCTTTAGCCCTAACAAACTCAAGAAATGCACAACAATTATATGCCATCAAAAAGCAGCTTTGTGCAACTAATTAAAGAACAAACAAACATTACAAGTTCCTCCGTACAGAACCCTGATGCTTATCCTCGATCACTGATCCAATTTTGAATGAACAAAGTTTCTCTCCAAACTAGTTTGGAGAGAAACTCTTTAAACTTCTCATATATTTCTTTTTTGGGTGTGAATTTTGAAAATTTAATCGTTGAATTTCATGTTCCTTATGTTCTTAACATGCATATCAAATTTCGTTCAAATCGGATGTTATTTACTATTTGATCAATTAGCTTATTTTTTATATACAACTTTAGATTACAAAAACTTGAAATTATAACATTTATTTGATGACATAGCAATTGATCTTTTATTTTCTTGAAATTTTGTAAGCATTAAATTAAGGATGTAATAAGAACATGCAATCTAACGGTTAAATTTTCAAAATTTACCCTCAATATAAATATATATGATGAGGTTGTAGGATTTCTCTCCAAACTAGTTTGGAGAAAAACTTTGTTCATTTCGAATTTTCGATACTCTACCGTCTCCATCTTTGGACAGTACAATTTGACCAAAAAGCTTTCCATGTTTTAAGAAAACAAAAAAACCTGTTTGTTGCATGTTAGTATTTTTTATAATAATTTACTTTCACATCCATTTTTTCACATTCTCTTTCATGTTTAAATGTGGACATTTCTTTTTTTAAATCTGTACATCACATCAATGGTGAATATGCATAAAATAACGGGTGCAAAATGAGTTTAAGAGAACATATTTTTTCTATTTTTTATGCAGTTGTTGCATTGTATACAAGAATGATATACCATTAACAGTATATTAACATGGCAAGTATCTTGTAAATCAATGACATTGCCTAACTCTGATCTTAATGAGAAGAACATAGGTTCGAATCCTCCCTTGTACATTTACTAAGATAAAAAATTGTGCATCTCCAATACTTACAAGTAGAATGAATAGTATCCTCAGAAAGAATTTTCAAATTCTCATATATTACTCAAACTCAAAAATAAACTTAGAAATTACCATTTTAGTTGAGTACGTATAAACCTTGATTGCCAAGTAAAGAATAGCAGCAGACATCTCCCATTCGCACAAAAGAGAGATGCCTTGCAAGTTGAAGAGAAAAAAAAAGCAAATGAAGTTAAGCTTTCCTATATATAGAAAAGTAATCAACTAAGATAAGGCCATGATAAAAACTTCAATTGGCAAGTAAAGAATAATTCTAAACCAGCACAAAGAGCCTTGCCTTACAGATTGAAGAAAAGTAAAAGCAAAACAATGTAAATGGGTGAAAGTACTCATCAATTAAGAAGATAAAGCGAGGAAAGAATTCCAAAATGCCAAAGTAAGGCATACTCTGCCTCTACCAGCAAATAGCTCATCTTCCCGCAGAGAGACATTGTCTTGCAAATTGAAGAAAGAGTACACGTGCAGACTTTGGATGAAGAGAATGTCCTGCAAATTAAATGATGGTATTGTTAATTGGTTCCGTATTTTTTTTCTTTTTGAGAAACATTTTGGTTCCGTAATTTAATGGTTAATAAAGTGTTTAATTATGAGATGCAATATGCATACTTTTCAAAACCCAGAAAAAAAAAAAAAACACTTATCAATAACTTATTGGTTTGCAAGTAAAACATTTATTGTAATTATTTGTGTTTTTCTTGATATTTGTACACATACAGATATATTTTTTTTCTTTAATAAAAAATGCATAAAAAATATTTCAATAAAATAATATATGAGCCTTAAATTATAGGCTTTAATAAAAATCATCGAAGAATACTCTACCAGAAAACAAATTTTGAACAAACAAAATTGATTCCTTGCTGTTAGTTTTTAGAGCCCTAAACAAACAATTTTAACCAATTTTAAAGTCAAGTAATTAATTAGAACAATTATGCAAGGTTAAAAAATAAAACTGGGGGACCTAAGAAGAACAATCCAGTACTAGATAAAAGTTTAAAGTCAAGAATATTTAATTCGTAGTAAACTTAACTAGAGTTAACAAACATAACTCTGAATCCCATAGAATTCTCTGATATAGATCTGTTTCAACATGAAACTCTAGTTCACGCTTTGATCTTTAATACAGCTTGGTATGAGTGTGATATCCAATAGATGCTTGAAAGAGTAGAAAGCACAAAACCTTTCAAATCTCAAAAGAGTAGCTCTTCAAGACTTGAAAAATGTACTTTAGGGTTTTATTTATATACCTAGTGAATTTGGAAAGAAATCCTAAACATTTGATGTCTGTTGGGCTTTATTTAAATATCTATAGAAATGCATCTCGATCAATCGAAGTTCAGTCTCAGTCGATCGAGCTTGTCAGTTTTTGTTTTCTTGAACTTGCAATTTGTATGTTCTTGAATTTTGATTTGTAGCTAGCACTTTGAGCAATGTCTAATATGACCTATATATGGACACTATAATACCTAGACAAGTTATGTTCATGAATGCCTTCACTGCCACTATCAATCCTATTGAAGGGATTGTTGAAGATGTGGATGAAGAAGAGGAGTTGGTGGAGTCCAAGTTTGAGAAGATGGATGAACAAGATGACATCCACACAGCCTGTGCAAAGTTATACAAGGTCTCAGAAAAGCATGAGAAGTTGTATAGGCTGACCACTGAGAAGCTTAGTGATGTGGAGCTTGAGCATGAAGAGCTTTCCACAAAGTTTGATGAAGTCAATCAAACTATTGAAGCACTAAGGTTTGAGAATAAATTCTTGGCTAAGAAGATCAAGAAGCTTAAGGCAAATTGATAGGCCAAAAACGTATTGACCCCTTGTGATTAAATTAATTAATTAATTAGCCAAGTTATTAATTAATCAATTTAACATGCAAACGCGTGGTAGCACAAACAAATCACCAATAAACTAATTATACAGCGGAAAATAAATAACACGGTGATTTGTTTACAAATGGGGAAAACCTGACGGTAAAAACCCCACCGGGTGATTTTTAGGTCACCATTTCTGAAACTCCACTATTATCACAACAAGCGGTTACAAGTAAAGGAATCCCAAGTACCTTACCAACCTATAGTTGAACCCTTACCCCAATACCCAATTGAACTTGTTCTGTAGCGACAGTTTCCCCTTTTGATGCACAGCTCCCAAGTACGTGACTAACCAGCAGATCCCAGTACCCGACTTCAATCACCAACTAGAAAGAGTTGTTGGCTGCAAAGTTCTTCAGTTCATCCACGATGAAGATCAAGAAGATGCTTGGTCAAAAAACCAAAAGATGCACATACACAGTAACTTCCTCAGAAGAGATGAACTAGGGCAAGAACTTCGTCTCCGGTCACAATTTGGTTGAACAGAGTTTGCTCAATGCTTATGCAACTTGTGAATACTTTGACGGCCCTTAAAACAATCCTTTTATATGTCTAGGGTTAGGAGAAAAGAAGGCCCAAAGACACATTCACGGATCCCAAGAAATCGGATCAGTAATTCTAATTTTATAAACCTTGACAGATAGCAAGGTGTCGAGAAGCTATCGAGCAGGTGTCGAGTTTTAATGAATGTACACTTCTTCAGCTTGTTTCTTGGACAGACTTGATGACTTCAACACTTGATCTTGAAACCTTGTTTCTTGAAGTATTAAAAACACCTAGAACTACCCAATTACAAGTTAAGTGCATTTTGTCAAAGGATTAGCCAATTACATAAAAGAATGACATATGTTCTTAACAAGTGAAACACATATGTCCTAACAATCTCCCCCTTTGGCAATCCGTGACAAAACCACAACAAACAAATGAACATATGAGAGAAGTCATAAATCACTCAACTCATATTCACTTGTTGAATACAATAAAATCTATCCTAACACAAACTCTTGAAAAACTTTGCAAGAAGAGAGTTTATGGCAAGTAGACTTTGACAACCTGTATTTCTGAAACACTTTAAACAAAACTCATCAAGGCATCTTAGTGTGAAACAGAAATAATAGATTGCATACAAGTATAAGAAGCATGTGTATAAAGATAGAAAAGAAACAACACATGTAGAGGTAGGTGAAAGAAACATACATCCACATATAGAGAAAATAAGTACAATGTATGTAAAAACTGGTCACAAGACCTAATGTACAAGAACAATGTATCTAATAAAGTAGAAAAGAAAAAGATACATCAAATCCTTACTACATCCCTCATATCAGCACTCTCCCCCTAACAAAAATGTCCTACACTAACTCTCCCCCTAAGAATGACTACTCTCAATATCCAAAACTACTCCCCCTTTTTGTCACGAGTGACAAAGGGTAAGAGTGTCAAGTAGACATCTCATCAGTAGAGCTAGCATCTCCATCATCATCCGAAGTGTCATCGTCATCACCATCATCATCATCATCCTCAGCATCAGAATCAGAAGCCACTGGAGGAGGTGGTGGAGGAGAAGCCTCAGGAGCAAAGCCACCCATAGTCGCCTGCCGTCGTGCAATACGACCGACACGAACGTTCACCTGATACAACTCAGTAGAGAGTGTATCAAGGCGAGCATCCATGCGCTGCAGCTACGCCATGAATACATCGCTCATGGAAGAGGAAGGAGCAGATGTGGATGGAGTTAAACAAGATGGAGCCGAATGGGAGGGAGGAGTGGAATCCGGCTATCGTGACCTAAACTGCGCCTCACTATGTTTTACAATAGCGGCGTCTATGGCACAAATGTGTGTGAAGTAGTCAGACACAGGAAAAGGGATAGAAAAATGGCGTAAGATCCTTATGGTAGTGGAAGGAAAGATGAGCTTATCATAGGACGCCAAATCTAAATGAACATCTATAATAGAGAGAATAAATTGAAAGGGGAAGTCTATGGTAAGATGCTCAAGAAGAGACAACAAAAACCGAGCTCGAGGCTCTGTGATGGAGTTGTAGAGAGAGAGAGGATGGAGTACAAAAGTCATCACCATGTTCATGAAGCGAGGGCCTATAGCAAAAGGCTTACATGGTGTAAACTGACGCTTACCCCAGTCAACAGGGCGCTCACAAAAAGCAGCCATGAGCTTATCTTTAGACACAGTCCTCAGACACTCAAAACTAGGATAGTCAGGAAACTCTATTCTAGGAACTTGAAGTACATCCGCAACAAGCTACGGTGTGATAGGAATGCGCGTACCTCGAAAGCGAGTGAAGAAAAGAGGTACTAAACGATCAATCCCGTGCATGTTAGAGTAGAACTCCTGAATAAGCACTAAAGGACAAGTGACCAGGACGTCACACAGTGACTCCCATCCCCAACTGTGAATGACAGACGGAAGGTCAGTGTTGGTGAAGTCTACCAAAATGACTTGGCGTTCCGAATGAACACCTCGTCTAGAGAAGTTCTCCAAGTATGCCTTTCGGGCATCCTCATCACGGAACCGAATGTTAAATGGAGTAGGATCAGAAGATGAAGATGTCCTAGAATGCAGAGGGTTCTGGGATGGAGCATACTTACGTTTAGGTGTCATAGACACGACTAACGTAAACAGAAAAAATGAGAGAGAAAGAAAGACAATCAGAAAAGTCCCAATCAATTCAAATATATCAAGTATATTGAAAAGAGAGTACGTATGCATGGGGAATGCATGAACATGTGACATGCAAAAGAAAATACATCATGGGCTCAGCCAAATCCAATCCTACCAGCACACAAACAAATTGCGCACATCTAAATGCATGAAAATACCATTATAATGCAAATGAGATGCAATGTATGAGGTTTTAAACACATTTAAATGAAAACCCAACCCAAAATTTCAACAAAAACTCATCAATTTTGAAAAACCCCAAAATTTTTCAAAAACCCCAAAACCTAGGTTTCAAAACATGAAATGCATAAAGAATGAAGAGATTAGAAGCTTACCAAGTGAAGAAAAACTTGAAGAAGCTTAAAGAAACCTTGAGGAACAAGATTGGAGTGAGATGAAAGTGTTTAGGAGAGAAAACAGAGAGCTATCGAGAGAGAGGTCAAGAGAAATGAGAGGCGGATCGCACGAGCGGTTTATATAGAAACCTCAGTAAATCTTGACAGATGAGGTATCGAGAGGTGTCAAGCCATCTGTCGAGGAAGGTGTCGAGAAAATGAATGTTGACAGTTACAGGTGTCGAGAAGGTGTCGAGGAACAAACCACCAGAACCAAGAACAGAAGCTCAATCGATCCACCAGGTGTCGAGAAGGTATCGAGGAGACAGAAACTTTCTCGATCGTTCGACCAGGTGTCTAGGTTATGTCGAGATTGTGATAAGAAAAAGCTTAAGAAGCTCGACAAATTGCTAGGTATCGAGGAGGTGTCGAGCAAGCTTTGAAAAACAATTTTTCGAGAAGTGAAAAAAACAAACATGAATGCAATCCAACATGCAACTCAACCAATGATCCAATCAACATAATAAGCTCTCAAAATCATCTCTCAACAAAAATTTTAAGCACATGGATCCTTAGAAACACACACACACACACACACACACTAAAGAAGTCTAACCAATTTTATATTTCAAAAACAAGTCAAGACAGTTTAGTAAGCATATATTAGCACATGTAAAATCTTGTGATGACCAAATCACATTGTACCTACACATGTATCAAGAGTAGCAAAGAATATTGCGTGTTGTGTGTGAAAAACATCGCAAGATTGCATATGTGTATACATGTTATGACGATTTGAGATATGAGAAAATCACTTTAACTCACACACAATCATAACTATTTAGTGGGGACTATCACCTTCGAGGTACATCCTATAACTCCCACATCTCTTAGAATACACGCTTGCAATCATATTTAAAGCATTTTTGATCTTTTTGCATTTTATTTTCTTGCATATTTTCTTTTGTTTAGCATATCATGCATGGGCATATAAGAGAGAGAAAAGAAATACCCAAGATGTTAAGCATTTGACACTGCACTTTTGCTATGCCGAAGCAAACAGGTGATTTCGACATTGCACTTTTGCTATGCCGAAGCATGCAGGTGTCATTCGTGATTGGCGGGCAACAGTGGTGAGATGGTTATTTATGTCTTTCTCTTAGGATTTTCTAGTCCTACCCGTCAAAAAGTGTGATACGAGTGTTAAGTTCGAGAGATAACTTAATCTTACTCATTACAAACAAGAGCCACAAAACTCACTTGCTTAGTTGTGCATAATAATGCTCATCTAAGCTATAGAAGATACAAAGTTTAGAAAAATTTGTTTCAATGGCCATCCAAGGTACACAAGTACCAAAGTACACAAAACACATACTGTTTATGTATTTTTCTGATTTTTTTCAATATTTTTTTATTTTTATTTCAAAAACAAAACAAACAAAACAGAAATCAAACATACAAAAACATGTGAAACAAAACAAAGCATAAAACTAGACTGACTTAAAAATAAATGCAAAACACATAAGTAATGCAACTACCAAAAACAAGAAGATAGAAGAAGGTGATAAAATCACTTAGAGTCCTTTTTCTTCCACACCTTGGAAGAATCTTTCCTTTGATTAAACCCTTGAATCGGCGGTGAGGGGGAAGAATTTAAACCATTCAAGTTCGAAAGGAACATGAGAGCTTTGAGAAGATCACCAAGAGGAGCAAGAGAGGATTGAAGTTGATTCTGGCTTCCAGATGCGATCATGCCGTTGCTCTGTTGAGTCGCTAACCACTTATAGCAATTTGGTCGAGTATGACCGGCAGCTCCACAATGATGACAAAGATGTTGCTTATTCTGTTTGGGCTTTTGAAAGTTAGCCTTCTTAGCCCTAGGGTTCTTAACATCTTTCTGATCCTGCTTAGGGGGTGCTCTTAAGATGGATTTTCCCTTGTCTAAGTTCTCACTAGCTAATTCAGTTTTAGCATCAATGTTCTCAATATCAGTTTTATTAGCAGGAGGAATGAACACAGTAGCACTAGTAGAAGCAATATTAGAGGAAGAAAGACCATACCCTAAACCTGCATGACCCGTAGCAGATTTCTGAATGCTGAGCATCTCATCAAGCTTTGCACTTGAAGTCCTCTCCAACTAAGCTCTGACTTGAAACAGCTCCGCTTCAAGCTTCTTGGTCTTCTCAGCCAAGAAATTGTTCTCAAACCTTAGTGCACCAATTATTTGATTAGCTTCATCAAACTTTGTGGAAATCTCTTCACAATCAAGTTCCACATCACTGAGCTTCTTGGTGGCCAGCCTATACAGTTTCTTATGCTTCTCAGAGAGCTTGTAAAGTTTCTCATAGGCTGTATGGATATCATCTTGATCATCCATCTTCTCAAATTTGGACTCCACCAGTTCTTCTTTCTCGTCCACTTCTTCGACAGTCCCTTCAGTAGGATTGACTGTGGCAATGAAGGCATTTAAGATTCCATCATCCTTATTGTCGGAATCATCTTCAGGCTCAGTATCACTTAAGGTAGTAGCAAGTGCCTTGCTCTTCCCAACACTCTTGAGATATGTGGGACACTTTTGCTTCATATGATCGAAGCCATGGCACCCAAAGCACTTAGGTCTTGTGGGAACAATGTACTGACCGCCATCCCTTGCATCCTTCTTCCCTTTGTCTTGGCCCTTAGACTGAGAAGAACTGGGTTGTCTGCGGTCCTTGTCGAAGTTCCTCCCATTTGCATTCTTCATAAACTTCTTGAACTGCCTTGTAATGTAGGACTTCATCTTGGAATCTTCATCATCAGAAGAATCATCTGTGTCACTGCTCTTTGCCTTCAAGGCCATGCTCTTGCCTTTACTCGACTTGCCAATCCTAGATAACCCTAACTCATAGGTCTGCAAGTTTCCAACTAGCTCAGTCAAAGGAATCTTGTCAATATCCTTTGATTTCTCAATTGTAGTAATCTTTGCATGGAATCTCTCGGGTAGAGATCTGAGCACTTTCCTCACAATCTTGGGTTCAGGAATGGTTTACTAAGATTGAAGGCTGAGTTCACTATGTCCTTGAGCTTGGCATAGAACTCATCAAACGAATCATCCTCCCCCATCTTTATTTCTTCAAAGCTTGTAGTGAGCCTTTGAAGTTTTGAATCCTTGACAACCTTTGTACCCTCATAGGTTGTCTGGAGGATGGTCGATGCTTCCTTTGCAGTTTCAGTAGAGGATATCTTCTTGAACTCCTCATTAGTGACTACGCTAAATAAGGCATTCAATGCTCTGCTGTTGAAGTTTGCCGCCTTGATCTTGGCTTCATCTCAATCGGCTGGCGCTTCTTTTGGCTTGGTCTAGCCAATCTCTACAGCTTGCCACACCTTCTTATCTAAAGACTGCAAGAAAGCTCTCATGCGTACTTTTCAGTATGCATAGTTAGTGTCATCAAATAAAGGAGGTATGATTAATGACTATCCTCTATCCATGACAAACAGGGGTCAATGGATCAACACAGTAAAGATTAAACCTAATCAGAGTGTGCCTGCTCTGATACCACTTGATAGGCCAAAAACGTGTTGACCTCTTGTGATTAAATTAATTAATTAATTAGCCAAGTTATTAATTAATTAATTTAACATGCAAATACACGGTAGCACAAACAAATCACCAATAAACTAATTATGCAGTGGAAAATAAATAACACGGTGATTTGTTTACGAATGGGGAAATCCTGACGGTAAAAACCCCACGGGGTGATTTTCAGGTCACCACTCCCAAAACTCCATTATTATCACAACAAGCGGTTACAAGAAAAAAGGAATCTCAAGTACCTTACCAACCTACAGTTGAACCCTTACCCCAATGCCCAATTGGACTTGTTCTGTAGTGACAGTTTCCGCTTTTGATGCACGGCTCCCAAGTACGTGACTAACCAATGCGCGAATCCTAGTACGCGACTTCAATCACCAACTAGAAAGAGTTGTTGGCTGCAAAGTTCTTCAGTTCATTCACGATGAAGATCAAGAAGATACTTGGTCACAAAACCCAAAGGTACACATACACAGCAACTTCCTCAGAAGAGATGAACTAGGGCAAGAACTTCGTCTCCGATCACAATTTGCTTGAACAGAGCTTGTTCAATGCTTATGCAACTTGTGAACACTTTTACAGCCCTTAAAACAATCCTTTTATATGTCTAGGGTTAGGAGAAAAGAAGGCCCAAAGACACATTCACAGATCCCAAGAAATCAGATCAGTAATTCTGATTTTATAAACCTCGGTAGATAGCAAGGTGTCGAAAAGCTATCGAGCAGGTGTTAAGCTGTAATGAATGTACACTTCTTCAGCTTGTTTCTTGGATATACTTGATGACTTCAACACTTGATCTTGAAACCTTGTTTCTTGAAGTATTAAAAGCATCTAGAACTACCCAATTACAAGTTGAGTGCATTTTGTCAAAGTATTAGCCAATTACATAAAAGAATGACATATGTTCTTAACAAGTGAAACACATATGTCCTAACACAAACTATTCCAAGTCAAAGCTCAACTAGAAAGGACTTCAAGCACTAAGCTCGATGAAATGCTCAGTCTTTAGAAATCTGCTTCCGATCGAATCGGTTTAGAGTATGATTTCTCTTCTCCTAGTATTGCTTCTACTAGTACTACTGTTTTTGTTCCTCCTACTAATAATGTTGAAATTAAGAACACTAATGTCATAACTGATTTAGCTAGTGAGAATATATACAAGGGTAAATCTATCTTAGGAGCACCCCCTAAGCAGGATAAGAAAGAAGTTAAAAACCCTAGGGTTAAGAAGGCGAACTCTCAAAAGCCTAAATAGAAGAAGTAGCATCTATGTCATCACTGTGGAGTAGCCGGTCATACTCGACCTAATTACTATAAGTGGCTAGCCACTCAACAGAGCAACTACATGATTGCATTGGGGAACCAAAATCAGTTTCCATCCTCTTTTGCTCCTCTTGGAGATCTTCTCAAAGCCCTCATGTTCCTTTCAAACTTGAACGGTTTCAATTCTTCCCCTCACCATCGGTTCAAGGGTTTTACTCAAAGGAAAGGTTCTTCCAAGGTGTGGAAGGAAAATGGCTCCAAGTGATTATGTCACTTTTTCTCTCTCCTCTTCTTGTTTTTGGTTGCATTACTTGAGTGTTTTGCTTTACTGTTTTGAGTTAGTCTAGTTTTATGCTTTGCCTAACATGTTTTTGTTTGTTGTTTTCAGTTTTGTCTATTTTGCTTTTCATATTATAATAAAAAAAAATTGAAAAATTGAAAAAAAAATACAAAAGTAGTGTGTGTTATGTGTACATTGGTACTTGTGTATCTTAGATGGCCATTGAAACATAGTTTTCTAAATTTTGTATCGTTTGTAACTTAGATGAGCATCTCTATGCATAACTAAGCAAGTGAGCTTTGTGGCACATGTTTGTGATGAGTAAGATTAAGTTATCTCTTGTACTTAACACTCGTATCACTCTTTTTGATGGGAAGGACCAAAAAATCCTAAGAGAAAGGCATAAATAACCATCTCACCACTGTTGCCCGCCAATCATGAAATGACATTTGTATGTTTCGGCATAGCAAAAATGGAAAGTCAAATGCTTAACATCATTGGGTATTTCTTTTCTATCTCTTTTATACCCATGCATGATTTGCTTAAAATAAGAAAAATATGCAAAGAAAATAAAAAGCAAAAAGAGTAAAAAATGCTTTATATATGATTGCAAGCGTGTATTCTAGGAGATGTGGGAATTATAGGACGTACCTCGAAAATGATAGTCCCCATCAAATAGTTATGATTGTGTGTGAGTTAAAGTGATTTTCTCATATCTTAAATCGTCATAACATATATACGCTTATACAATCTTGCGATGTTTGTCACATATAACACACAATATTCTTTACTACTCTTGATACATGTGCAGGTACAATGTGATTTGGCCATTATAAGGTTTACATGTGTTAATGAATGCTCACTAAACTGTCTTAACTTGTTTTTTAAATATAAAATTGGTTAGACGTGTTTAGTGTGTATGTGTTTTTGAGATCTATATGCTTAACATTTTTGTTAAGAAATATGTTTTGAGAGTTTAAAATATTTTTTGGATCCTTGATTGAGTTGCATGCTTGATTGCATTCATATCTGTGTTTTTTCCTTCTTGAAAAACTGTTTTTAAAGCAACCTCGACAGATCCTTAACACCTCTCAATACCTGGCTTATCTTTCGAGATCTTCAGTTGATTTTTATCGCAATCTTGACACCTCTCGATAGCTAGGTGGATCGATCAAGAAAGTTTCTATCCCCTCGATAGATCCTCGACAGATCCTCGATCTATCGAGCTTCCTTTTGCCTTGGACACATGCTCGATAGATGCTTCTGTCGAACCTTTTAAAGCTCGACAGATGCTTTTGTCGAACCCTTTAAAGCTTGACAGATCCTCGACACCTCTCGATCTGTCGAGATTTACTGATGGGCTATATAAGGGGTGTTCACGACTTCTGATCTCTTTTATCTCGATCTCTCTCGATCTATCTAGCCATTTCACCTCCCAAAACCTCTCTCACTCACCTTCAACCTCTTCCTCAAGGATTCTTCAAGCTTATTCAAGTTTTTCTTCACTTGGTAAGTTTCTAATCCCTCATTTTCATGCATTTCATGCTTTGTAACCTAAGTTTTTGGGATTTCTGCAAAATTTGGGGTTTTTAAAAATCAAAGAGGTTTTTGTGAAATTTTTGGGATGGGTTTTGAAGATTTGATCTTAAAAACTTCATTCATTGCATCTTATGAAAATTATAACAATATTGCCATGCATTTAGATGTGTGCAACTGATTGTGTGCCGGTAGATTTGGATTGGGCTAAGCCCATGATGCTTTTTATATTCCATGTCACATGTTCATGAATTCCCATGCATACGTTCCTTCTTTTCAATATATTCACGATATATTTTGAACTATTTTGAGACTTTTCTAATTGTCTTCTCTCTCTCTTCCTCTCTCTGTTTACGTTAGTCTGCTTCTATGGCACCCAAACGTAAATCTGCTCGGTCCTGGAACCCTCTTCGTTCCGGGGCATCCTCTTCTGCTGACACTACTTTCGCTATCCAGTTCCATGATGAGAAGGCCAAATCGGACTTCTTTGAGAACTTTTCTTGACAAGGGGATGGGGGCACTCTACAATAGGGGATGGGGGCCACTGTGTGACGCCCTAGTCACTTGTCCATCCGTGCTGATCCAGGAGTTTTACTCCAACATTTATGGATTCGATTATATAGTACCTCATTTCATTACTAGCGTTCGAGGTACGTGCATAGTTGTCACATCGCAGATTGTTGTGGATGTGCTCTGTGTCCCCAAGGTTGAGTTTTCTGACTACCCTAGTTGTGATCGTCTTAATACAGCGTTTAAAGACGAGCTCATTTTTTCTTTCTGTGAGCGTCCATCCGATTGGGGTGAGCACCAGATCACTTACTGTTCGGACTTTGCAAAAGGCCCTCGATTTTTGAACATGGTCATGACTTTTGTTTTACACCCTCTCTCTTACTATAACTTTATCACAGAGCCTTGTGCTCAGTTTTTGCTTTCCCTTATTGAGGGTCTTACCATAGATTTTCCTTCACACTTCATTCTTTCTATCATAGATGTCTATAGGGATACGACGACCCGTGATAAGCTCATCTTCCCTTCAGCTATCACGAGGCTTTTACGCCATTTTGAGGTTCGTTTTCCTTCTTCCGATCCCTTTCCTGTCATGGGCGCTATAGATGCTGGTAGCATTAAACGTAGTGAGGCACAGTTTCATTCGAGATGGTCTGTATCGACAGCCACTCTGACTCCTTCTGCTTCATCCATATCCACTCCCTCCTCTTCTACGAGCGGAGTGACAGTTGAGGACATCATGTCGCAGCTTCAGCACATGGATGCTCGCCTCGACACTCTCAGTGATAAGTTGTGTCAGGTGAACACCTGTGTTGGTTGCAATGCTCGATGCCAGGCTGATATGGGCGGTTACACTAGGCCTTCCACTCCAGTGGCCTCTGCGGATGAAAGTGATGGCTCTGATAGTGCTGCTGATGATGATGCTACTACTTCCGATGATGAGGATGATGGAGATTCTAGCTCTTCCAGCTTTGATGAGATGTCTACTTGACACTCTTACCCTTTGTCACTCGTGATAAAAAGGGAGAGTAGTTTTGGTTATGAGAATAGTCATACTTAGGGGGAGGGTTAGCATAGGAGATTTTTGATAGGGGGAGTGTTTTTACTGAGGGATGTAGTGAGGATTATTTATATCTTTTTCTTTTCTTCATTTTAGATACATTTATATCTTGTATATGGGTCTTGTGACCATTATTGACATACATTGTACTTATATTCTTTATATATTGATGTATGTTGATTTTCACCTACCCTTACATGTGTTGTTTCTTTTCTCTCTTTATGCATATGTTTCTTAAATTTGTATGCAATCTATTATTTTTGTTTCACCCTAAGATGCCTTGATGAGTTTTGTTTAAAGTGTTTCAGAAATACATGTTGTCAAAATCTTTTTTACCATAGACTCTTTTCTTGCAAAGTTTTTCAAGAGTTTGTGTTAGGATAGATTTTATTGTATTCAACAAGTGAATATGAGTTGAGTGATTTATGACTTCTCTCATATGTTCATTTGTTAGTTATGGTTTTGTCACGGATTGCCAAAGGGGGAGATTGTTAGGACATATGTGATTTACTTGTTAGGAACATATGTCACTACGTTATGTAATTGGCTAATCCTTTGACAAAACACACTTTACTTGTAATTGGGTAGATCTAGGATGTGTTTAATGCTTCAAAAAACCTTGTTTCAAGTTTAAGTGTTAAAGCCATGTAAGTCTGTCCAAGATTCAAGTGTAGAAAGTTATGTTCATTAAAGCTCAATAGCTAGCTATCTATCGAGACCTGTAGAGCTGTTGAAGCCCGTGGCTCGATGGCAGCTCGACAGGTAGGGTATATGTCGAGGTTTATGAAAAACAGAGTTTCAGTTCTGTTTTGATTCTAATCCGTGTTTATGTGTTTGGGTTTTATTTTCTCACAACCCTAGACATATAAAAGGATTGTTTTAAGGGCCGTCAAGGTGGACACAAATTGCACAAGTGTTGAGCAAAGTTTGTTCAAGCAAATTGTGACCGGAGACAGAATTCACCCTAGTTCATCTTTCTTGTGAAGAAGTTGCTGTGGTTGTACACCGTAGGATTTTGTGACCAAGCATCTTCTCGATCTTCATCATGTGATGAACTGAAGAATTTTGCAGTCAACAACCTTCTCTAGTTGGTGATTGAAGTCGCGTACTTGGATCCATGCAATTGGTTAGAAACGTACTGGGAGTCGTGCATTACAAGGAGAGATTATCATTACAGAACAAGTCCAATTAGGTATTGGAGTAAGGGTTTAACTGTAGGTTGGTATAAGGTACTGGGATTCCTTACTTGTAACCGCTTGCTGTGATAATAGTGGATTCTCGGGAGTGGTGACCTTAAAATCACCCGGTGGAGGTTTTTGCCGTGTAGGTTTTCCCCATTCGTAAACAAATCACCTTGTCAATTTAATTTTCGCTGCAATGGGTCAATACGTGTTTGGCCTATCAAAGTTTGCATGCGTTTGGCAGTCATGGCAACTCTTCATAAAGTCCACACAATTGGTTTCCATTGTATTCCAATAGTACCCTATCCTTAGGATCTTCTTGGCTAACATTCTCCCATTCATATGAGAGCCACAAATCCCTTAATGAACTTCCTCCATGACTCTTTCAGCTTCTCTTTTCCTTAAACAACGGAGGTGTATACCATCATAGAACCTCCTATAAAGTTAACTGCACACAAGATGTATTGCATTGCCATCATCCTAATCGAACATCATTCTCTCTTGTTGGCACCATCGGGATATGCCTTCAATTCCAAGAACTTCATGATATCATAATACCAAGGAACCCTTTCTTCTTCTATAGCAAGAATTGAAGACTCGCTCTTCTCCTTGTGTACCAACTCATAACTCTACCCGATCTCTAAGTGTCGTGTCCATACTCCCTCAAGTATTTCAACCATGGATGCCAATGTAGCCAGTGCATCTGCAAACTGATTCTGAGCTCTAGGAATGATCGTGTATTCAATTCTATCAAAGGTTTTGGCCAAATCCCTCCAATATTGTTGATAAGGCTTCAAATGTTCTTCCTTCACCTTCTATAGCTTTTGTGATTGAGCTATCACCAAGGTCAAATTCCCAAATACCTCTACCTCTTTTACTCCTAACTCTTGGAGAGCTTCCATTCCAACGATACAAGCTTCATATTCTTCCATGTTATTAGTCACTTCAAAGTTCAATTTAAAAGCTAAAGGCACATGGGATCCATCAAAAGTGATCAAAAGTACTCTTATCCCATTCCTATATAGGTTCATGTCTCCATCAAAATACACTTTCCATGCCCCTAATTCAATATCCAAGATGTCCTTATTAGGAAAGTCTTCTTTTCCATCATCTCCCTTTATGGGATTCTCAGCACAAAAATTGGACATTGCACTCCCCTTGATCGTTTTTCTTGCCACATACTTTAAATCAAATTCTTCCAACAAGATCAACCATCTTGAAAATCTCCCACTCAAAGCGGGTTTCTCAAATAGGTACTTCAAGGGGTCCATTTTGGCTACTATCCAACGGTAGGATGATATGTCTCAGCTTTTATATGGCCCATATGAGTGCGAAGCATGACTTCTCTATGGGGGTGTATCTGGTCTCATAATCATGGAACCTTTTTCTCAAATAGTACACTACTCTCTCATTCTTACCATCGTCTTCTTGTGCAAGCATGCTCCCAACTGCATCTCCTATGATAGAGAGGTATAATAGCAAAGGCTTCCCTTGTTGTGGAGGCACTAGGACAGGTGGATGAAGGAGGTATTCTTTGATAAGTTCAAAGGCTTTCTGACATTCATCATTCCACGTGTAAGGTTCATTCTTCATTAAGCTCTTGAAGATAGGCTCATGGGTGGAAGTGAGCTTGATAATGAATCGGTTGATGTATTGTAGTTGACCTAGGAATCCTTTTATTTCCTTCTCACTCTTGGGCAGAGGCATCTCCAGTATGGCTTTAATCTTAGATGGGTCTACTTCTATCTCTCTATCACTTACTAGGAAGCCTAGCAATTTCTCAACTGTTACTTGAAAGGTACATTTTTAGGGATTCAACCTTAACCTATATTCCTTGACCCTTTCAAAGAAATTTCTTAGGTTAACGATGTGACCTCCTCTATCCTTGGTTTTTATGATCATGTCATCAACATATACTTCAACCTCATTGTGCATCATATCATGTAACAAGACTGTGGCCATTCTTTGGTAAGTTGCTCTCACATTCTTAAGCCCGAATGCCATTACCGTGTAACAATAAATTCCCCATTCTGTTGTAAAGGTAGTTTTAGTCATATTTTTTGGAGCCATCTTGATTTGGCTATACCCCAAGAAACCATCCATAAAAGACATCAAGGCACTACCGACTGTATTATCCACTAGGACGTCTTTGTAGGGAAGGGGGAAATCATTCTTAGGGCAAGCCTTATTCAAATCCCTGAAATCTACACACATTCTTACCTTCCCATCTTTCTTGGGTATAGGCACAACATTGACTATCCATTTAGCTTGGTGTAAGGGTTTGATGACCTCTTCTTTGATCTTTGGAAGCCATTTAGTTCTCAGGCGCATCAACTTTTGCTTGACGGGTACCATGTGAGCATGAGTATCAATCGGGATCAATACTGGGCATATCTTCATAGGACCATGTAAACACTTCTAGAAATTCTATAAGCAGCTCTTTGAGATCTTTTCATTCTTTTTTATTTAGGGTTGAGCCAATTTTAATTAAGTGTGGATTCTCATCATTGCCCAAATTAAGAGTTTCAAAAATTGGTTCCATAGGTTCAATTTTCTTTTCCAATTGTTTATTAATTTTATTTTCAAATTCATTAAAATCATTTAAGTGCAAAATTTTAACATTATGGGACACATCAAAATTCATCTTATTAAAAATGTTGAAAAGTACATTGGGACTTGCATTACAAACTTTCTTTCCCACATTTTCTGAAAACCCAACCCAAGTCTCTATTGCTTCAACATCTATGTAGTCTACCTAGTTAACTTCCTCTTGAACTTCCTTGATCACCATAGTAGGTTTCTCCTTGAAAGTAAGCTTCTCATTAAAGAACATCTCCCAACCAGGATATGCCTTTCCATCCTTACGTACCCAAAGTTTGGGAAAGCCACAAAAAGGGAAGTCTCCCCCTTCTTTCACAAAATTTCCGTTAAAGGTACCATGGTTCTTCTTGATTCTGTTGTAGCCTTCAAAGAATCCTAAACCTTCCTTGGTCAGTTAAGTCTTGAAATTGGGGGATTTAGCCACCCATTTTCCTTTTTTCCCAAGACCCATACTAGGCATATAGCCCATTTCTTTATCATTGCAATTACCTAATGGCTACAATATGGGATCAAATCTGTAGTATACTTTTCATCCTTCAATCTATAATCAGTCATTTTCATAAATTCAAAGCCACTCATTTGTAGCTCACTTCCTCCTTCCTCAAGTCCATAAATCGATGCTAGGATTTCACCATCACCAAGCACTAGAGCAATCCCTCCCTTCCATGGGATCTTCACCTTTTGGGGTAAAGAAGAGGGAATAGCCCCAGTAGGATGAAGCCATGCCCTTCCTAAAAGAAGGTTGTAGTTAGGAGTGATTTCCATGACATGGAATTCCATAATTGTCTCCATTGGGCCAATCTAGCAAGGAGCTTTAAAGGTCTCCATAACCTTCCTTAAGGTATTGTCATATGCCTAATGGTCAAAGGAGAGGGTATGATTGTCTCCACATCTAGGCCAATGGTAAGAGCAGTCCTAAAAGGGCATACATTCAACGTGGATCCATTATCGATCAACACCATAGGAACTTTGGTGCCCATGCATTCGATGGTGATTTGCAAAGGTTTAGTTTGAGTGGCCCCTTTGGGAGGAAGCTCCACATCGGGAAAAGCAAGAAGAGGATGAGATGGGGCCTCAACTCCCATGAAAGATAGTACTTCTTGTGGTTTAGTTTCTATTGGTAAGTCTTTCCCATTTAAAGAGTCCAAGAGAGCACTACGATGCTTGTGCGAAGCCATAAGTAAGCCCCACGTCGATACATGAGCTTGAGTTTTCTTCAATTGAGTCAACACTCGATCTTCTTTTTATTTCTCTTCTTTCCTTTTAGGTTCTGTGGGTTTAGACCCTTCTCTGATGTCCCTACCAAGATGATCCTTCTCCAAAAATGATGGTTTGTAGTGTTTCCTACTTCTAGTAATGTTGGCCACATTGTCAACCATGACTCTTTTCTTTAGCTCGATCATTCCTTTGTGAAGTATCCCTCACATAGCCTCCTCATTTTTTAAAATCTCAACTTCCTCATCCCATATTCCTTGGACTTCCACGACGTTAACCTCCATGGTTTCTATCAAATTTGATCAATCCCATTCAATCTCATCTATTTGCACCCAATTCAGATATGAAGGAAGAGCTCTATGATAATTAGGAAAATGATTCCTCCTAATGCTAGGCTTGGTGATGATATTGGGATTTGGGAGGGTTCCATTGTCTATGAGGTCTTATATTTCGTATTTGAGGCAAAATCAATTGTCGGTTTTATGGCCGGATTTCTAGTTGTAGTGACAATATTCATTAAGGTCCCAAGTGGGAGGTACGGGATTAGGCATGGGGGTAGGATCTAGAGGCTTGATGAATCCTTTGGAAGACAAATTTTCATATGCTTGGGCGAGGGTCATTCCTAAGTCGGAAAATTTTCGACAGGCTTTCTTTGTGAAGCTTAGGTAGGCTAAGATTTATTGAGGTATAATGGCACTTACATTCTTAGGATTGGGTGCTTTTGAGACAATTGCTCTTCCTGCATATGTCTTTTTAATTGAAGGTTTGCTCTTACCCTTCTCCAATTGTCCATTGTTGATGGCATCCTCTATCCTAGTTCCACAATCACATAATTCCCCAAAAGAACTAACAGGCGATGATAAGAGCCTACTATTAGACGCTAGAAACAAATTCTTGATAATCATATTGATTTGATCTTTCTCATTTGGCCTATTAACAATCCTAGATGCCTTCCCCTTCCATCTTATCATGTATTCAGAGAATGTTTCCCCCACTCCTTGCTTAGTGGTCTCTAAATCTCTTAAAGTCACATCAATCATAATGTTGAAGATGAATTGATCCACAAACAACTCTACTAGCTCATTCCATACTTTAGTCTTTCTAGGATCTAAGCTACAGTACCACCTTGATGCACCCCTCGTGAGTGGGAGAGAAAATGCATGCAAAGTTTACTTCTCATCCAACCCTTTCATTTCTGCATTGCTTCGGTACCTCCTAAGATGTTGCTTTGGATCCCCAGTTCCATCAAATTTGCCCGCATCAAAAATCTTAAACTTTGGAGGTAGTGCAATGGAAGTTTTAGAGCTTATGGCCCCCATGTTATAAAAACAATCATCCATCCCTAGGGCCTTACGAAAGGCTAGTTACATTGGGATATTGGGATTTGGGAGGGTTCGATTGTCTATAAGGTCTTGTATTTCGTGTTTGAGGCAGAAACAATTGTCAGTTTTATGGCCGGATTTCTAGTGGTAGTGACAATACTCGTTGAGGTTCCAAGTGGGAGGTATAGGTGTAGGATCTAGAGGCTTAATGAATCCTTTGGAAGAAAAATTTTCATATGCTTGGGCGTGGGTCATTCCTAAGTCTGAAAATTCTCAGCGAGCTTTCTTTGTGAAGCTTGGGTAGGCTAAGGTTTGTTAAGGTTTGATGGCACTTACATTCACAGGATTAGGTGCTTGTTAGGACATATGTGGTTCTCTTGTTAAGAACATATGTCATTGTTTTATGTAATTGGCTAATCCTTTAACAAAACACACTTTACTTGTACTTGGGTAGACCTAGGATGTGTTAAAATTCTCAGATCTCTACCTGAGAGATTCCATGCCAAGATTGCAGCGATAGAAGAATCAAAGGATATTGATAAGATTCCTTTGACTGAGCTGGTTGGAAACTTGCAGACCTACGAGCTAGGGTTATCTAAGATTGGCAAGTCGGGTAAAGGCAAGAGCATGGCCTTGAAGGCAAAGAGTAGTGACACAGATGAGTCTTCCGATGATGAAGATTCTAAGACGAAGTCCTACATTACAAGGCAGTTCAAGAAATTTATGAAGAATGCCAATGGGAGGAACTTCGACAACGACCGCAGATAATCCAGTTCTTCTCAGTCTAAGGACCGTGACAAAGGGAAGAATGATGCAAGGGATGGCGGTCAGTACACTGTTCCTGCAGGACCAAAGTGTTTTGGGTGTCATGGATTTGGTCATATGAAGCAAGAATGCCCCACATATCTCAAGAGCATTGGAAAAAGTAAGGCACTTGCTGCAACCTTGAGTGACACTAAGCCTGAAGATGATTTCGACAATGAGGATGATGGAATCTTAAATGCCTTCACTACCACAGTCAATCCTATTGAAGGGATTGTTGAAGACGTGGAAGAAGAAGAAGAATTGGTGGATTCTAAGTGTGAGAAGATGGATGATCAGGATGATATCCATACAGCCTATGAGAAACTTTATAAGCTCTCTGAGAAGCATGAGAAACTATATAGGCTGGCCACCAAGAGCTTTCCACAAAGTTTGATGAAGCTAATCAAACAATTGGTGCATTGAGATTTGAGAACAATTTCTTGGCTGAGAAGACTAAGAAGCTCGAAGCGGAGATGTTTCAAGTTAGAGCTCAATTGGAGAGGACTTCAAGTGCAAAGCTTGATGAGATGCTCAGCATTCAGAAATTTGCTTTGGATCGAACAGGTTTAGGGTATGGTCTTTCTTCCTCTAATATTGCTTCTACTAGTGCTACTGTGTTTGTTCCTCCTGCTAATAAAACTGATATTGAGAACACTGATGTTAAAACTGAATTAGCTAGTGAGAACTTAGACAAGGTTAAATCTATCTTAGGAGCACCCCTTAAGCAGGATAAGAAAGATGTTAAGAACTCTAGGGCTAAGAAGGCTAACTCTCAAAAGCCCAAACAGAGGAAGTAGCATCTCTGTCATCATTGTGGAGCTGCCGGTCATACTTGACCAAATTGCTATAAGTGGTTAGCCACTCAACAGAGCAATGGCATGATCGCATCTGGAAGCCAGAATCAGCTTCAATCCTCTCTTGCTCCTCTTGGAGATCTTCTCAAAGCCCTCATGTTCCTTTTGCACTTGAAAGGTATCAATTCTTCCCCCTCACCACCGGTTCAAGGATTTAATCAAAGGAAAGGCTCTTCCAAGGTGTGGAAGAAAAAGGACTTGTTTTTGTTTGTTGCATTTCTTGTGTGTTTTGCATTTTCTTTTAGTCAATCTAGTTTTATGCTTTTCTTTGTTTAACATGATTTTGGTTGCTTGTTTTCAGTTTTGTTTAGTTTGTTTTTCATATAAAAATAAAAAAAAAAATTGAAAAATCAGAAAAATACAAAAACAGTGTGTTTTTTGTACTTTGGTACTTGTGTACCTTGGATGGCCATTGAAACAAACTTTTCTAAACTTTGTATCTTTTGTAGCTTAGATGAGCATCTCTATGCACAACTAAGCAAGTGAGCTTTGTGGCTCTTGTTTGTGATGAGTAAGATTAAGTTATCTCTTAAACTTAACACTCGTATCACTCTTTTTGATGGGTAGGACTAGAAAATCCTAAGAGAAAGACATAAATAACCATCTCACCACTGTTACCCGCCAATCATAATATGACACCTGTATGCTTTGGCATAGTAAAAGTGCAGTGTCAAATGCTTAACATCTTGGGTATTTCTTTTCTATCTCTTATATGCCCATGCATGATATGCGAAATAAAAGAAAGTATGCGAAGAAAATAAAAAGCAAAAAGCTCAAAAATGCTTTAAATATGATTGCAAGTGTGTATTCTAGGAGATGTGGGAGTTATAGGATGTACCTCGAAGGTGATAGTCCCCATCAAACAGTTGTGATTTTGTGTGAGTTAAAGTGATTTTCTCATATCTCAAATCGTCATAACATGTATACACATATGCAATCTTGCGATATTTTTTTTCACACACAACATGCAATATTCTTTGCTACTCTTGATACATGTGCAGGTACAATGTGATTTGGCCATCACAAGGTTTTACATGTGCTAATGTATGCTCACTATACTGTCTTGACTTGTTTTTGAAATATAAAAATCGGCTAGACTTGTTTAGTGTGTGTGTGTTTTTGAGGATCCATGTGCTTAAAATTCCTGTTGAGAGATGTTTTTGAGAGCTTAATATGTTGGTTGGATCAGTGTTTGAGTTGCATGTTGGATTGCATTCATGTCTATGTTTTTCTCTTCTCGAAAAACTGTTTTTAAAAGTTGGCTCAACACTTTCTCGACACCTGGTGGATCGATCGAGAAATCTCCTGTCTCCTCGATAGATTCTCGACTCCTGGTCGATCGATTGAGCTTCTGTCTTTGATCTGGTGTTTTATCCCTCGATACCTCCTCGACACCTTCAGTTGTTGATGATCTTTTCCTCGACACCTACCTCGATAGATCCCTTGACACCTCTCGACACCTCATCTATCGAGATTTATTGAGGCTTCTATTTAAGCTTCTCGTGCGATCTGAACCTCATTTCTCCCGATCTCTCTCTCTCGATAGCTCTCTGTTTTCTCTCCCAAACACTCTCATCTCACTCCAATCTTGTTCCTCAAGGTTTCTTCAAGCTTCCTCAAGTTTTTCTTCACTTGGTAAGCTTCCTATCTCTTCATTCTTCATGCATTTCATGTTTTGAAACCTAGGTTTTGGGGTTTTTGAAAAATTTTGGGGTTTTTCAAAATTGATGAGTTTTTGTTGAAATTTTGGGTTGGGTTTTCATTTAAATGTGTTTAAAACCTCATACATTGCATCACATTTGCACTATAATGGTATTTTCATGCATTTAGATGTGTGTAATATGCTTGTGTGCTGGTAGGATTGGATTGGGCTGAGCCCATGATGCTTTTTACTTTGCATGTCACATGCTCATGCATTTTCATGCATACGTACTCTTTTCAATATATCTTGATATATTTGATATGTTTTTGGGACTTTTCTGATTGTCTCCTTCTCTCCCTCTCTCTCTTTGTTTACGTTAGTCATGTCTATGACACCTAAACGTAAGTCTGCTCCGTCTCGGAACCCTCTTTGTTCCGGGGCATCATCTTCTTCTGATCCTACTCCTTCTAACATTCGGTTCCGTGATGAGGATGCTCGAAAGGCATACTCGGAGAACTTTTCTCGATGAGGTGTTCATTCGAAACGCCGAGTCATTTTGGCGGACTTCGTCGACACTGACCTTCCCGATGTCATTCACAGTCGGGGATGGGAGTCACATCAATCATAGTGTTGAAGATGAATTGATCCACAAACAACTCTACTAGCTCATTCCATACTTTAGTCTTGCTAGGATCTAAGCTATAGTACCACCTTGATGCACCCCCCGTGAGTGGGAGAGGAAATGCATGCAAAGTTTACTTCTCATCCAAACCTTTCATTTCTGCATTGCTTAGGTACCTCCTAAGATGTTGCTTTGGATCCCTAGTTCCATCAAGTTTTCCCGCATCGAAAATCTTAAACTTTGGAGGTAGTGCAATGGAAGTTTTAGAGCTTTTGGCCCCCATGTTTTAAAGACAATCATCCATCCCTTGGGCCTTACGAAAGGCTAGTTGCATTGGGATATTGGGATTTGGGAGGGTTCCATTGTCTATAAGGTCTTGTATTTCGTGTTTGAGGCAGAAACAATTGTTGGTTTTATGGCTGGATTTCTGGTGGTAGTGACAATATTCATTGAGGTTCCAAGTGGAAGGTATAGGTGTAGGATCTAGAGGCTTAATGAATCCTTTGGAAGAAAAATTTTCATATGCTTGGGCGAGGGTCATTCTTAAGTCGAAAAATTCTCAGCGGGCTTTCTTTGTGAAGCTTGGGTAGGCTAAGGTTTGTTAAGGTTTGATGGCACTTACATTCACAAGATTAGGTGCTTGTTAGGACATATGTGGTTCTCTTGTTAAGAACATATGTCATTGTTTTATGTAATTGGCTAATCCTTTGACAAAACGCACTTTACTTGTACTTGGGTAGATCTAGGATGTGTTGAAATACTTCAAGAAACCATGTTTCAAGATCAAGTGTTGAAGCCTTCAAGTCTGTTCAAGAAAACAAGCTGAAAGTGCAAAGTTACTAAAGCTCGACAGCTAGCATGTGTCGAGATTTAAGGAAGCTGTTTTTGCCCGTGGCTCGACAGCTATCTCGACAGATGCTCGACAGCTTCTATCTGTCGAGGTTTATAAAATCAGAATTTCTGATCTGATTTCTTGGGATCCGTGGATGTGTCTTTGGGCCTTCTTTTCTCCTAACCCTAGACATATAAAAGGATTGTTTTAAGGGCCGTAAAAGTGTTCACAAGTTGCATAAGCATTGAGAAAACTCTGTTCAAGCAAATTGTGACCTGAGACAAAGTTTTGACCTAGTTCATCACTATTGAAGAAGTTGCTGTGTATTTGCACCAAAGGGTTTTGTGACCAAGCATCTTCTTGATCGTCATCGTTGGGATGAACTGAAGAACTTTGCAGCCAACAAACTTTCTCTAGTTTGTGATTGAAGTCTTATACTGGGATCCGCGCAATTGATTAGTCGCGTACTTGGAAGCCGTGCATCAAAAGGGGAAATTGTCACTACAGAACAAGTCCAATTGGGTATTGAGGTAAGGGTTCAACTGTAGGTTGGTAAGGTACTTGGGATTCCTTTACTTGTAACCGCTTGTTGTGATAATAGTGGAATTTCGAGAGTGGTGACCTAAAAATCACCAAGTGGGGTTTTTGCCGTCAAGTTTTCCCCATTCGTAAACAAATCACAGTGTTATTTATTTTCCGCTGCATAATTAGTTTATTGGTTATTTATTTGTGCCCATGCGTTTGCATGTTAAATTGATTAATTAATAACTTGGCTAATTAATTAATTAATTTAATCACAAGGGGTCAATACGTTTTTGGCCTATCAGTGCTTTTGAGGCAATTGCACCTCCTTCGTATGTCTTCTTGATTGAAGGTTTGCTCTCACCTTTCTCCAATTGTCCATTGTTGATGGCATCCTTTATCCTAGTTTAACAATAACACAATTCCCCAAAAGAACTAATAGGCGATGACAAGAGCCTACTATTATAAGTCAAAAGCAAATTCTTGGTAATCATGTTAGTTTGATCTTTCTCATTTGGCCTATAGTACCACCTTGATGCACCCCCCGTGAGTGAGAGAGGAAATGCATGCAAAGTTTGCTTCTCATCCAACCCTTTCATTTCAGCAATGCTTAGGTACCGCCTAACATGTTGCTTTGGATCCTTAGTTCCATCAAATTTTCCCACATTGGAAATCATAACCTTAGGAAGTAGTGTAATGGAAGTTTTGGAGCTTATTCCCCCCATGTTATAGAGACAATCATCCATCCCTTCGGCCTTGTGAAAAGCTAGTTACATCTTCTTCATCTTCTCTCTCATGGCTATGGTTTTTGCCATGAGTTTCTCAAATTATTTGTTCCTTTTGTAATCAGTTTTTTCTCTTTCATCCCAATCTTCTACTTCTTCATCATTGAGAACTCTACACGTGCGGCCTTTTTCAACTTGGCTTCTTCTAACTTGGTGAGGTGACTCCTCATCTTCTTGAGAACGTCACTTTATTCTTCCATTATCTTGAATATCTTTTGTGCGACCTCATTGCTAATCGGAGTGGCCATTGTTGCTTGAGATACTTCCTCTTGATATGTGTCCTCAATCTTGTCCAAATGCCTTTCATGCTTTTCTCGAATCCAAATTGGAGTTGGGACGTGTTTTCTTGACGTTAGTGGTGCAATGGTGCCTGAAAAGAAGTCTCATGTTTATTAAGTCCATGTCCCAATTAAAAGGTTTTTATATTTTTAGATTTTTAGATGTTCTTAGAAAGTCTTTAAGTCCATTTTAATGAAATCCCAATTACAAAAACACTCACTTCCCTCTAGTGAACCTTGCCCCTTTGTTTCATTGGGCTTTAGTCCATTTACATTAATGATCTCATCTTACTCTCATGGGCTTCCATTAGAATGTTGTTAGGAAATTTAGACCCCGGTTGATAGAATTAACAAGTTTTAAACCCAAGTTGTTAATTAGATTTATTATGAATAAAACTTGTTAATAACAAACAAACATCAATATCATGTCAAAATCATGCAGCGGAAAAAATAAATAAGGCAAGATATGATGACTCAAGAAAACCAATGAAACCAACCAATTTCACAGTAAAAAACCTGGGGGGAAACCTTCCCGAAAAGAAATCCACTATAGTAAAGAGAAGTTTCAAATCTAGTACAAAACCTTTGTCCCTAAACTCTACAATCCCCGTAGATGAACTCACAGTAGAAAGCTTCTACCGCTTTAGAACCTCTGAACTCTTCAATATATAAACGCCACCCTTATTGTTGCACGGATCCCTGTACGTGACTCACCAATTGCGCGGATCCCAGTATGCGACTTCAATCACCAACTAGAAGAAGATTGTTGGCTGCAAAGTTCTTCACTTCATCAAGAATGAAGATCAAGAAGCACTTGATTACAAAACCCTAAGGCGCAAAGATGCAGTAGCTTCTTTCAGAGAGAATAAGGCATCGGTCACCTTTTGCATATGTTCTCCTTGTATTCTCTTATGTGACGCCTCTAAAATAAGTCTTATATAGGTCTAGGGTTGTGAGAAAAGAAACCCTACACAAATACACAAGCCTGGCCCAAAAATCAGATCTGAAAATTCTGATTTCCGGTAACCTCGATCGATTGGGAGGTGTTGAGGAGGTGTCGAGATTTAAACCTCGATAGATAGCTAGGTGTCGAGAAGCTATCGAGAAGGTGTCGAGGGGACAGGACCTTTCTCGATCGATCCACCAACTTTCTAGAAGGTGTCAAGATTGCGATAAGAAAACACCTTAAGAGCTCGATAGATAGCCAGCTGTCGAAAGGTGTCGAGAAGCTGTCGAGCTATTTGTCCATAGGTGTCGAGCTATCTGTCCAGCTTTAATGAACACCTTTTCTTCACTTGTTTCTTGGTCCAATCTTCATGGCTTTAATACTAGACTTGAACAACATGTTTCTTCAAGTATTAAACACATATTAGATCTACCCAATTACAAGTACAGTGCGTTTTGTCAAAAGATTAGCCAACTACAAAAAATATGTCCTTAACAAATGTACTTAGAGATTTTCAACCCTTTGTCTCAAACATGGGCTTACAATATATTCATCACCTTTGGGCTCCGCTTTTTTGCTTCATTTATTATTTTTTTTGAAGTAGCCCTTTAGTTAGAATATATTGTAGCCTCCTCTCAAAGTCCATGAAATTCTCATCATTTTGGACCAAGGTATGCAACAAAGAAGCCCAAGATTAGGGAGTTTTATTAAGTTATAAAAGTTTAGAATAATTGGCAAACCGTGAACACAAACTTGTCTAGATATAGATCTTAGAGTTTATATGTATTATTAGACAATGCTCAAGGTGATATAAGTCAAGATTCAAGAACAAACAAGCTGCAGAAAGAAGATTTCAGAATTTGCCTGGTTCGACTGATCGAAAGACAGGCTCGACTGATCAAAACACATATCTGCAGAATTCTATTTCAGCCCAAACTCTACTTAAACATATTGGGTTTCAAGTAAAACACTAGTAGCATATAAAGGAAATCCTAAGTATGTTTTTATAAGGCTTTTCAGAGAGAGAAGAGTGTGCCTCTTTTGTATCTAGGGTTTTGTACTCAAAAAGCTCTCTCATATCTTCTACCGGTGTTATTCCTTGAAGAATCTCAAGATCCGGTGTTGTAGAAGTTGCTGCCTTCTCTAGTCATCAAAGGTGCTAATGATCTAAACCTTCAAGGGTGGTCTTGGAGTCACAAACAGGAGAGTTTGTGTTTTTTATCACAAGTGTGGGTGCTTGTGTTGCAAAGGCCTAATAGAGAAGGAGTCCGTGGATTCGGAGCTTGCACGTGGTCATGTCAGTAAGTTCTACATGTGGTAGCAATAGGATGTTAGTGGTCTAAGTCTTATTGTAAACTTCGATTCTCTATAGTGGATTTGCTTTTTACCTTGAGGATAGCTAGGTTAAATCCTCCCCAGGTTTTTTACCGGTTTGGTTTTCCTGGGTCATCATATCATTGTGTTATTTATTTTTCTGCTGCTTTACATGATATGACTTTATTGTTTTTACCTAGATCTAAATAATAAACCTAAGTATTCACTTGGTTAATTAATTAGGTTAAACAATCTAGTTTATAGGGATCTAAAAACGTACAAGTGGCACCAGAGCATGTTAGCTTTTAATTTAGGTTATTATACCTAGAGTTGATCCTTAATTCCTGTTATCATGGATAATTTTAAGCGTCTTACTGTTTTGAATAAAAAAGACACTATTGTTTCAGTTGATCTTTTTGAGGCTTGTGAAAGGAATTTGCAAGATTTCAATCTTTTTTAGAAGATTGGTGCAATCTCTCAAATACACTCTACTTCTCATGGATTTTCACCTACAATGCCAATGACTCGTGTTACGTGGGTGAGAAAAGTCTTGCTAAAGTGAGTGTTATTTACTTGTCCCTGATTTAATTCTTTCAATTGTTTGTGCACATGTTTACTTTTAGTTTTTGGTTGTTTTATTTTCTTAGGTTTTTTTGATTATTTAAAAATCCAAAAACATTGAAAATTTTCAAAAAGACAAAAATATTTTATTTTGTGTCTTGTTTTATTTATTTTGAGGATTACATGAGTTATAATGTGTCCGTTTGGATACAGCTAACAACTGAAAACTGAAAACACTATAGCAAAATAATTTTTAAATATGTGAATAATACCGTGGGATCCATTTTTAATGAAAAAGTTGCTAAAAAGTGATATTTGCGGGTCCCGTGAACAGTGCATGGATGCAACGTTCATGCACAAAAGTCAACATTCATGGCAAAAAAAAAGAAAAAAAAGAAAAAAAGAAAAAAAAGAGGAGGAAACGCAGACGCAAAACGCGTCTGCTTTTCGTCCGTACCCAAACCAAGCCAATATCTCTCTCTTGATTTAGAACATGCTTGACATTGTGAAGAAACTTGAATAGCATGTGTTATATAAATGCTAAGGCTAGTTCTAATTTTATGTGTGCGTACTAGTTTGTACATGTACTCAAGGGTTAATTAAGAAATTGATATTTCTTATTTGCGTACTTTCTATAGCTTAGTTAAGCACTGTCATGCATTACATTTACATTTTTAATCATTTAGCATAATGTGTGCTTTTAGTTTGGTCATAATTTTTTTAAAAAAACTAAAAAGATTTTTATTTCTTTTGTATTACACATCATGGATATGTTGTTAAGGTTGGCCATATTATTTTTGCATAACATGACTGCGTACCTTGATTAGCTTGGATGAACTTATTTCTCTGCACTTTGCTAGTTTGAGCTATGTAGTGCATGTTGTGTGTGAGTTGTTTATAGTTTTTGATCACATGATTTTGATTTTGAAGTCACATGCTCTTGATTGTAAGGACTAAAAAATCCTAAGAGAAAGACATAAATAACCATCTCAACACTGTTTACTAGCCAATCATGAACACCTTAGTGCATATTGTAAGATTTTGTGCTCGAGAAAGTGTAGCACATGCACAAAAAGAAAATAAGGTGTAGCCTTGGAATAAAAAAAATTATAATGAAAATAATAAAAATGGTGTGTACATTATCAAGCTAAAAAAAAGGACAAAGAAATAAAAATGGTGTGTACATTATAAGGCTAAAATAAATAAATAAATAAAAATACATGATTGCAAGCTTGTTTTCTTGGAGATGTGGGAGTTATATGATGTAACTCTTTAGATGATAGTCACTCTCAAATTTGTGTGATGAATAATGTAGAAATTGTGCTTGATTACTATCTACAAATCACCTCACATGTAACTCATGCTGTTACTAGTTGCACACACTCACAAGTTATTCTTTGCCAAGCTTTGTACATGAAATTGTGTGTGAATCTAGTTTGGCCATCCAAGATTATGTCTTCTATGGTGTTTGATGCAAAATATGGTTAAAGGTTGGCAAAATTTGTGTTTTTGATTATTAAACACCTTGTTTTCAAGTTCTGGGTTGAAGACTCATGTTTTTGAAAAACATTTAAACTCATTCTCATGCATTCCATTCATGAAATTACTTGGGTTGAGTTGTTTTTTGCATAATCTTTTGCATTTTTTCAAAAATTCAAATTTCCAACATTTCGATCAATCAAATGTGTTTTTTGACTAATCGAAATCCCTTGATTTTTAATCATTTCTCTTTGCCTGACTCAATTGGTATTCGATCGATGCTCAATCAATCGAAACTAAAAAAATTTCCGTTTCTAAGTTTTTGACCAAATTTTTTTTCATGCATCATTTATGTTTAGGATTCACATGCATTGCATTGTTTTCTGTATCCATCTTGCAGTTTTGTAGTCATATCTTTCATTGTTTTCACATATAAATGCATACACTTTGCTAAATTGGGTACTCAACTTGATTTAAAAATTGATTGATTAATTTTTGAGTCCTTTGTACATTTTAGTATATGCTATTTTTTATATGTGAACTGCAGAAAATATTTTTCTTAAGAGATATAATGGATAATTAATGTGCAGATATTTTCTCTACTCATGCATTTGTTTATGGGTCACATAGTGTCAAGTTTGCTTTTATTGAAAGAGAGAATATTTTTCTTCAAGTGAATTCTCAACTTAATTTTTTTAAAGTTAGGTTTGTGTGTTTTTACTTTTCCCCACCTCCTAAATTTTCCTCAAAACTATTTTTCCCAAAACATATTTTGTTTTTCCTATTTTTTATAGAGGGAGAAAAGTTTTTTTTAACCTTTGTTGTTCTTAGAGGGAGTTGTTGCTCTTTATAGGGGGAGTTGCCTCTGTTCTCTATAGAGCTGGATTCATTTGTTTCCTTGGTTCTCTATTTTCTCTTGACTTTTATTGCGTATGTTTACTATTTACTCTTTATTTGAGTTGTCTTTGTCAATACGTGACAAAAAGGGAAAGAAATAGATGAAATGTGGGGGAATCCTGTTTAAAAAAGTTTTTAAAATGTTTTGTTTAGGGTGAGTTAAAAAAAAATTTGAAAGGGGGAGAAAATAAAATTTTTGATGTATCTAACTTAGGGGGAGAGTTAGTTTACTTTTGTTTTTATATTTGTGTTTCATATTGTTTATATGTCTTTCTTTCCACACATGCGTTGATGTGTTCTTTGAGTGTTTTCAAGAAAGACAAGTACATTTTGATCAAGACCTTCTACCTCTTATTGCAACTTCTAGGTTAGGAGTCTTAGATTGGGATTATTTTTTTATGTAATTTGGCATTTTTATTGTATTGGGTTGTTCTTGTATTTGAGCATTTCGTTTTGTATATAAGTTTTGTCACGAATTGATAAAGAGGGAGATTGTTAGGTTCTAAAAGTTTAGAACAATTAGCAAATCGTGAACACAAACTTGTTTAGATATAGATCTTAGAGTCTATAGGTATTATTAGACAATGGTCAAGGTGATACAAGTCAAGATTCAAGAACATACAAGCCGTAAAAAGAAGATTTCAAAATCTGCCTGGTTCGATCGATCGAAGAACAGGTTTGACCGATCGAAACACGTATCTGCAGAATTCTATTTCAGCCCAAACTCTACTTAAACGTATTGGGTTTCAAGTAAAACACTACTAGTATATAAAGGAAAACCTAAGCAAGTTTTTATAAGGCTTTTCAGAGAGAGAAGAGTGTGCCTCTTTTGTATCTAGGGTTTTGTACTCAAAAAGCTCTCTCATGTCTTCTACCGGTATTATTCCTTGAAGAATCTCAAGATCCGGTGTTGTAGAAGTTGCTGCCTTCTCTAGTCATCAAATGTGCTGATGATCTAAACCTTTAAGAGTGGGCTTGGAGTCATAAACATGAGAGTTTGTGTTTTTTATCACAAGTGTGGGTGCTTGTGTTGCAAAGGCCTAATAGAGAAAGAGTTCGTGGATTTGGAGCTTGCACGTAGTCGTGTTAGTAAGTTCTACATGTGGTAGTAATAGGATGTTAGTGGTCTAAGTCTTATTGTAAACTTCGATTCTTTATAGTGGATTTGCTTTTTACCTTGATGATAGCTAGGTTAAATCCTCCCTAGGATTTTTACCAATTTGGTTTTCCTAGGTCATCAATTCTTTGTGTACTTTATATTTCCACTGTTTTACATGATATGATTTTATTGTTTTAACCTAGATCTGAATAATAAACCTAAGTATTCACTTGGTTAATTAATTAGGTTATACAATCTAATTTATAGGGATCTAAAACCTAACAAGTTTCATTTTGGCTTTGTAGGATTTTGGATACTAAGTCCATAGCATACTTGTTAACTTTGGCCCAAAAGACTTTTTGATTTGGGCTTATAATAGCAATTAGGCTATGGTCTTATGAACTTTTCAAGTTAAGATATACTCTTGGATTTTAGGGGCAAGCCTCTTAATGTGAGAACTTCTTTCTTTTATCCCAAACATCTTAGGGTATACCATAACTCTTGCGTCATCCCCAAATTTTATATCTTTTATTTATCCTTTAGAATTAGGTGAACACAAGGTATATGGTTGAACAAACAAGAGATATATAAGAGGTATCCTCTTTGATAGGATTTCGGATCTCTCTAAGTGTGGGTAAGCTCCTTAAGGCTAAATGGATAGATAAGTAGGTCACTCACAACTAAGTGGGTCATGATTCCAACTGAGGGCCTAAGTGGACCTTTTTGGATTGGTGGCAAACCTTTAATGTACTCAAAACCCATCATAGGCAATGACACTGATTGTGAGTTGGTAGGATGAACTTCAATAGACTTGGGCCCAAATGGATGATGGAGCCTTCCATCTTCCCACTCATCACCAACCGAGGCAAAAGGGACAAACGAACCAAGTTAATGTGTGTGCAAACAAGTATTGAATAAGCCTTTATCAAGATTAAGAAACAAGATACATAGGAATTAAACTCATTATCCCTAGCGGAGTCACCATTATGGACACAATGGGGAATCAAAACCTAGTTTTTGCAATGGTCTAGGAACCATATATATAGTGTCATTTCAAGGAAGAACCATTGATCTTACTACCAGAGATATGGGTTAAGAGTTAAGGGACGGTCTTGGGAAGGTGTTAGACACCCAAAACCGCCCAACCCTAAGGTTGGCTTCCTCTCATTGTGTTTTATGTCTTAATCTCATTAAAGGCATATTCAATATTGTTATTCTAAACTCACACACACACTAACATACATCTAACAATTAACATGGCATCAATCATCCTAAAAAAACCCTAGTCATTCATCTATCATGGCATCTCATCATGTCACAAACCCTAACATTCATCTAGCATGGCCAATACATCATCTCAAACAAGGCAATAACAAAACAAGGCAGAAAGATAGGCATGGTAAACAAATTAGATCATCAGATGTATTCCAAACCTTTAGACACAAAATTAAGCATCAAACAAACATATTACATTATTAAAATGCATGTTCATACTAATGCATGACTTACCTCACTTACCTTGTTGCATCTTAGCACCTATGACATTAATGGATGGACATGTGAATGAATGGCATGGTATTAAAGCAAGAAATTGAAAACAAAACCTATTATAGGACATATGTGGATCATGTTAGGAACATATGTCACTATTTTATATAATTGGCTAATCCTTTGACAAAACGCACTTTACTTGTATTTGGGTAGATCTAGGATGTGTTTAATACTTCAAGAAACTGTGTTTCAAGATCTGTGTTTCAAGATCAAGTGTTGAAGCCATGCAAGTCTGTCCAAGATTCAAGTCTAAAAAGTGCCTGTCATTAAAGCTCGATAGCTACTCGACACCTCTCAATAGCTAGGCTATCTATCGAGCTCTTCAGTTGATTGTTATCGCAATCTCGACACCTTCTTGACAGTTGGTGGATTGATCGAGAAATCTTCTGTCCCCTCAACAGCTCCTCGATAGCTTCTCGATAGCTATATCTGTCAATGTTTAAAGCTCGACACCTCCTCGACACCTTTCGATCGATCGAGGTTACGGGAATTCAGATTTTCAAATCTGATTTTCAGCCCATGCTAACATGTATGTGTAGGGTTTCTTTTCCCACAACCATAGACCTATATAAGGCTTATTTTAGAGGCCGTCACATAGGAGAATACAAGGAGAACATATGCAAAAGGTGACCGATGCCTTATTCTCTCTGAAAGAAGCTACTGCGTCTTTGCACCTTAGGGTTTTGTAACCAAGTGCTTCTTGATCTTCATTGTTGATGAAGTGAAGAACTTTGCAGCCAACATCTTCTTCTAGTTGGTGATTAAGTCGCGTACTGGGATCCGCGCAATTGGTTAGTCACGTATTGGGATTTGTGCATCAAAGGGTGGTATTCATATATTGAAGAGTTCAGAGGTTTTGAAGCGGTAGAAGGTTTCTGCTGTAAGTTCATCTATGGCGATTATAGAGTCTAGGGACAAAGATTTTGTTTTAAATCTGAAACTTCTCTTTACTATAGTGGATTGCTTTTCGGGAAGGTTTCCCTCTAAGTTTTTTACTGTTAAACTAGTTTGTTTCATTAGTTTTTCTGGGTCATCATATCTTGTCTTATTTATTTTTCCGCTATATGATTTTGACATGATATTAATGTTTGTTGGTTTTAACAGGTTTTATTCATAATAAATCTAATTAATAATTTGGATTTAAAACTTGTTAATTCTATCAACCAGGGTCTAAATTTCCCAACAGTTAGAGATAGTCAACGCTATTGGGGATTTCCTGAACCAAGATTTGATCCTGAAACCAAAACTATGATGCTTGGGTTCAAGCTACTACTTGAGTGCAATAACAAGATTCCAGAACTGAAGAAGAAAGACATAAATTGGATTTCTACTGATTGGGCTAATTACATAGACCCTAATGCCATTACTACACTCCTTGGAGACGCCATTTGCAATATAGAAGAAGAAGAGTACTGGGAGGCTTGCCAACAAGCATTGAAGAGCTCGTATGAAGCAAGGACAAATGATAAAGATAAGGAAGGGGGAGAAGCCCCTAGTGATGATGATGATGAAGGTAGCAATAGCGAAAGTGATAGTAGTAGTGACAATAGTAGCAGTGATAGTGGACATCGTGAAGATGATAGTAATAGTGATAGTGAAAGCAACGATAGTGAAGACTATGATAGCTGATAGGCCACAATCTGAATGACCCCTTGTAATTAAATCAATTAATTAATTAGTCAAGTTGTTAATTAATCAATTAATCATGCAAACACGTGGAAGCACAAACAAATCACCAAATAACTAAATATGCAGCGAAAATTAAATGACACGGTGATTTGTTTACGAATGGGGAAAACCCTAAAGGCAAAAACCCCACCAGGTGATTTTCAAGTCACCACTCCCGAAACTCCACTATTATCAAATCAAGCGGTTACAAGTAAAGGAATCCCAAGTACCTTACCAACCTACAGTTGAACCCTTACCCAAATACCCAATTGGACTTGATCTATAGTGACAGTTCCCACCTTTGATGCACAGTGCCCAAGTACGCGACTAACCAATGCGCGGATCTTAGTACGTGACTTCAAACACCAACTTAGAAGGAAAGGTTGGCTGCAAAGTTCTTCAGTTCATCCTACACGATGAAGATTAGGAAGATGCTTGGTCACAAAACCCTTTGGTGCAAATACACAGCAACTTCTTCAGAGAAGATGAACTAGGTCAAGAACTTCATCTTTGATCACAATTTGCTTGAACAGAGATTGCTCAATGCTTTTGCAACTTGTGTACAATTTTACGGCTCTTAAAACAATCCTTTTATATGTTTAGGGTTAGAAGAAAAGAAGGCTCAAAAGCATATTCACGGATCCCAAGGAAATCAAATCAGAAAATCTGATTTTATAATTCTCGATAGATAGCAAGTGTCAAGGAGCTATCGAGTAGGTGTCGAGCTTTAATGAATTTACACTTCAGCTTGTTTTTCTTGGACAGACTTGATGACTTCAACACTTGATCTTGAAACCTTGTTTCTTGAAGTATTAAAAACACCTAGAACTACCCAATTACAAGTAGAATGCGCTTTGTCAAAGGATTAGCCAATTTACATCAATAAGTGACATATATTCTTAACAAGTGAAAACACATAGGTACTAACAATCCATGGAGATGACACCAATGTTTTGACGAAGGAATTCAAAACGTTTGCTATCAAGAGGTTTGGTGAACAAGTCAGCCTTCTGATCATTAGTGTGGATAAACTCAAGAGTGAGAGTACCATCTTCGACAAGCTCCCTAATGAAGTGATGTCGAATCTCTATGTGTTTGGTTCGAGAATGCTAAACTGGGTTCTTAGAGATATTTATGGCACTGGTATTTTCACAGTAAATAGTGAGATGCTCTTGACAAATACCATAATCATGAAGGAGTTTTTGCATCCAGAGGAGTTGGGTGCAGTAGCTACCGGCAGCGATGTACTCAGCTTCTACAGTGGATAAAGAGATAGAGTTTTGCTTTTTGCTCATCCAAGAGACAAGACTGTTATCCACATAAAAACAACCCCCCGAAGTACTCTTTCTATCATCAGCATTGCCAGCCCAATCAGCATCAGAGTACCCAGCTAAGACACCATTAGTGTCCTTGCTATACCACACACCAAACTCATCAGTGGTTTTGACATACTTTATAATTCTTTTTAAAGCAGTCATGTGGGATTCTTTGGGATTAGCCTGATATCTAGCACACACTCCAACACTGTAACTAATGTCAGGTCTACTAACAGTAAGGTAAAGAAGACTACCTATCATGCTTCTATAAAGAGAGGGATCAACACTCTTACCTAACAAGTTTACAGTGAGTTTAACATTTGGGCTCATAGGGGTTCTAACAGAACTAGCAGATTCCAAACCAAACTTTTTCACAAGATTCTTAGCATATTTAGATTGAGAAAGGAATGTACCTGAATCTTGTTAGCGAATCTGCAATCCTAGGAAGTGAGTTAGCTCTCCAATCATACTCATCTCGAACTCGGCTTGCATGAGTTTTGAGAAGCCATGAGCAAGTTCATCTTTAGTCGACCCAAAGATGATATCATCAACATAGACTTGAGCAACTATCAACTCACCATCTTCCTTTTTAACAAAGAGAGTTTGATCAGCCTTTCCTCTTGTGAACCTATGTGACACCAGATATTGTGTGAGTCTATCATACCAGGCTTTAGGAGCTTGCTTCAACCCATAAAGTGCCTTTTTAAGGTACAGCACATGATTCGGAAAGTGTGGATCAATGAATCCTTTTGGTTAAGCCACATAGACATCCTCTTTGAGTAACCCATTCAAGAAGGCAGTCTTTACATCCATCTGATAAAGTTTGAAATTCAGCTGACATGCTTGGGCAAGTAGAATTCTGATTGACTCCATTCGGGCAACTGGGGCAAATGTTTCATCATAGTCTACTCCTTCCATTTGTGAGTATCCTTGAGCCACAAGTCAAGCATTATTGCGAATCACATTGCCTTCTTCATCAATCTTGTTGCGGAATATCCACTTTGTACCGATGATGTGCTCACCTTCTGGTCTAGGTACTAGAGTCCAAACATCATTCTTCTGAAACTGAAGTAGTTCATCATGCATTCTTTCGACCCAACTTTCATCTTGTAATGCTTCCTCAACTTTCTTGGGTTCGACTATACATTTCCTTAATGTGAGTTCATTCATGTTTCCCTCAATAATTTCCGGAGGATGATTTAATTTGATTCTAGAGGAAGGTCCTTTTTCTTCATGAGACTCAGAATCTGGTGATGTAGGAGCATCTGCAGAGTCTTCCATAATACTAGGAGTACTTCAGGACACAGGTTCTAGTTCAACAATATCTTGAACTTCCCTAGGCTCAGGAGGAAGAATTTCTTTAGAGAGTTCCTCAATGCCTTTCTTAGAACTGGAATCTGAAGACTCATCAATGACGACATTTACTGTTTCCATTACCTTCAGAGTTCTCTTGTTGTATACCCGATAAGCCTTGCTTGTAGACGAGTATCCCAAAAATATGCCTTAATCGCTTCGAGAGTCAAACTTTCCCACATTCTCTCTATCCTTAAGAATGAAGCAAGTACTTCCAAAGATCCTGAAATACTTCACATTTGGCTTTCTTCCTTTTCATAACTCATAGGGAGTCTTTTTGGTACCAGGTCTGAAGTACACCCTATTAACCATATGACATGCAGTGTTTACGGCTTCTCCCCATAAGTTTCGAGCCACGTCTTTGTTATGCAACATGGCTCAGGCCATCTCTTGAATAACCCTATTCTTTCTTTCTACCACACCATTCTGCTGAGGCGTAATAGGAGTAGAGAATTCTTGAGATATACCTGATCTTATACAGAAAGACTCCATGTATGAGTTCTCGAATTCTTTATTATGGTCACTTCGAATTCGATTAATCTTTAAGCTCTTTTCATTCTGCAGTCTTGTGCACAAAGCCTTAATGTGCTCAGGAGCATCAGACTTGAATCGTAGTAAGATGACCCAAGTGTATCTAGTGAAGTCGTCTACTACAACCATGACGTATCTCTTACTACCAAGAGACTCGGTTCTGGTTAGACCCATAAGATTTAAATGCAAAAGCTCCAATGGTCTGGAGGTAGCTGATGTCTGAGTGCCCGGATGCTCAGCTTTCGTCTGTTTCCCAAGCTGACATGGTCTACACACCACATTGCTCATTCTACTAAGCTTTGGTATCCCCAAGACTGATTCATGTTAGATACAATGGATAGATGCTTGTAACTAGCATGTCCCATTTGTTGATGCCATAAATCTTCATTAGGCAAACAAATGCTATTGCACACTATATCGGCATTAGGAACCAATCCATAACAGTTGTCCAAAGTGCAAATCCCGCTAATGAGCTTCTTTCCAGACTTATCCATGACAAGACACTTTCCTTTTGAGAATAGCACCATGAAGTCTTGATCACATATCTGACTTATGCTCAATAGGTTCACCCTTAGACCTTCTACATAAAGAACATTTGCAATGTCTGGCAGTCCTGGTAGAGATATGATTCCTTTCCCTTTAATCTGTGACTTGCTTCCATCACCAAAAGTCACATTACCACCTTTCTTAGGCTCAAAGATCTTGAAGAGAGATCGTCTCTAGTCATGTGTCTTGAGCAACCACTGTCAAGATACCATAGACATGTATCCATCACTTTGAATGCAGACTTCATCATGAAACACACTTCATGCTTAGATGAAAAATTAGAGGGAATGGTTCTTTCACTCAACTGCCTTTGATGAGCCAAGCCTTTAACTTTTGCTCTTCTTAAACGAACTCCTTTGCACATTTTCATTCTAAGACAGTCTAGTTTCTTCTTAGCCAAACTGAGATCTTTTTCAATAGTCATTATAAAAGAATTCAAATAACTTTTAGACTTGTATTTTCTGAGACACTCAAACAAATAGTGATTATAAAAACAAGATGTATTTGAAAACAAAGATCTCTTCAAGCCGGTTATAGCCATGACAACAGGGGTCAATGGATCAACACAGCAAAGATTAAACCTAATCAGAGTGTGCCTGCTCTGATACCACTTGATAGGCCACAATCTGAATGACCCCTTGTGATTAAACCAATTAATTAATTAGCCAAGTTGTTAATTAATCAATTAATCATGCAAACACGTGAAAGCACAAACAAATCACCAAATAACTAAATAAGCAGCGGAAAATAAATAATACGGTGATTTGTTTACGAATGGAGAAAACCCTAACGGCAAAAACCCCCACCGGGTGATTTTCAGGTCACCACTCCCGAAACTCCACTATTATCAAATCAAGCGGTTACAAGTAAAGGAATCCCAAGTACCTTACCAACCTACAATTGAACCCTTACCCCAATACCCAATTGGACTTGATCTGTAGCGACAGTTCCCACCTTTGATGCACGGCTCCCAAGTACGTGACTAACCAATGTGCGGATCCCAGTACGCGACTTCAAACACCAACTTAGAAGGAGAGGTTGGCTACAAAGTTCTTCAGTTCATCCTACACGATGAAGATCGAGGAAGATGCTTGGTCACAAAACCCTTTGGTGCAAATACACAACAACTTCTTCAGAGAAGATGAACTAGGTCAAAAACTTCATCTTTGATCACAATTTGCTTGAACAGAGATTGCTCAATGCTTTTGCAACTTGTGTACAATTTTACGGCTCTTAAAACAATCCTTTTATATGTTTAGGGTTAGAAGAAAAGAAGGCCCAAAAGCATATTCACGGATCCCAAGGAAATCAGATCAGAAAATCTGATTTTATAATTCTCGATAGATAGCAGGTGTCGAGGAGCTATCGAGCAGGTGTCGAGCTTTAATGAATTTGCACTTCAGCTTGTTTTTCTTGGACAGACTTGATGACTTCAACACTTGATCTTGAAACCTTGTTTCTTGAAGTATTAAAAACACCTAGAACTACCCAATTACAAGTAGAGTGCGTTTTGTCAAAGGATTAGCCAATTTACATCAATAAGTAACATATGTTCTTAACAAGTGAAAACACATATGTCCTAACAATAGCCAATACAGTGGCAATAATTGGGGTGAACCCCTAGTGATAGAGAATATGAAGATGATGGGCTTTATTTTGAAGACTATGATGATGATATAGATTACTATGATGAAGATATAGAGGATGATGCCGAAGTTGAACCTATAGCCGTGGGAAGTGACACTGATAGTGATCAATACAGGCTGGAAAATGTGTTAGAGGCTACAGGAGAGGAGATTGGAGAAGTCGATAATGCAGACTATGGGCATCTCTCGGATTAGAGCTGCATTACTAATGTTAGTTCAAAGTCAGGTCCTCGATATGACAAGCATGGTAGAGAGATTCCTAAGTTGGTCTCATTTCATGATTCAGAACTTGGCTCATTGATCCCATATACCGAAGAAAAGGATGACATAGATGCTAGATTGGCCGCTCTAGACCAAAAACTGATGGTCCACAGTCTCAGAAACATAACACTAGAGAGCCTTGAAGATGATAATAAGAAGATGGAAGGGAATGAGTCAGAATACCTCCCTCAATACACCCACTTGAGTAACAAAGGGAAGTAAGATTTGTTTGGTGAGTGGATGGATAACATAGAGTGCCTGGATGCTTTTGTGATTGACAAGCCCACAGATATGGAGATTGATGATGAAGCCACAGATTATATGGATGAAGATCCCACGGTATTGATGCTGAGGGAAGAAAGAACTCGATGGGAGCCACCTGTCATTGTTGAAGCCACGACCAAGTTGAAGAACTGGGCATGGGAGGGAGCCACCCACCTTATGGAGGACTCCGTGAAGAAGATCAAGACCGTCGAGCCAGTCACCCCCGCCAAGAACATTGTTTCTGTCCTTATCGAGTCTATTTATGCTAATATTACTATTTCTGAAAATTCTGTTTGTGATAGTATATTGAGTATATTGAGTCTGTTGAGAACTCTTTTCTTTATAATATGATTTCTGATTCTGCTTATTTAATGGTTTTGAATGTTTTTATTTCTGAAATTGGCAAAGAAACTCTTAATAATAAAGAATTAAAATAAGGGCCTCTAGAACCCATAAAAGAAGAAACCCAACCTATTAACCTAGGAACTAATGATGAACCTAAAATGATCCAAGTGGGCAATACCCTAACCACCTCTGAGAAAGATGCATTAGTTGCCCTGCTGACATAAGTCAAAGAGGTATTTGCATGGTCATACGAATATATGCTTGGGATTGATGCAAATATAGTATAGCATTGCATTCCAATAGATCCAACCATGAAGCCAGTCAAGCAGAATTTGAGAAGAATGAAGCCAGAGTGGACTCTCAAGATCAAGGAAGAAGTCGAGAAACAGTACAATACAGGATTCCTGAGGGTGGTCAACTATCCAGAGTGGTTAGCTAATGTGGTTCCGGTACCAAAGAAAGATGGGAAAGTGAGGATGTATGTAGACTTCCAAGATCTGAATAAGGCTAGTCCAAAAGATGATTTTCCTTTGCCTCAATTGACATCCTAGTTGACAATACAGCAGGTTATGCCTTGCTATCATTTATGGATGGGTTTTCAGGGTACAATCAAATAAAGATAGCTCCAAAAGATATGGAAAAACCTCTTTCATTACTCCATGAGGGACATATTGCCACAAGGTCATGCCATTTGGCCTTAAGAATACTGGTGCTACTTACCAACGACTAGCCACCACTTTGTTGCATGATTTGATCCACAAAGAAGTAGAGGTTTATGTTGATGACATGATAGCGAAGTCCAAAGACCGTGAAGGGCATATACTAGCTTTACGGAAGTTTTTTGAAAGAATCCGGTTCTACAAGTTATGATTGAATCCAAAAAAGTGCACTTTTGGAGTCACATCCGGAAAGCTGTTAGGGTTTATGGTAAGTCAAAGAGGAATTGAAGTAGATCCTGACAAAATCAAAGCAATTGTAGAGATGAAACCTCCAAGAATTGAAAAGGAGATCCGAGGATACCTGGGGAGGATACAGTACATCAACAAATTCATAACCCAGCTCACCATGACATGTGAACCAATTTTTCAATTGCTCAAGAAAGAAGTCCCCACAGTGTTGGTACCGTATTTTGTCTGCCCTCGATTTGAGTGCTGGACCCCGAAAAATCCAAAAATATTATTTTCTCTCTGTGGGGCCGCGAGAACATCCAGAATGATGTGGCACAACCCGTTCGGACACCGAAGCACCCAAAGTGCCATTTTCAGCCAAAATTACCAAAATGCATTTAGTTAACCTAGGGTAGATTGAAGGTCAAACGATGTCAAAATCCTCACAAAACAAAAAATTTCATGGTTTTTCATCAAACCCGAGCTTCTCGGAGATTTTGGCCACTTTGAACAAGTTTGACTAAGTTTGACCCGAAGTTGATCTTGGGTGGGCCCAAAAACCCTAATTTTGATCTGGCCGTCAAAATGGATTGAAACCAATCCTATTGCGAAGATTATCAAATTCTTATTCCAACGACTATTCATGGGTCGAAATCGGAGTTAAAACGGCCGGGATATCATGAAAACCAGGATAACGCAACGATCGATGCACCACTAACTTCCGAGAACCATAACTTTCGATCCGACCATTGGATTTTCAAGATCCATACCATTTCAAAAACAAGAAGTCAAACTCTTTTCAGAGGTGTAAATGTCAACCCAATCCATAGCCTTTTGAAGGTGGCAGCACTACAAGTGTCATTGCCTCGAAAAGCGTGTCGGGGCTATAAAAGGCCCCAGGCACCCTTGAAACCAAAAAAAAGAGAGGTCTCCTTGGTTATGCTCTCTGCCTGAACGTCTTCTACATGTTTTTGTTGCATGTTAGTATTTTTTATAATAATTTACTTTCATATCCATTTTTTCACATTCACTTTCATGTTTATAATGTGGACATTTTCTTTTTTCTTTTTAAATCTGTACATCACATCAATTGTGAATATGCATAAAATAGCGGGTGTAAAATGAGTTTAAGAAAATATATTTTTTCAATTCTTAATGCATTTTTTGCATTGGATACAAGAAAGATATACTATTAATAATATATTAACATGGCAAGTATTTTGTATAAATGAATGACATTGCCTGACTCTAATCTCAATGAGAAGAACTTAGGTTTGAATCCTCCCTTATACATTTACTAAGACAAAAAATTGTGCATCTTCAATACTTACATGTAGAATGAATAGTATCCCCAAAAAGAATTTTCAAATTATCATATATTTGAGAACTCAAACTCAAAAATAAACATAGAAATTACCATTTTAGATGAGTACGTATAAACCTTGATTGCCAAGTAAAGAATAGCAGCAGACATCTCCCATTCGCACAAAAGAGAGAGATGCCTTGCAATGTTGAAGAGAAAATAAAAGCAAATGAAGTTAAGCTTTCCAATAGAAAAGTAATCAACTAAGATAAGGCCATGATAAAAACTTCAATTGGCAAGTAAAGAATAATTCTAAACCAGCACAAAGAGCCTTGCCTTACAGATTGAAGAAAAGTAAAAGCAAAACAATGGAAATGGGTGAAAGTAGTCATCAATTAAGAAGATAAAGCGAGGAAAGATCTCCAAAATGCCAAAGTAAGGCATACTCTACTACCAGCAAATAGCTCATCTTCCCGCAGAGAGACACTGTCTTGCAAATTGAAGAAAAAGTACACGTGCAGACTTTGGATGAAGAGAATGTCCTGCAAATTAAATGATGGTCTTGTTAATTGATGCCCTAATTTATTGGTTAATAAAGTATTTAATTATGAGATGCAATATGCCTACTTTTCCAAAAAAAAAAAAAACACTTATCAATAACTTATTGGTTTGCAAGTAAAAAATTGTAATTATTTGTGTTTTTCTTGATATTTGTACACATACAGATAATTTTTTTTCTTTAATAAAAAATGCAAAAAAAATATTTTAATATAATAATATATGAACCTTAAATTATAGCCTTTAATAAAAATCATTGAAGAATACTCTACTAGAAAACTAAACTTTGAACAAACAAAATTGATTCCTTGCGATTAGTTTTTAGACCCCTAAACAAACAATGTTTAACCAATTTTAAAGTCAAGTAATTAATTAGAACAATTATGCAAGGTAAAAAAAAAAAAAAAAAAAACTGGGGAACCCCAGAAGAACAATCCAGTATCAGATAAACGTTTATAGTTAAGAATATTTAATTCGCAGTAAACTTAACTAGAGTTAACAAACTTAGTTCTGAATCTCATAGACTTCTCTAATGTAGACCTGTTTCAAAATGAATCTCTAGTTCACGCTTTGATCTTTAATACAGCTTGGTATGAGTGTGATATCCGATAGATACTTGAAAGAGTAGAAAGCACAGAACCTCTCAAATCTCAAAAGAGTAGCTTTTCAAGACTTGAAAAATGTACTTTAGGGTTTTATTTATATTCCTAGTGAATCTGGATAGAAACCCTAAATGTTTGATGGGCTAGCTGTTGGGCTTTATTTAAAATTCTGTAGAAATGCATCTCGATCGATTGAAGTTCAATCTCAATCAATCGAGCTTGTCAGTTTTTGTTTTCTTGAACCTGCAATTTGTATGTCCTTGAATTTTGATTTGTAGCTAGCACTTTGAGCAATGTCTAATATGACATATATATAGACACTATAATACCTAGACAAGTTATGTTCACGGTTTACCAATTGTTCTAAATAGGGGTGTTCACCAAACTGCATAAACCGCACAAACCGCAAAAACTGCACCAAAACCGCCCACAGAATGGCATAACCACACTGCACCGCAAGTAATAGTACACCGCACCGAACCACACCGCATGGTGCAGTGCGGTTTGCGGTTTTATAATAAGAAAACCGCACAAACTGCACCCTCTCTATATATTAATATATTTATTTATTTTTAATATTAAATATATTATTAATAGTTTAATAACCCTAGTTTTCAAAAAAAAAAAAAAGGTTTAATAATCCTAGCAAGTGTTGACTAGAAAAGTCAGCCCAAAATAAAGAAAAACTAGCTCAATAATTTAAAACTTGGCCCAAAAAAAGATAAAAATTAGTTTTGGGCTAAGTAGGAAAAGCCCAAAATTTGAAAAATATACCAACTTTAAACCGCATTTTATACATAATGTTGCACATGTGACCACAAAAATGAGGTGCAATACGATTATGGTTTTGGTTAAACTCTAAACCGCACCGCACCGCACATGTGACCGCAAAAACAAGGTGCGGTGTAGTTATGGTTTTAGCTAAACCGCACAGCAAAATGCGGTGCTAAAAATGACCCAAAACCACACCGCACCGTGAATACCCCTAGTTCTAAACATTTAGAACCTAACACTTACAAATTGAAGAAAAGTGAAAGGCTTGTATTCTCTAGTACCACATGTGAATCATTAAAAAAAAGTGCATACAAACTGACACAACAAATATGTGTCTCGCTTTGTATGCATAATTCCAAACAGACAGAGTAAAGACTACAAATAGAAAATTAAAAAAAATAAATAAATAAATAAGTGCATACGTGACATACAATTTTTTTTTTTTCTTCAAAAAATTAAGTTTTAGTTGAATGCATAATTCCAAACCTCAACTACCAAGTAAAGAATAGAAACAGACATCTTTCCCTCGCACAAAAGAGAGACACCTTGCAAGTTTTGAAGAGAAAATAAAAGCAAGAGATTGAATTTTGCTTTAATATACGAAAGTAATCAACTAATTACGATAAAGCCAGAAAACTCGATTTTCCAAGTAAAGAATATATGTATAGTTTTCGAGAAGCACAAAGAGACTTGCCTTGCAAATTTAAAAATGGAAAATGCTAACAAGTACCCTCAGGGCACTTGTTAATAATCCATTTAAAGAAAGTTTTTATGAGAAATGAAAAAAAAAAAAGTAATTAATATTTTGATAGCTTTTTTCATTTCCCATAAAAGTGGTATCAAAACTTTCCTTAAATTGATTATTAATGAGAAATAAATAAATGCGAGACATCTATGGGAAAGTCATAAATCAAGAAGATAAAGCGAGGAACGAACTTGGAACGCCATGTAACGAATACTCTACCAGCAGATAATTCACCTTCACGCTTAGAGAGTGATCTTTGTCTTATTATAAATAGAAGAAGTAATGCAGATCATTAGCAGAGACATCTGGTATTTAATCGAGAACCTAAAACTTTGTAAGAACTCCAAATGTCAAGTAAAGACTACATTACCAGACAGCGAACCTTTGCAAAAGAAAGACTTGTTTGCTTGCGAATTGAAGAAAAGTAAAGGCAGTGGATTCCAGTTAGCTCAACTGGTAAAGTTTCTGATGGTTGAATAAGAAATCTGGGGTTCAATTCTCGCCTACACCAAAAACTGATTGGTGTCTTGGTCTGATAATAAATAAAGAGCTATCATCAGGAGCGGACGCCATAGGTGAAAACTCTATCTCAAAAAAAAAAAAAAAAAAAAAAAAAAAAAAAAAAAAAAAAGAGTAAAGGCCAGTGGCTTATAGCTATATAGCAGGAGAGCAATAAATTAAAGATAACAAGCCAGAAGATTATAAAATTCTAGGAAGTATAATCGACGATGCAATTCCTTTGCAATGAATGACTTATCCAAAAAGAAAGAAAGAAAAAAAAAAACAATAATTCTTGTTGCACACAATGTATAGCACATTATCGTACCCACTATCTTGGAATCGTGTTTTCAAAATATATTTGAACTAAAATATTGTGTTTTAAAAACACTATTTAAGCTCGCGTGGCACAGGATATATGTACACGCTGTGTACGATAATCATTATCTAAGAAAACAAAAAATCATTTACAATACATGGAGCATGTGGCCACGTCATTTTGTGGTCCTCGTGGATTACAATTGGGCCCTACGGTCCACCCTTAAAAATAGTATGAACCAAAATTCCATTATTATATTATGAAGCACACGGATAAACACAAGATATGGTGACACATTAATTCTTGAAAACTTAACCACATGTTGGCATATTACAATTAATTCAATTAAATAATATAAATTTTTATGCACAATTTATTTATTTATAGATATAAATTTTAGCTTTCAGGGTATTTTTGGTAATTTTAGAGGTTTCAAGTTATTTGTGGTCATTTTAGAGGTTTTGAGTTTATTTGGACCATTTTAAAGGTTTAGGGGTATTTTTGTCATTTTCTAGGTTGAGGGTATTTTGGTCAATTTTTAGGTTTCAAGAGTATTTTGGTCATTTTTTTAGTTTAGGGGGTATTTTGGTCATTTTATAGTTTTAGCGGGTATTTTGGTCATTTTCTAGGTTTTTGGGGTATTTCGGTCATTTTTATGTATCGGGGTTATTTTGGTCAATTTTTAGACTTCAGGGTTATTTTGGTCATTTTTTAGGTTTTGAGGGTATTTCGGTCATTTTTTAGGTTTAAGTGGTATTTTGGTTAATTTTTAGATTTCGGGGGTATTTTGGTTATTTTAAAAGTTTCGTGGGTATTTTAGTCATGTTTTAGGTTTAGGGGGTATTTTGGTTATTTTAAGGTTTCAATAGTATTTCGATCAGTTTTTAGGTTTAGCAGGTATTTTGGTCAATTTTTATGTTTAAGGAATATTTTTGTCATTTTTTTTTTATTTCAGGGGTATTTTGGTCATTTTTTAGGTTTCAGAAGTATTTCGGTCATTTTATTTTTAGATTTAGAGGGTATTTTGGTCTTTTTTTTTTAGTTTCGGGGGTATTTCAGTCATTTTTTAGGTTTTGGAGGTATTTTGGTCAATTTTTAGGTTTCGGTGATATTTTGATCATTTTTTAGGTTTCAAATGTATTTTGGTCATTTTTAATGGTTTTTTTTTTTTTTTTTTTATAGCAAATTTGGTCTTTTAGGTTTTCAATCTAACGAGGTTCTTTTACCTTAACTTTTGCCTAGGCCGCCCTTTCGGGTTTTCAAACTAGCAGGCTTTTTTCTTTTTCTTCAAATGTTGTATGTATCTTCGGAGTCGGTGAAGCATCTATTACCCATCCAAATCTGTAATTCTTGTAGCACCTCCTGTCATAATCTTCTTGATAATAAAAGGCCTAGACCATCTTGGCTTCATCTTTCCTCTTGGATCAAAATTTTCATCTCTCAGCACTTTTAGGATCAAGTCCCATTCTTTAAGGTTTCTAGGTTTCACCTTTTTGTTAAATACTCTAGCAATCCTCTTTTAGTACCCTTGTGCATGGGATTGTGCCCTTGCTCCCTTCTCATTTATCAAAGTCGATTGCTCATATCTTGCCTTCATCCAATCTTCCTCTAGGATCTTGGTTTCTACTAGCACTCACAAAGATTGTATCTCCACCTCAAGGGGAAGTACTACTTCACTAGCATAGACCAAAGAGTAAGGGTTTGCCCCAGTCGATGCACGAATAGAAGTTCTGTAGCCCCATAAAGCAAATAGAAGTTTCTCGACTCAATCTTTGTATGTCACTACCATCTTCAATAGGATGTTCTTGATATTCTTATTGGCTGCTTCTACGGCCCCTTTGGTCTGCGGTCGGTATGGTAAAGACTTGTGATGCTCAATCTTATATAGCTCTATTATCCTTCGAATTTCCCCCTCCAAGTGGGAGTCATTATCTGAGATGATTTATTGCGGTACTCCGTATCAGTAAATGATGTTATTCTCTATGAAACGGGCTATATACTTAGCTTTCAAGACGAAGTAGGAGGCTACTTCCACTCACTTGGTGAAGTAGTCAATTGCCACTAGGATGCATTCATGTCCATTTGAGGCCTTAGGGGCTATTCTTCCAATCACATCTATGCCCCATACTGAGAAAGGCCAAAGAGAGGTCATGCTATACAATTCACTAGGTGGTACGTGGTTCAAGTTTGTTAGGACATATGTGATTCACTTGTTAGGAACATATGTCACTACCTTATGTAATTGGCTAATCTTTTGACAAAACGCACTTTACTTGTAATTGAGTAGATCTAGGATGTGTTTAATGCTTCAAGAAACCTTGTTTCAAGTTCAAGTGTTAAAGCCATGCAAGTCTATCCAAGATTCAAGTGCGGAAAGTGTTGTTCATTAAAACTCGACAGCTAGCTCAATAGCTAACTATCTATCGAGACCTGTAGAGCTATTGAAGCCCGTGGCTCGACAACAGCTCGACAGATAAGGTATCTGTCGAGGTTTATGAAAAATAAAGTTTCAGTTCTGTTTTGACTCTAATTCGTGATTATGTGTTTGGGCTTTCTTTCCTCACAACCCTAGACATATAAAAGGATTATTTTAAGGGCCGTCAAAGGGGACACAAGTTGCACAAATGTTGAGCAAAGTTTGTTCAAGCAAATTATGACCGAAGACAGAATTTGCCCTAGTTCATCTTTCTTGTGAAGAAGCTGCTGTGTTTGTGCACCGTAGGGTTTTGTGACCAAGCATCTTCTCGATCTTCATCGTGTGATGAACTGAAGAACTTTGCAACCAACAACCTTCTCTAGTTGGTGATTGAAGTCGCGTACTAGGATCCGCGCAATTGGTTAGTCACGTACTGGGAATCATGCATTAAAAGGAAAGATTGTCACTACAGAACAAGTCCAATTGGGTATTGGGATAAGGCTTCAACTGTCAGTTGGTATAAGGTACTGGGATTCCTTTACTTGTAACCGCTTGTTGTGATAATAGTGGATTGTTGGGAGTAGTGACCTTAAAATCACCCGGTGGGGTTTTTGCCATGTAGATTTTCCCCATTCGTAAACAAATCACCATGTCAATTTAATTTTCGCTGCATACTTATTTATTTGGTGATTTTTTTGTGCTACCATGCGTTTTCATGTTAATTTGATTAATTAATAAACTTGGCTAATTAATCAATTAATCAATCACAATGGGTCAATACATGTTTGGCCTATCAAATGGTATCAGAGCAGGCACACTCTGATTAGGTTTTAATCTTCGTTGTGTGATCCATTAATCCCTATTTGTCATGGATAGAGGACAGTTTCTTATTATATCTCATTTATTTGATGGCACTAATTATGCATACTGGAAAGTACATATGATAGCTTTCTTGTAGTCTCTAGATGAGAAAGTGTGGCAAGCTATGGAGATAGGCTGAACCAAGTCAAAGGAAGCACCAGTCGATTGGGATGATGCCAAGATTAAGGCGGTAAACTTCAACAGCAAGGCATTGAATGCTTTGTTTAGTGCAGTTACTAATGAGGAATTCAAGAAGATATCCTCCACTAAAACTGCGAAGGAAGCATGAACCATCCTCCAAATAACCTATGAAGGAACCAAGGCTGTCAAGGATTCAAAGCTTCAGAGGCTCACTACAAGCTTTGAAGTGATCAAGATGGAGGAGGATGAGTCGTTTGATGAGTTCTATGTCAAGCTCAAGGACATAGGGAACTCAGCTTTCAATATTGGGGAAACTATTCTTGAACCCAAGATTGTGAGAAATGTACTCAGATCTCTACCCGAGAGATTCCATGCCAAGATCACCACGATCGAGGAATCAAAGGACATTGACAAGATTCCTTTGATAGAGCTGGTTGGTAATCTGCAGACCTATGAGTTAGGTTTAACAAGAATTGGTAAGTGGGGTAAGGGAAAGTGCATGGCACTAAAGGCCAAGAGCAGTGACACTGATGAGTCTTCAGATGATGAGGATTCTAAGATGAATTCCTACATTACAAGGCAATTCAAGAAGTTCATGAAGAATGACAGTGGGAAGGGCTTCAACAAGGACCGTTGGCAATCCAATTCCTCTCAGTTCAAGAACCAAGATAAAGGGAAGAAGAATGCTTGGGATGGCGGTCAGTACACTGTTCCCTTAGGACCAAAGTGCTTCGAGTGTCAAGGCTTTGGACACATGAAACAAGAGTGCCCCACATATCTCAAGACCATTGGGAAGAGCAAGGCACTTGCTGCTACATTGAGTGACACTGAGCCTGATGATGATTCTGACAATGAGGATGACGGAATCTTGAATGCCTTCACAACCACTGTCAATCCTGTTGAGGGGATTGTTGAAGATGTGGATGAAGAAGAGGAATTGGTGGAGTCCAAGTTTGAGAAGATGGATGAACAAGATGACATCCACACGGCCTATGCAAAGTTATACAAGGTCTCAGAAAAGCATGTGAAGTTGTATAGGTTGACCACCAAGAAGCGTAGTGATGTGGAGCTTGAGTGTGAAGAGCTTTCCATAAAGTTTGATGAAGCCAATCAGACTATTGGAGCACTAAAGTTTGAGAATAACTTCTTGGCTGAGAAAATCAAGAAGCTTGAGGCAAAACTGTTTCAAGTCAGAGCTCAACTGGAAAGGACTTCAAGCGCTAAGCTAGATGAAATGCTCAGTCTTCAGATCGAACCGGTTTAGGGTATGATTTCTCTTCTCCTAGTATTGCTTTTACTAGTACTACTATTTTTGTTCCTCTTGCTAATAATGTTGAAATTGAGAACACTAATGTCAAAACTGATTTAGCTAGTGAGAACATAGACAAGGATAAATCTATCTTAGGAGTACCCCCCTAAGCAGGATAAGAAAGAAGTTAAAAAACCTAGGGCTAAGAAGGCAAACTCTCAAAAGCCTAAACAGAAGAAGCAGCATCTCTGTCATCACTATGGAGCAGCCGATCATACTCGACCTAATTACTATAAGTGGCTAGCCACTCAACAAAGCAACGACATGAACGCATTGGGAATCCAAAATCAGTTTCCATCCTCTTTTGCTCCTCTTGGAGATCTTCTCAAAGCCCTCATGTTCCTTTCAAACTTGAACGGTTTCAATTCTTCCCCTCACCATCGGTTCAAGGGTTTTACTCAAAGGAAAGGTTCTTCCAAGGTGTGGAAGGAAAATGGCTCCAAGTGATTATGTCACTTTTTCTCTCTCCTCTTCTTGTTTTTGTTTGATTTACTGTTTTGAGTTAGTCTAGTTTTATGCTTTGCCTAACATGTTTTTGTTTGTTGTTTTCAGTTTTGTCTATTTTGCTTTTCATATTATAATAAAAAAAAATTGAAAAATTGAAAAATATAAAAATAGTGTGTTATGTGTACATTGGTACTTGCGTACCTTGGATGGCCATTGAAACAAAGTTTTCTAAACTTTGTATCTTTTGTAGTTTAGATGAGCATCTCTATGCATAACTAAGCAAGTGAGCTTTGTGGCACATGTTTGTGATGAGTAAGATTAAGTTATCTCTTGTACTTAACACTCGTATCACTCTTTTTGATGGGAAGGACCAAAAAATCCTAAGAGAAAGGCATAAATAACCATCTCACCACTGTTGCCCGCCAATCATGAAATGACATTTGTATGTTTCGGCATAGCAAAAATGGAAAGTCAAATGCTTAACATCATTGGGTATTTCTTTTCTATCTCTTTTATACCCATGCATGATTTGCTTAAAATAAGAAAAATATGCAAAGAAAATAAAAAGCAAAAAGAGTAAAAAATGCTTTATATATGATTGCAAGCGTGTATTCTAGGAGATGTGGGAATTATAGGACGTACCTCGAAGATGATAGTCCCCATCAAACAGTTATGACTGTGTGTGAGTTAAAGTGATTTTCTCATATCTCAAATCGTCATAACATGTATACACTTATGCAATCTTGCAATGTTATTCACACACAACACGCAATATTCTTTACTACTCTTGATACATGTGCAGGTACAATGTGATTTGGCCATCACAAGGTTTACATGTGTTAATGTATGCTCACTGAACTGTCTTGACTTGTTTTTGAAATATAAAATTGGTTAGACGTGTTTAGTGTGTGTGTGTGTGTGTGTGTATGTGTGTGTGTGTGTTTGGGATCTATATGCTTAACATTTTTGTTGAGAAATATTTTTGAGAGTTTAAAATGTTGTTTGGATCCTTGGTTGTGTTGCATGCTTGATTGCATTCATATCTGTGTTTTTCCCTTCTTGAAAAACTGTTTTAAAGAAACCTCGACAGATCCTCGACACCTGGCTTATCTGTCGAGCTCTTCAGTTGATTTTTATCGCAATCTCGACACCTCTCGATAGCTAGGTGGATCGATCGAGAAAGTTTTTGTCCCTTCGACAGATCCTCGATCCATCGAATTTCCTTTTGCCTTGGACACATGCTCGATAGATGCTTCCATCGAACCCTTTAAAGCTCAATAGATCCTCGACACCTTTCGATTTGTCGAGATTTACTGATGGGCTATATAGGGGGCGCTCATGATTTCTGATCTCATTTATCTCGATCTCTCTCGATCTATCTAGCCTCTTCACCTCCCAAAACCTCTCTCACTCACCTTCAACCTCTTCCTCAAGGATTCTTCAAGCTTATTCAAGTTTTTCTTCACTTGGTAAGTTTCTAATCCCTCATTTTCATGCATTTCATGCTTTGTAACCTAAGTTTTTAGGATTTCTGCAAAACTTGGGGTTTTCAAAATCAAAGAGGTTTTTGTGAAATTTTTGGGATGAGTTTTGAAGATTTGATCTTAAAAACTCCATGCATTGCATCTCATGAGCATTATAACAATATTGTCATGCATTTTGATGTGTGCAACTGATTGTGTGCTGGTAGGTTTGGATTGGGTTGAGCCCATGATGCAATTTCTTTTGCATGTCACATGTTCATGCATCCCCATGCATACGTACTCTCCTTTCAATATATTTTGATATATTTTGAACTGTTTTGGGACTTTTTTGATTGTCTTCTCTCTCTCTCCCTCTCTTCGTTTACGTTAGTCTGCTTCTATGGCACCCAAACGTAAATCTGCTCTGTCTTGGAACCCTCTTCATTACAGGGCATCCTCTTCTACTAACCCTACTCCTTTCTCTGTTCGGTTCTGTGATGAGAAGGCCAAATCGGACATCTTTGAGAACTTTTCATGACGTGGCATTCATTCTGATCGCCAAGTCATCTTTTCGAACTTCTCTGACACCAACCTAACCACTGTCATCTACAGTAGAGAATAGGGGCCACTATGTGACGCCTCGGTCACTTGTCTATCCGTGCTGATCTAAGAGTTTTACTCCGACATGCATGGATTCGATTATTCAGTACCTCATTTCATTACTAGAATTCAAGGTACGCGTATAGTTGTCACACCGCAGATTGTTGCGGATGTGCTCTGTGTCCCTAGAGTTGAGTTTCCTGACTACCCTGGTTGTGATCATGTCTAAAGATGAGCTCATTTTTGCTTTCTGTGAGCGTCCATCCGATTGGGGTAAGCCCTAGTTTACTTATTGTTCAGGCTTTGCAAAAGGCCCTCGGTATTTGAACATGGTCATGACTTTTGTTTTACACCCTCTCTCTCACTATAACTCTATCACAGAGCCTCGTGCTCGATTTTTGCTTTCACTTATTGAGGGTCTTACCATAGATTTTCCTTCTTACTTCATTCTTTCTATCATAGATTTATATAGGGATATGGTGACCTGTGATAAGCTCATCTTCCCTTCAGCTATCACGAGGCTTTTACGCCATTTTGGGGTTTGTTTTCCCTCTTCCAATCCCTTTCCTGTCATGGGTTCTATAGATGCTGGTACCGTTAAACACAATAAGGCGCAGTTTCGTTCAAGACGGTCTAGATCGACAGCCACTTTGACTCCTTCAGCTGCATCCACCTCCACTCCCTCATCTTCTATGAATGGAGTGACACTCGAGGACATCATGACGCAGCTTCAGCGCATGGCTACTCGCCTTGACACTCTCAATGATAAGTTGTGTCAGGTGAACACCCGTGTTGGCCATATTGCTTGACGCCAGGCTGAGATGGGCAGTTACACCAAGCCTTCCACTCCTGTGGCCCATGCGGATAAGAGTGATGGCTCAGACAGTACTGATGATGCTGATGATGATGATGCTACTGCTTCTGATGATGAGGATGATGGAGATGCTAGCTCACCCAGCGATGACGAGATGTCTACTTGGCACTCTTACCCTTTGTCACTTGTGACAAAAAGGGAGAGTACTTTTGGTTATGAGAGTAGTCATAGTTAGAGGGAGGGTTAGCATAGGAGATTTTTGACAGGGGGAGTGATCTTACTGAGGGGTGTTGTGAGAATTATTTGTATCTTTTTCTTTTCTCCATTTTAGATACATTTATATCTTGTACATGGGTCTTTTGACCATTATTGACATACATTGTACTTATATTCTTTACATATTGATGTATGTTTTTCTTTCACCTATCCTTACATGTGTTGTTTCTTTTCTCTCTTTATGCACATGTTTCTTAATTTTGTATGCAATCTATTATTTCTGTTTCACACAAAGATGCCTTGATGAGTTTTGTTTAAAGTGTTTCAGAAATACAGGTTGTCAAAGTCTTTTTTACCATAAACTCTCTTCTTGCAAAGTTTTTCAAGAGTTTGTGTTAGGATAGATTTTATTGTATTCAACAAGTAAATATGAGTTGAGTGATTTATTACTTCTCTCATATGTTCATTTGTTAGTTGTGGTTTTGTCACAGATTGTCAAAGGGGGAGATTGTTAGGACATATGTGATTCACTTGTTAGGAACATATATCACTACTTTATATAATTAGCTAATCCTTTGACAAAACACACTTTACTTTATTTCAAGTTCAAGTGTTAAAGGCATGTAAGTATGTCCAAGATTCAAGTGCAGAAAGTTATGTTCATTAAAGCTCAACAGCTAGCTATCTATCGAGACCTGTAGAGCTGTTGAAGCCCGTAGCTCGACGGCAGCTTGAGAGATAGGGTATCTGTCGAGGTTTATGAAAAACAGAGTTTCAGTTCTATTTTGACTATAATCCATGATGTTTGGGCTTTTTTTTCTCACAACCCTAGACATATAAAAGGATTATTTTAAGGGTCGTCAAAGGGGACACAAGTTGCACAAGTGTTCAGCAAAGTTTGTTCAAGCAAATTGTGACTAGAGACAGAATTTGCCCTAATTCATCTTTCTTGTGAAGAAGCTGCTGTGTTTGTGCACCGTATGGTTTTGTGACCAAGCATCTTCTCAATCTTCATCGTGTGATGAACTGAAGAACTTTGCAACCAACAACCTTCTCTAGTTAGTGATTGAAGTCGCATACTGGAATCCGCGCAATTAGTTAGTCACGTACTAGGAGCCGTGCATTAAAAGGAGAGATTGTCAATACAGAACAAGTCCAATTGGGTATTAGGGTAAGGGTTCAACTGTAGGTTGGTAAAAGATACTGGGATTCTTTTACTTGTAACCACTTGTTGTGATAATAGTGGATTCTCGGAAGTGGTGACCTTAAAATCACCCGGTGGGGTTTTTGCCATGTAGGTTTTCCCCATTCGTAAACAAATCACCATGTCAATTTAATTTCCGCTGCATACTTAGTTATTTGGTGATTTGTTTGTGCTACCACGCATTTGCATGTTAATTTGATTAATTAGTAAACTTGGCTAATTAATCAATTAATCCATCACAAGGGGTCAATACGTGTTTGGCCTATCAAAGTTTGCATGCGTTTGGCAGTTATGGCAACTCTTCATAAAGTCCACAGAATCGGTTTCCATTGTATTCCAATAGTACCCTATCCTTAGGATCTTCTTGGCTAGCATTCTCCCATTCATATGAGAGCCACAAATCCCTTAATGAACTTCCTCCATGACTCTTTCAGCTTCTCTTTTCCTTAAACAACGAAGGTGTATACCATCATAGGACCTCCTATAAAGTTAACTCCACACAAGATGTATCGCATTGCCATCATCCTGATCTAACATCATTCTCTCTTGTTGGCACCATTGGGAGATGCCTTCAATTCCAAGAACTTCATGATGTCATAATACCAAGGAACCCTTTCTTCTTCTATAGCAAGAACTGAAGACTCACTCTTCTCATTGTGTACCAACTCATAACTCTGCCCGATCTCTAATTGTCGTGTCCATACTCCCTCAAGTATTTCAACTATGGATGCCAATGTAGCCAGTGCATCTGCAAACTGATTCTGAGCTCTAGGAATGATCGTGTATTCAACCCTATCAAAGGTTTTGGTCAAATCCCTCCAATATTGTTGATAAGGCTTCAAATGTTCTTCCTTCACCTTCTATAGCTTTTGTGCATGAGCTATCACCAAGGTCAAATTCCCAAATACCTCTGCCTCTTTTACTCCTAACTCTTGGAGAGCTTCCATTCCAACGATACAAGCTTCATATTCTTCCATGTTATTAGTCACTTCAAAGTTCAATTTAACAACTAAAGGCACATGGGATCCATCAAAAGTGATCAAAAGTACTCTTATCCCATTCCTATATAGGTTCATGTCTCCATCAAAATACATTTTCCATGCCCCTAATTCAATACCCAAGATGTCCTTATTAGGAAAGTCTTCTTTTCCATCATCTCCCTTTATGGGATTCTCGGCACAAAAATTGGACATTGCATTCCCCTTGATCGTTTTTCTTGCCACATACTTTAAATCAAATTCTTCCAACAGGATCAACCATCTTGACAATCTCCCACTCAAAGTGGGTTTCTCAAATAGGTACTTCAAGGGGTCCATTCTGGCTACTATTCATATTTGGAACAGTAGGATGATATGTCTCAACTTCTATATGGCCCATACGAGTGCGAAGCATGACTTCTCTATGGGGGTGTATCTGGTCTCGTAATCATGGAACCTTTTTCTCAAATAGTACACTACTCTCTCATTCTTACCATCGTCTTCTTGTGCAAGCATGCTCCTAACTGCATTTCCTATGATAGAGAGGTATAGTAGCAAAGGCTTCCCTTGTTGTGGAGGCACTAGGAAGGGTGGACGAAGGAGGTATTCTTTGATAAGTTCAAAGGCTTTCTGACATTCATCATTCCACGTGTGTGGTTCATTCTTCATTAGGAGCTTGAAGATAGGCTCACAAGTGGAAGTGAGCTCGATAATGAATCAATTGATGTATTGTAGTCGACCTAGGAATCCTTTTATTTCTTTCTCACTCTTAGGCAGAGGCATCTCTAGTATGGCTTTGATCTTAGATGGGTCTACTTCTATCCCTCTATTACTTACTAGGAAGCCTAGCAATTTCCCAACTGTTACTTGAAAGTTACATTTTTGGGGATTCAACCTTAACCTATATTCCTTGACCCTTTCAAAGAACTTTCTTAGGTTAACGATGTGACCTCCTCTATCCTTGGTTTTTATGATCATGTCATCAACATATACTTCAACCTCATTGTGCATCATATCATGTAACAAGACTATGGTCATTCTTTGGTAAGTTGCTCTCGCATTCTTATGCCCGAATGCCATTACCGTGTAACAATATATTCCCCATTCTGTAGTAAAGGTGGTTTTAGTCATATTTTTTGGAGCCATCTTGATTTGGCTATACCCCGAGAAACCATCCATAAAAGACATCAAGGCACTACCGACTGTATTATCCACTAGGATGTCTCTGTAAGGAAGGGAGAAACCATTCTTAGGGCAAGCCTTATTCAAATCCCTGAAATCTACACACATTCTTACCTTTCCCATCTTTCTTGGGTACGGGCACAACATTGGCTATCCATTCAACTTGGTGTACGGGTTTGATGAACCTTACTTTCAATTGCTTGGTGACCACTTCTTTGATCTTTAGAAGCCATTTAGTTCTCATGCGCGTCAACTTTTGCTTGACGGGCACCATGTGAGCATGACTATCAATGTGGTGTTGAGCTATCTCAGGATCAATATGAGCATATCTTCATAGGATCATGCAAACACTTCTTGAAATTCTGTGAGCAACTCTTTGAGATCTTTTCTTTCTTTTTCATTTAGGGTTGAGCCAATTTTAATTAAGTGTGGATTCTTATCATTGCGCAAATTAAGAGTTTCAAAAGTTGGTTCCATAGGTTCAATTTTCTTTTCCAATTGTTTATTAACTTCATTTTCAAATTTATTTGAATCATTTAAGTGCAAAATTTCAATATTATAGAACACATCAAAATAAGCCAAATCAGAATTCATCTTATTAAAAATGTTGAAAAGTACATTAGGACTTGCATTACAAACTTTCTTTCCCACATTTTCTGAAAACCCAACCCAAGTCTCCATTGCTTCAGCATCCATGTAGTCTACCCAGTCAACTTCCTCTTGAACTTCCTTGATTACCACAATAGGCTTCTCCTTGAACGTAAGCTTCTCATTGAAGAACATCTCCCAACCAGGATATGCCTTTCCATCCTTACGTACCCAAAGTTTGGGAAAGCCACAAAAAGGGAAGTCTCCCCCTTCTTTCACAAAGTTTCCATTAAAGGTACCATGGTTTTTCTTGATTCCGTTGTAGCCTTCAAAAAATTCTAAACCTTCCTTGGTCAGTTAAGTCTTGAAATTGGGGGATTTAGCCACCCATTTTCCTTTTTTCCCAAGACCCATACTAGGCATATAGCCCATTTCTTCATCATTGCAATTACCTCATGGCTACAATATGGGATCAAATCTGTAGTATACTTTTCATCCTTCAATCCATAATCAGTCATTTTCACAAATTCAAAGCCACTCATTTGTAGCTCACTTCCTCCTTCCTCAAGTCCATAAATCGGTGCTAGGATTTCACCATCACCAAGCACTACAGCAATCCCTCCCTTCCATGGGATCTTCATCTTTTGGGGTAGAGAAAACGGAATAGCCCCAATAGGATGAAGCCATGCCCTTCCTAAAAGAAGGTTGTAGTTAGGAGTGATGTCCATGACATGGAATTCCATAATTGTCTCCATTGGGCCAATCTTGCAAAGAGCTTTGAAGGTCTCCATAACCGTCCTTAAGGTATTATCGTATGCCTAATGGTCAAAGGAGAGGGTATGATTGTCTCCACATCTAGGCCAATGGTAAGAGCAGTCCTAAAACGGCATACATTCAACATGGATCCATTATCGATCAACACCATAGGAACTTTGGTGCCCATGCATTCGATCGTGATTTGCAAAGGTTTAGTTTGAGTGGCCCCTTTGGGAGGAAGCTCCACGTCAGGAAAAGTAAGAAGAGGATGAGATGGGGCCTCAACTCTCATGAGAGATAGTATGGTGTAGTTTCTATTGGTACCTATTTCCCATTCAAAGAGTCCAAGAGAGCACTACGATGCTTGTTCGAAGCCATAAGTAAGCCCCACGCCGATACATGAGCTTGAGTTTTCTTCAATTGAGCCAACACTCGATCTTCTTTTTATTTCTCTTCTTTCCTTTTAGGTTCTGTGGGTTCAGACCCTTCTCCGATGTCCCTACCAAGATGATCCTTCTCCAAAAATGATGTTTTGTAGTGTTTCCTACTTCTAGTAATGTTGGCCACATTGTCATCCATGACTCTTTTCTTTAGTTCGATCATTCCTTTGTGAAGTATCCCTCACATAGCCTCCTCAATTTTTAAAATCTCATCTTCTTCATCCCATATTACTTGGACTTCTACGACGTTAACCTCCATAGTTTCTATCAATTTTGATCAGTCCCATTCAATCTCATCTATTTGTACCCAATTCAGATATGAAAGAGGAGCTCTATGATAATCAGGCAAAGGATTCAATCTCATCTAGTAATATTTGTACCCAATTCAGATATGAAAGAGGAGCTCTTTGATAATCAGACAAGGGATTCTTCCTAATGTTAGGTTTGGTAATGATGTTGGGATTTGGCATGGTTCCATTGTGTATGAGATCTTGTATTTCATGTTTAAGGCAGAAACAATTGTCAGTTTTATGGCTGGGTTTTTGGTGGAAGTGATAATACTCATTGAGGTTCCAATTAAGAGGTATAGGATTAGGCATAGGTGTGGGATCTAGGGGTTTGATGAATTCTTTGGAAGTCAAATTTTCATATGCTTGGGCAAGGGTCATTCCTAGGTCGAAAAATTCTCAACAGGCTTTCTTTGTGAAGCTTGGGTAGGCTAAGGTTTGTTGAGGTATGATGACACTTACATTCATAGGATTTGGTGCTTTAAAGGTAGTTGCTCCTCCTCCATCTGTCTTTTTGATTGGAGGTTTGCTTTCACCCTTCTCCAATTGTCCATTGTTGATGGCATCCTCTATCCTAGTTCCACAATCACACAACTCCCCAAAAGAACTAATAGGCGATGACAGGAGCCTACTATTGTATGCCGAAAGCAAATTTTTGATAATCATGTTGATTTGGTCCTTTTCATTTGGCCTATTAACCATCCTAGATGCCTTTCCCTTCCACCTTGTCATATATTTGGAGAATGTTTCCCCTACTCCTTGCTTAGTGGTCTCCAAATCCCTTAGAGTCACATCAATCATGGTGTTAAAGATGAATTGATCCACAAAAAACTCCACTAGCTCACTCTACACCTTAGTCTTGTTTTGGTCCAAGCTATAGTACCACATTGATGCACCCCCCGTGAGTGGGAGAGGAAATGCATGCAAGGTTTGTTTCTCATCCAATCCTTTCATTTCAGCAATTCTTAGATACCTCCTAACATGTTTCTTTGGGTCTCCAATTCCATCAAATTTTTTCACATCAAAAATCTTGAACTTTGGATGTAGTGCAATGGGAGTTTTGGAGCTTACACCCCCATGTTATAAAGATAATTATCCATCCCTTGGGCCTTGCGGAAGGCTAGTTGCATTGGGATATTGGGATTTGGGAGGGTTCCATTGTCTATAAGGTCTTGTATTTCGTGTTTGAGGCAGAAACAATTGTCGGTTTTATGGCCAGATTTCTGGTGGTAGTGACAATATTCATTGAGGTTCCAAGTGGGAGGTATAGGTGTAGGATCTAGAGGCTTAATGAATCCTTTGGAAGAAAAATTTTCATATGCTTGGGCGAGGGTCATTCCTAAGTCGGAAATTTCTCAGCGGGCTTTCTTTGTGAAGCTAGGGTAGGCTAAGGTTTGTTGAGTTTAATGGCACTTACATTCACAGGATTAGGTGCTTTTGAGGCAATTGCACCTCCTTCGTATGTCTTCTTGATTGGAGGTTTGCTCTCACCTTTCTCCAATTGTCCATTGTTGATGGCATACTTTGTCCTAGTTCAACAATCACACAATTCCCCAAAAGAACTAATAGGCGATGACAAGAGCCTACTATTATAAGCCGAAAGCAAATTCTTGGTAATCATGTTAGTTTGATCTTTCTCATTTGGCCTATAGTACCACCTTGATGCACCCCCCGTGAGTGAGAGAGGAAATGCATGCAAAGTTTGCTTCTCATCCAACCCTTTCATTTCAGCAATGCTTAGGTACCTCCTAACATGTTGCTTTAGATCCCTAGTTCCATCAAATTTTCCCACATTGGAAATCTTAAACTTTGGAAGTAGTGTAATGGAAGTTTTGGAGCTTATTCCCCCCATGTTATAGAGACAATCATCCATCCCTTCGGCCTTACGAAAAGCTAGTTACATCTTCTTCATTGTCTCTCTCATGGCTATGGTTTCTGCCATGAGTTTCTCAAATTGTTTGTTCCTTTTGTAATCAGTTTTGTCTCTTTCATCCCAATCTTCTACTTCTTCATCATTGAGAACTCTACACATGCGGCCTTTTTCAACTTGGCTTCTTCTAACTTGGTGAGGTGACTCCTCATCTTCTTGAGAATGTCGCTTTATTCTTCCATTGCCTTAAATATCTTTTGTGCGACCTCATTGCTAATCGGAGTGGCCATTGTTGCTTGAGATACTTCCTCTTGATATGTGTCCTCAATCTTGTCGAAATGCCTTTCATGCTTTTCTCGAATCCAAATTGGAGTTGGGACGTGTTTTCTTGACGTTAGTGGTGCAATGGTGCCTGAAAAGAAGTCTCATCTTTATTAAGTCCATGTCCCAATTAAAAGGTTTTTATATTTTTAGATTTTTAGATGTTCTTAGAAAGTCTTTAAGTCCATTTTAATGAAGTCCCAATTACAAAAACACTCACTTCCCTCTAGTGAACCTTGCCCCCTTGTTTCATTGGGCTTTAGTCCATTTACAATAATGATCTCATCTTACTCTCATGGGCTTCCATTGGAATGTACGTAGAGATTTTCAACCCTTTGTCTCAAACATGGGCTTACAATATATTCATCACCTTTGGGCTCCTCTTTTTTGCTTCATTTATTATTATTTTTTTTGAAGTAGCCCTTTAGTTAGAATATATTGTAGCCTCCTCTCAAAGTCCATGAAATTTTCATCATTTTGGACCAAGGCATGCAACAAAGAAGCCCAAGATTAGGGAGTTTTGTTAAGTTATAAAAGTTTAGAACAATTGGCAAATCGTGAACACAAACTTGTCTAGATATAGATCCTGGAGTCTATAGGTATTATTAGACAATGCTCAAGGCGATTCAATTCAAGATTCAAGAACATGTAAGCTGCAGAAAAGAGATTTCAGAATTTTCCTAGTTCGATCGATCAAAAGACAAGCTCGACTGATCAAAACACTTATCTCCAGAAGTCTATTTCAGCCCAAACTCCACTTAAACATATTGGGTTTCAAGTAAAACACTACTAGTATATAAAGGAAACCCAAGCACGTTTTTATAAGGCTTTTAAGAGAGAGAAGAGTGTGCCTCTTTTGTATCAAGGGTTTTGTACCAAAAAGCTCTCTCATGTCTTCTATCGGTGTTATTCCTAGAAGAATCTCAAGATCCGGTACTGAAGAAGTTGCTGCCTTCTCTAGTCATCAAAGGTGCTAATGATCTAAATCTTCAAGGGTGGTCTTGGAGTCACAAACAGGAGAGTTTGTGTTTTTTATCACAAGTGTAGGTGCTTGTGTTGCAAAGGCCTAAGAGAGAAGGAGTTCGTGGATTCGAAACTTGCACGTGGTCGTGTCAGTAAGTTCTACATGTGGTAGCAATAAGATGTTAGTGGTCTAAGCCTTATTGTAAACTTCGATTCTCTATAGTGGATTTGCTTTTTACCTTGAGGATAGCTAGGTTAAATCCTCCCCAGGTTTTTTACCCGTTTGGTTTTCCTGGGTAATTAGTTCTTTGTGTACTTTATATTTCCGCTGCTTTACATGATATGACTTTATTGTTTTAACCTAGATTTGAATAATAAACCTAAGTATTCACTTGGTTAATTAATTAGGTTAAACAATCTAGTTTATAAGGATCTAAAACCTAACAAATGGTATCAAAGCGGGTTAGCTCTTGATTTAGGTTATTATACCTAGAGTTGATCCTTGATCCCTGTTATCATGGATAATTTTAAGTGTCTTACTGTTTTTGATTATGATGATTTGAATAAAAATGACAATATTGTTTCAGTTGATCTTTTTAAGGCTTATGAAAGGAATTTGCAGCATTTCAGTCTTTCTCAGAAGATTTGTGTAATCCCTCAAATACACTCTGCTTTACATGGATTTTCACCTACAAAGCCGAAAACTCGTGCTATATGAGTGAGAAAAGATTCTCTAAGGTGAGTGTTGCTAACTTGTCCCTAATTTAATTCTTTCAATTATTTGTGGGCATGTTTACTTTTAGTTTTTGGTTGTTTTATTTTCTTAGGTTGTTTTGATTATTCAAAAATCCAAAAACATTGAAAATTTTTAAAAAGACAAAAATATTTTATTTTGTGTTTTGTTTTATTTGTTTTGAGGATTACATGAATTATAATATCTCTCTCTTGATTTAGAACATGCTTGACATTGTGAAGAAACTTGAATAGTATGTGTTATATAAGTGCTAAGTTATTTCTGATTTTGTGTGAGTATGTACTAGTTTGTACACATACTCAAGAGTTAATTAAGAAATTGATATTTCTTGTTTGTGTACCCTTTATAGCTTAGTTAAGCACTGTCATGCATTACATTTGCATTTTTAATCATTTAGCATAATGTGTGCTTTTAGTTTTGGTCATAAATTTTTTTTGAAACAAAAAAGATTTTGTTTTTGTTTTGTATTACACATCATGGATATGTAGTTAAGGTTGGCCATATTATTTTTGCATAACATGCCTGTGTACCTTGTTTAGCTTGGATGAGCTTATTTTTCTGCATTTTGCTAGTTTGAGCTATGTAGTGCATGTTGTGTGTCAGTTGTTTATAGTTTTTGATCACATGATCTTGATTTTGAAGTCACATGTTTTTGATTGTAAAGACTAAAAAATCCTAAGAGAAAGGCATAAATAACCATCTCACTACTGTTTACTAGCCAATCATGAACACCTTAGTGCATATTGTAAGATTTTGTGCTCGAGAAAGAGTAGCACATGCACAGCTAAAAAAAACAGACAAAGAAATAAAAATGGTGTGTATATTATAAGGCTAAAATAAAAAAATAAATAAAAATACATGATTGCAAGCTTGTTTTCTTGGAGATGTGGGAGTTATATGATGTAACTCTTTAGGTGATAGTCACTCTCAAATTTGTGTGATGAATAATGTAGAAATTGTGCTTAATTACTATCTACAAATCACCTCACATGTATCTCATGTTGTTACTAGTTGCACACACTTCACAAGTTATTCTTTGCTAAGCATTGTGCATGAAATTGTGTGTGAATCTAGTTTGGCCATCCAAGATTATGTTTTCTATGGTGTTTGATGCAAAATATGGTTAAAGGTTGGCAAAATTTGTGTTTTTGATTATTAAAAACCTTGTTTTGAAGTTCTGGGTTGAAAACTCATGTTTTTGAAAAACATTTAAACTCATTCCCATGCATTTCATTCATGAAATTACTTGGATTGAGTTGTTTTTTGCATAATCTTCTGGAGTTTTTCAAAAATCCAAATTTCCAAAATTTTGATCGATCAAATGTATTTTTCGACCGATTGAAAATCCCTTGATTTTTAATCATTGCTCTCTGCCTGACTCGATTGGTATTCGATCGATGCTCAATCGATCGAAACTGAAAAATTTCCCGTTTCTAAGTTTTTGACCAAATTGTTTTTCATGCATCATTTATGTTTAGGATTCACATGTATTGCATTGTTTTCTGTATCTATCTTGTAGTTTTGCAGTCATATCTTTCATTGTTTTCACATATAAATGCTTACACTTTGCTAAATTAGATACGCAACTTGATTTAAAAATTGATTGATTAATTTTTAAGTCCTTTGTACATTTTAGTATATGCTATTTTTTATTTGTGAACTGCAAAAAATATTTTTCTTAAGAGATATGTTGGATAATTAATGTGCAGATATTTTCTCTACTCATGCATTTGTTTATGGGTCACACAGTGTCAAGTTTGCATTTATTGAAAGAGAGAATATTTTTCTTCATGTGTATCCTCAACTTAGTTTTTAAAGTTAGGTTTGTGTGTTTTTACTTTTCCCCACCTCCTAAATTTTCCCCAAAACCTTTTTTTCCAAAACATGTTTTGTTTTTCCTATTTTTTATAGAGGGAGAAAAGTTTTTGAGGCCACGACCAAGTTGAAGAACTGGGCATGGGAGGGAGCCACCCACCTTATGGAGGACTCCGTGAAGAAGATCAAGACCGTCGAGCCAGTCACCCCCGCCAAGAACATTGTTTCTGTCCTTATCGAGTCTATTTATGCTAATATTACTATTTCTGAAAATTCTGTTTGTGATAGTATATTGAGTATATTGAGTCTGTTGAGAACTCTTTTCTTTATAATATGATTTCTGATTCTGCTTATTTAATGGTTTTGAATGTTTTTATTTCTGAAATTGGCAAAGAAACTCTTAATAATAAAGAATTAAAATAAGGGCCTCTAGAACCCATAAAAGAAGAAACCCAACCTATTAACCTAGGAACTAATGATGAACCTAAAATGATCCAAGTGGGCAATACCCTAACCACCTCTGAGAAAGATGCATTAGTTGCCCTGCTGACATAAGTCAAAGAGGTATTTGCATGGTCATACGAATATATGCTTGGGATTGATGCAAATATAGTATAGCATTGCATTCCAATAGATCCAACCATGAAGCCAGTCAAGCAGAATTTGAGAAGAATGAAGCCAGAGTGGACTCTCAAGATCAAGGAAGAGGTCGAGAAACAATATAATGCAGGATTCCTGAGGGTGGTCAACTATTCAAAGTGGTTAGCTAATGTTGTTTCGGTGCCAAAGGAAGATGGAAAAGTGAGGATGTGTGTGGACTTCCGAGATCTAAATAAGGCCAACCCAAAAGATGATTTTCCTTTGCCTCACATTGACATCTTGGTTGACAACACAGCAAGACATGCCTTGCTAGCGTTTATGGACAGATTTTCAGGGTACAATCAGATTAAGATGGCTCCAGAAGATATGGAAAAAACCTCCTTCATTATTCCCTAAGGGACATATTGCTACAAGGTCATGCCATTTAGCCTTAAGAATGCTGGTGCTACTTACCAACGTGCAGCCACCACTTTGTTATATGATTTGATCTACAACGAAGTAGAGGTTTATGTTGATGACATGATAGTGAAGTCCAAAGACCGTGAAAGGCATATGCCAGCTTTACGGAAGTTCTTTGAAAGAATCTGGTTCTACAAGTTACGATTGAATCCAAAAAAGTGCAATTTCGAAGTTACATCCAGAAAGTTGTTAGGGTTTATGGTAAGTCAGAGAGGAATTGAAGTCGATCCTGAAAAAATCAAAGCAATTGTAGAAATGAAGCCTCCAAGAACTGAAAAGGAGATCTGAGGGTTTCTAAGGAGGATACAGTACATCAGCAGATTCATAGCCCAACTTACCATGACATGTGAACCAATTTTTCGATTGCTCAAGAAGGAAGTTCCTACAATGTTGGTACCGTATTTTGTCCGCCCTCAATTTGAGTGCCGGATTTCGAAAAATTCAAAAATATTGTTTTCTCTCTGTGGGGCCACGAGAACATCCAGAATGATGTGGCACAACCCGTTCGGACACCGAAGCACCCAAAGTGCCATTTTCAGCCAAAATGACCCTGGTTAACCTAGGGTAGACCGAAGGTCAAACGAGGTTAAAATCCTCACAAGACAACAATTTTCATGGTTTTTCATCAAACCCGAGCTTATCGGAGATTTTGGCCACTTTGACCAAGTTTGACTAAGTTTGACCTGAAGTTGATCTTGGGCGGGCCCAAAAATCCTAATTTTGATCTGGCCGTCAAAATGGATTGAAACCAATGCTATTATGAAGATTATCAAATTCTCATTCCAACGGCTATTCATGGGTCGAAATCGGAGTTAAAACGGCCGGGATATCACGAAAACCAGGATAACGCACTGATCGATGCACCACTAACTTTCGAGAGCCATAACTTTCGATTCGACCGTTGGATTTTCAAGATCCACACCGTTTCAAAAACAGGAAGTCAAACTCTTTTCAGAGGTGTAAATATCAACCCAATCCATATCCTGTTGAAGGTGGCGGCCCTACAAGTGTCGTTGCCTCGAAAAGCGTGTCAAGGCTATAAAAAGCCCCAAGCACCCTTCAGACCAAAAAACAAGAGGTCTCCCTTGGTTATGCTCTCTGCTTGAACGTCTTCTACATGTTTTTCCTCTCTTCCAAACACACCAAAAAAAAACACATTAAAGCCTCTTGATTCTTCTCTTCACTAAAATCACAAGGCATTATTCTTATACCCAATCTTTTTCTCCTTGGTTCTACACTTTGGGATTTGGGGTTTAGGGGTGTGGATGTAGCTTTTAGCTACTATCCACACCCTAAACCTTCTAAAACTTTTTCTAGCATTTATTTCTCTTTTATGCTTTAATAAAATGATTTATTGCTTTCCTAGCATGTTGCTTGCTTTATTTGTGTTTCTAGCCTAAATCTCTATGCTTTTTGCCATGTTTCATGTTTAGATCTACATCCTTACATGCTTATATGTTTAGATCTACATGCTTTATACCCTATGCCATGTTTTCCTATGCTTTGTTCCTCTTTTTATTCTAGGTTGATGTTAGGGTTACATGCTCACATGTTCGTATGATGTTGTTGGCTATGCCTTGCTTGGATATATGTGTTTATGTGTTTACTTCCATGCTATATGGTTATATCCGTGTCTTCATATGCTTATACGAGGTCAGGATTGTTCAACCTTGCTTGGAAGGTTGTCATTATCACATGATCATCTACCTCGTCAATTTTGATAGGCCAAGAATGTATTGACCCCCTATGATGAATTAACCAATTAATTAGCCAAGTTAATTAATTAATCCGATTAACATGCAATACACGTGGTAGCACAAACAAATCACCAACTAAGTTAATATGCAGCGAAAAATAAAGTTGACATGTTGATTTTTTTACAAATGGGGAAAACCTCCAAGGCAAAACCCCACCGGGTGAATTTAAGGTCACCACTCCCGAGAATCCACTATTATCACAACAAGCGGTTACAAGTAAAGGAATCCTAGTACCTTATACTAACCTACAGTTGAACCCTTACCCTAATACACAATTAGACTTGTTCTGTAGTGACAATCTCTCTTTTTCAATACACGGCTCCCAGTACGTGACTAACCAATCGATACACGGATCCAAGTACGTGACTAACCACCAACTTAAGAAGGATATTGGCTGCAAAGTTCTTCAGTTCATTAACACAATGAAAATCACGAAGCTCCTTGGTTACAAAACCCTACGACGTACAAACGCAGCAGCTTCTTCAAGAGAAAGATGAACTAGGGAAAATTTGTCTCTAGTCACAATTTGCTTGAACAAAACCTTTGCATCAACTTTCACTCACTTGTATATTCTGTGATGGCCCTTAAAATAATCCTTATATATGTTTAGGGTTGTGAGAAAAGAAAGCCTAAAAAAATATACACGGATTGGTGTGAAATCATATCTGAAAAACTGATTTTTGTAAATCTCGATAGACAGGTTACCTATCGAGTAGCTGTCGAGCATCGGGCTAAACAAGCCTTTTAAACCTCGATAGATGCTATCTGTCAAGTTAGCTGTTGAGCTTTAAAATCCAGCACTTCCTCACTTGTTTCTTTGACAGATTTGCATGGCTTTAACACTTGGACTTGAACTCTTGTTCCTTGAAGTATTAAGCACATCCTAGATCTACCCAATTACAAGTAAAGTGCGTTTTGTCATAGGATTAGCCAATTCTAAATGACATATGTTCCTAACATGATTCACATATGTCCTAACAAATTTCTAACACTGCTTTGTTGAAGCATTTCACATACGTTTTCAAGGTTTCCCCTTCCTGTTGCTTCATAGTTAGCAAATAGAAGGTGGGCCTCTTATGGCGTTGGCCCCCAATGAAATGGCGAACAAAAGAGTTGCTTAGTTGGTCAAAGTTTGTGATATATGCCGCAGGCAGCTTGCTAAACCACACCCTTGCTGCTCCTCTAAGGGTTGCTAGGAACAATCTACAAAAGACTACATCTGGGATTTGCTAGAGGTTTAATATTGTCTTGAATGCCCCTATGTGGTCTAGGGGAACCTTAGTGCCATCGTATACTTCCAACTGAGGGAGACAAAATTTGGGAGGCAAGGGGCACTCCAAAACATTAGCAATGAAGGGTGAGTCTATCCTCTTGATCATACCATCAAGGTTTACTGCTATTTTTCCCTTCATGGCGTTCTTAACTTCATCTAACTCCTTCCTCATGTTCTTCATCATCTGATCGTTGCCACAAGTCAACTGTGCGGTGTGCTCGGAGGTTTCTCTTCTATTATTTCTTGGGCTATGTGTTTCGCCGTCATTGTCATTACGGTTACGCCATGACTGTGATGTATTTGTGCCCTCTGAACACACTCTCCGCTTTAAGTCTTCATTTTGTTTCTTCAATTCCTGCACATTGGCTATTAGTGCTTGAATTTGTTAAGCCATCACCACCGAGTCTGGCAGCGCAGTTGCGGTTGAGTCCATCGGTTCTAAGGAACTTAGTCAGTAGAGAATTCAATGGCTTATTGATTGATAGCCTGTCGTTCCCACAGATGGCGCCAAACTGATAAAACACGATTTCGCCTCATCAGTATGTTCCTTGTCGGTACGATGGATGATATGAAGATCTTGTATTCAAGAAACAAACAATGTAATGCAGTCACCGGTGTAGGGTCCACCGGGGAGCCTCCGAGGCTTAAGTTAGCTTATTTCTCATGGAACCAGAATAATCTGTATGTAATTGAGCTTTTTTTTACTTACATGTTGCTTCTGGCTTTATACAGCCTCTCTGTGAATAAATGCTCAGTGCATTTACCTTCTCAAGCATTATGGTTGAGCTAGAGGGTTGAATGGCTTATTTAATAGCCATTTAACCTCCCCATTCAATGTCCTGTAACTGTTGTGTAACGGTCAGCTTAAGGTGACTGTAACAGCTGTGAGCTAGTGGCTGGAAAGATTGTACGTTCGTTACACTTGTACCATTTAAGTGAGGAATTTATATCTGAGCATTAATGTGTGCTTACAATCGTCCTTAGTAATGACAGCCATATACGGGCAGTCATTTTATGGACGATCATTTTAGACTACTCATCAGGCTCTTATGCTAAAATAGAAAGAAAAATTTAAACTAACTAATCTGAATGCTCTAAAGATCCAAACAGATGTTAGTAGTGGGTCTAGACAAAAATCAGTAATAATCTATCATCTAAAATTTCTTTTGAAATTGTTGTAGCCATAACACAACTTAAAAAAATTCCTATACATGTGGCCATGACATGTTGTAGTTCTTGTGGATTACATTTTGGCCTTAAGTGACTCATAAATTCTTGGAAATTGTTTTTTTTTATATAGTGACAATTCTTGGAAACTTACGACATATCTGTATTTCTAAAATTTGGCTATTTTCTTTATAATGACAGACATGAATATTTTGCAAGAGATATTTCCCTTCAACCCTTTTAAAAAGACCACTCTTATGTTAATGTCATATATTATATGATAAACAAATCAAGTTGCTTGGCCACACTTTCATTCTCGATAATATCCTTCCAAAACTTGTGTTTCATCTCCATCAATCCAATCATGTCTGCCTCTAATGACATGCAATTGCAAAAAAATCGTGGAGAAACCTGGATCCTTGCACAAGCGAATCCCCCTGTACAACCCACACCAGAAACTAGCACCAGCCCCAACACCACTAATAGCAACTGCAGCAACAATGAGGTCAGCGAGAAGAACAATGTTGATGACAGTCCACAGCCTGCTGTACAACACACACCTGAAACTAACGACAACGGAAACACTGCCACTAGCACCACCAGCATGTGCTTTAGGATTCCGGATTTTCATTTACTTAAAAAAAAAAATGAAAAGATCACCAAGATGAATTTGAATGAAGAGGTGGCGGAAGGCTACTCGATCTGGGGGAAAAAAGAAAAGGAGCGTTCTCAACTCGAAAGGATGCGTCCTCAACTCGAAAGGATGCGTTCTCAACTCGAAAGGATGCAAAAAACGCTCACCCAAATTGAAAAAAACGTAGTTGATCTTGGGAAATTTCACGGAAGTGAAAGTCATAAAGACTTAAAAAGTCACCTAGAGAGGCTCCAAGATTCAGTTAAGGCATTTTGCAACAGTGAAGATTTTGGAAAAAAGGAAGCATCCACTAGTAAAAAACCTCCAGCTGTCAGGCTTGCTGAAATGCACAAGGAGAATATGAATTTAATGAAGCATCTATCATCGCTAGAAGCAGAGTCCAAGGCAGCTGTAAGTTTGAGTAGTGCTCATTAAAGTCAAGCACCGGGTCTAATGGCCGCAGTGCAGTCCTTGAGTTGGTTTACGTACACCAGCGTGAAAGCTTCAAAAATAGCTCATTTTACAATGAGATTCAGGAGATTTTTGCCGTGCTTGATGACAAAAGGAAGTTCCTTTTGTCTTGCTTTACAGTTTTCCCAGAAAATGCCGTGGTGAAGAGGAGGATCTTTGTATACTGGGGGGTGGGAGAGGACTTGTTGAAGTTGGAATGTGAAGCAGAATCACCTGAGAATATCGTTGATGTAATTCTTGAAGAATTTCAAGAGAAAGGCTTAATTGAGCCTGCGATAAAAAAGCGAAAACTGCATGTTAAAAGCTATAAAATGCATCCTCTTGTGCGTTCAGCTGTGACTATGCTTTCCCAGGAAGCTGGTAATTTGTTTGATTATGGTGATAAGGGGAATGTGCTTCCCCAGAAATATCTTACTTCTGAATTTGATTCTAGGGGGTATTCGGTGAATGTCTCATTTCCAAGGTGTAAGAGGATGTGTTTGCTAAAAGTCGAGGAGGAGGATCAGGAGCAGAAGCAGTTATTAGAGAAAAAACATTTTATACCAAAGGAAAGTCAGGCAACATCAAGTTCAAATTCAGAAGGTACATGTCTAGGAAAACTCGTTACATTAATCAATGTTAATGAGCCTTTTCCTGATCTCGAATTGGCGTGGTTAATGAAGAAGAAAGATAAAAATGCGGACCAGATTAAAAAGCCGAGTGCGAAGGACTGGCTATCGAAGATGAAAGATGCCAAAGTTGTTTGTCTGGGAAGCTGGCCGGGATCAGCTAAACCATATTGAAGTCGAGAGCGTTGAATTCTTAGAAGGGTTGAAGAATAGCACAGGTTTAAGGTTTCTTAGCCTCCAAGGAATCTCAAGAATCACAGAGCTTCCAGAATTTATAGGCAACCATAGCAGTTTGGTGATCTTGGATCTCAAGGAGTGTCACAATCTGGAGGTGCTTTCAAAGGAGATAGGCAAACTCACGAACCTCTGCTACTTGGATCTTTCTGGCTGTTATCTGCTAGCTCGCCTGCCAAAGGAGCTTTCCGCCCTCGTACAACTTCGAGTCCTTAAGGGGTTTGTCATTAGTAATCCGCGAAGAAAAGGCTCGGCTACTTTAGATAATTTGAAGGAATTGAAGAAGTTGAGGAAACTGACCATCAATGCAAATAGTATGCACTTCCCTACAGATCAGGATCTAACTGCTCTCCAAAATATTGGAGGACAAGGAGTACTCCGAAAGCTAACAATAGCATGGGGAGCAACGCTACCAGATAAGCAAGGAGAAGCTCAGAATGGAGGAAATGCCAGCTGCTGGCAAATATTCAAATCAGCTACAAAGAAACACAACCCAAAAACAGTGACGGAGAAACTTCCAGAACAACTTGAGAAGCTGGATCTTCAGTGTTTCCCCAAATGTACAGCGACGTGGCTGACACCTGAATCTTTGCCAGAACTAGAGAAACTCTACATAAGAGGAGGAAACCTCGCAACACTGGGCGAAAGCAAATGGTCCAAGGTTAAGACTTCACGTTTGAAGTACTTGAATGAATTGAAGACAACTTGGATAAAACTGCCGGAATCTTTTCCAGAATTGGAATACTTGGAGAAAGTCAAATGCCCTGGGATCACACTCTGCCCTTGCGACAAGCATGGAGTGTGGATGAAGAATCCTGATCAAATCGAACAAAAGTAGCTGTGAGAGGGATTGGTTGTTGTTCTCTACTGGCCTCACATTATTATTAAATACTATTCTAGTGTGTTGATTGCTTTTATTATTATTATCTATATATCTATATAAAACCGAAGCCTTTGAAGCTCCCACAATTTTCCACGTCATTACAATATTTAAAAAATAAAAATAAAAACTCTTTTCACTTAAAAGAAAAAAAAAACAAAAAAAAAAAAAAAAAAAAACAAACAAACAAACAAAAACAAAACAAAACCTAGCTTAACCCGACTCCTCTCTTTCAAACCTTACGCATTCAAATTTCAGATGCTCTCTCTTCCCTTCCGATTCTGCTTTTCCTTCTCCTTCGACAAGTTCAGCCGTTCTCTCTTTCTTTCTTAAAACCAAAATCCGTTCAGTTCTTTTTCCGTCAATGGCAAAGAGAGAAAGAGATCTGAGGGCTACCACCATATCAAACCATCACCTCACCTTCAGCCTAGCCTCCACCCATATACTGCCGGAATCGCTACAATGCATGTATTTTTAGACAAGAAAAATTGGTGTTAAATATGATTCAAGTTTTATTGTTTTGGGTTGTGTGTCTTATTGGGTTGATGGTCTTTAATTTAGGTATTTGAGTTATTGGTTTTAATTACAAACGAAAAGAAGGCGAGAATGGGTTTTTTCAGTATTGGTTTCTTTTGAATTGTATGTACCAGTTGATTTTTCTGATTGATTTTGTGGAATTTTGGTCTGTGTATGTGATTCAAATTTTGAGAAAATTTTTAGTTGAAATTTTAGATACAGTAGGTTTGGATAGATTAGTGGTTGATTAGAGTTTAAATTTCGTGTTTTTGATGACCAAGTTTATGGATACCCAGATTTGTTTTTATTTTTTATGGATGACCAAGTTTGTGATTTTTTAGGGATATTTCTGGGTTTTTCATGTTGGTTTGTATTACTTGATGGATGCAATCAGGCTGAGACAGACAGGTTTTGATGTTGACAGCTTAGGTGACATAGGGGAGGCATTGCTTACTTGAGTGGCAGTGCTTCTGCTCTGTCCCTGTGTAGATACTATTTCATGTCATGGAGATCAATATTGATTATTCTAATGAAGCCACAAATGTCATTGCAGAAAATTTTATTAATTTTGAATAATACAGATTTTCAAGTAGTCATGGGTTATGCACCTGGCTTCATTTTGATCCAGGGGTTTCGATTCAAGAGTACATGTGTTTGTAATTTGTTAAGTTAATAATTCTTTGGTAGAAAATGTTATCTTGAGTTATAACATGTGAAGAAGAAAAACCACTGTGCTTCACTGCATTCAAAACTGAATCAATATATTTAAGAAAACTTGCAGATACAAAGGCATCATGTCTACGTCCGAGTCAATTGGAAACAACACTCAGAAAAATCTTATAAAAATAGATATCAGTTCAGACACTGTGTGTCCATGGTGCGTTGTGGGCAAAAAAAATCTTGACAAAGCTATAGCTGCATCTAAGAATCACTATGACTTTGAGGTTTGCTCTCTCTCTCTCTCTCTCTGTGTGTTTGCACGTGCATGTGCACGCATGTTTGTGTTCCCACTCTTATCTTTTGTCAACTACATTTGCAGATTAGATGGCGTCCATTTCAACTTAATCCTTCTGCTCCAAAAGAAGGCATCAATAGGAAAGAGTATTACAGGAACAAGTTTGGATCTCAAACTAAGACGATAGAAGCTCGGATGTCAGAGGTTTTCCAAAAATTCTCTAAATCACTTATATACATATCATTGATTTGTTTGCATTAAGTTTGATTTGGCTGGTCATTGTATGCAATAAATAATTATGATTGCTTTGCAAATTTTCAGGTTTTTAGGGGCCATGGATTGGAATGTAACCTTTTAGGACTCACGTAAGCATAAAAACAGTTTTAAATATATGGATAACTTTATATAGGTGAGGAAGCTATGAAGCGACCTTAGTCTATTGGAGATTCCACTAACATTGTCTTAAATGCACACAGGGGAAATACTCTAGACAACCACAGGCTTATGCATTTTGCTGGGCAACAGGGTCTTGATAAGCTACATAATCTTATGGAGGTGCTCTCTCTTGGCTACTTCACTCAGGAAAAATTTATTGGTGACAAGTAAGTTGGGCTGTAACGTTTGATCTTTATATTTTCTAAATGTTTAGGCTGTTTGCATAAATTTTATTTTCCTGTAAACAATTCTTAAAATTATTTTTCTTATAGATTGATGTTTTGTTTAACATGAATACCATGTAGAATGCGCCCCTCCTCCTCCAAAAAATAAAAATAAATTCTTTCAAAGATCATGAGTTATTAGAGACTAAACAACTGAACAGATCTTCATTTTGACTTTAGCTCCACATGTTCGACTCACTTATCAAAATAAAATTGTAGGAAATTTATTGCTTTCTAGAACCAAAATTTTTGCAATTATTGACCATTCCACTTTAGTTTGACATGGCACTGGCAGTCAATTAAAACTGCTGGTCCCAGCCGTTTGTGCAAAGAGTCACTTCTTTGCATAAAATATAGATTAAAGCTTCTTAGATTGTGGAAGAATCTATTGCAGAGAGATAATTAGAGTCAAAGCAATTATGTTGCTGCTACAATTCTTATAATTCTTTTGAATAAGAGTATGAAATTGAAACTTTGAAAGTTTTTTGCCTGTTTGTTGTTGGTGCTTCTAACTACTAGAAAATTTCGTTTATTGTTGTTTTGGTTATCATCAGTTGTCTCATGAAAGAAAAGCTTTAATCAATTTGAATATTTTTAGTGGAAATTGAGCTATGGGTTTGAATTTTTTATGATTCATATGTTAGAAATTGAGATTGGTATTGATGGTGAGATAGGTTTATATAGTAGAAAGGAGATTAATTGAATCATAATGGTCTCTAAGGTTATCAATTTGAAAGTTTAAGAGATATTGATAAGTAGGTTTGATTTTTTAATGATAAGAGTTTTGAACATAATGGTTTCTTCTATTAATGTTTCTTGAATGTTGGCTGAAAATTGGATTCCTATTGCTAGATTGCTGAATAAATATATTGCTTGAAATTCATACATATTGTCAGATTGATTGTTGCTCATTCTCTCTCAATTGCGCGCTATAGTCCGCCCCCTCAATCTTTGCCTTTTATCAACGCCACCACCAAGGTTTGCTACTTTCCTCTATTTTTTTTTTTTTTTTTAAATTTTTCTAGCCTACTTATGTATAAAATATATGATAGTTGGCCATCACAAAACCTTCTTGAAGATGGAACTTTTCAATCAAATATTATTGGCCTTCTCTTTAAATATTGTTGCAGCAAAGGACTTAGCACAGATGCTACTGATACAGTCAACTTCCAAGGAATGATTTATAATTTATTGGTGAATCTATCAAATATTTGCAAAATTTTCACAATCACTAAATCAGTTTTGCTTCTGACCATTATGTATAACATTTTATCCTTCAAAATAGTCAGCATTCATCATTAAGTTTACTTCCAATCAACAAAAAAGTTCGTCCATACCCCATTATGAGACATCCATAGGAACATTTTTATTGTTTGCTTTATTATTATTATTATTATTATTATTATTATTATTATTATTATTATTATAAGTTCCTCTCAATGCAAAGTTAGCATTGGATTTTGTGGTTTGGAGAGTGGAAAAGAAGACTAGCTGATTGGAAGCATGGTAGACTGAATGAGTATATTCCATCTCATTCTTTATTGTGATGTCTTTGTGATCTTCTTTCAAAGCAAACTTGGTAATATCATATTAAATTTGGTACTTTTCTGTTGAGTTTTTTTATCTGTTAGATAGAGAGGTTTTTCTGTGCTTTTGTTGTTGGAATTCTAGATTTTAAGTTTCAGTCTTGAAATTCAATCCCAAAGTAAGCAAAAATAGAAATACAAGTTTGGTCTAATTCTCTCTCTTATATACCTACAACTGTATTTGTTGTCTCTTTGGGTTTTTGTTATAATATGTAACATTGGTTACACAGTTTTGGATTGGATATTAGCTTTAGGATGTTGATTATAATGACAAAATTTGGTATGACCTTATACACATTTTTATGCAGTGACCACATGGCACTTCTTAAAGCTTTTGAAGGATAGAAAGATGCAAACCGTAATCAAAAGAGTCATTTCACCTTGCAAATGACAAAGGATATGAGAATGCAATTTGTAGATCTATTTAGCATTGACTTTGTAAACAAATTGATGAGTGCTAATGTAAGTTCTTTAAGATTTTCAAATTTTAAGGCATTTGATTTGCTAAAATCTTATAGTTACTAAAAACTTTCCCGTGCATCGCACGGGTTAGCGACTAGTTATTATTATTATTATGATTATTATGATGAGAGAGAGAGAGAGAGAGAGAGAGAGAGAGAGAGAATATTGCTATTAATTTGATTTTTTTTTTTTTTTTTGGTTGGTAAAATTTTAATTTTAGTTTCAAATCTTATCTTTTCTGAATTCTGTACTTTATTAAGAGCATCCGCAGCCGAAAATCTCATCCTATCCTATTTTACCATCCCAAAAACGCGGCTATAGCTTACGTTAGCTGCATTTTAAAATGCAGCTAACGTAAGCTATAGCCGCGTTTTTCAAAAACGCAGCTACAGGTCCAACCAAATAATTTTTCTAAGGGAGAACCTATAGCCGCGTTTTTTAGAAAATGCGGCTACAGGTCACCCTTAGTCACATGACCTATAGCCGCATTTTTTAAAAACACGACTATAGGTCCAGTCGTAAATATGTCACTAAAGGGTGACCTATAGCCGCGTTTTTAAAAACGCCGCTATATGTAACACCCAAAAAAATATATATATATTTCTTCAGCTTTCCCACGTGCCCCCCCTTTCCCACCTACATCCCCACCTACCCCACTTTCTTCTTCTTCTTTCTTTCTTCATTCTTCACTCCTCCACCGTAAGTCTTCAGCTCTTCTCTCTTTCCTTTTTCTTTTTTTTTTTCCTTCCTTCCTCACATCTGGGTGACTCTTCTACTTTTTTTTTTTTTTCCTTTTTCTTTCTTCGTTCTTCACATCTGGGTAACTCTTTTTTCTTTTCTTTTTTCTTCCTTCTTCTTATTTGGGTAACTCCTTTTTTTTTTTTTTTTTTGTTTCTTTGGAGCTGCTACTTCTTTTTTTTACTTTCTTTCTTTCTTTTTTTATACATCTCAAGCACACTAATTTCTCAATAGATCTACTGAAAATTTTGAATGAAGTGGATATTTTAGCAATATTTGATTTTGAATTTTTTGCATTTGTGCTTGAATTTGTCCTACTGTGCTGCTAATATTGTGATTATGTTTAGATGAGTTTGTGTTCTTATATTTTGGAGCACGTTGTGTATGATTTTGAATTTTCTGGGTGTATTTGTATTGTGAGTATATTGTGTTTGATTTTTAATTTTCTGGTTGTTTTTGTATTGTGAGTATGTTGTGTTTGATTTTGAATTTTTTGGGTTTGTGTTTGATTTTGAAATTTTTGGATTTGCGTTTAATTTTGAATTTTTTTTTATTTGAATTTCAAATTTTGAATTTTCTGGAAAAAAAAAACCTAAAAATTTTTTTTTTTTTTTGTTTTCTGAAAAAAAAAAAAAAAAAAAACCCAAAATTTTTTTTTTTTTTGTTTTTTGGAAGAAAAAAAAAACCCAAACATTTTTTTTGTTTTTAAAAAAACCTATAGCCGCATTTTTAAAACGCGGCTATAGGTCCGAACCCTTAGCCGCGGTTATAAACACAGCTCCAAGCTGGCCTATAGCCGCATTTTTTAAAAACACGGCTATAGGCCAGAATCCTATAGCCGCGGTTAAAAACGCGGCTATAGATCTATTGCTGTGCCATTTAGGCTGTGTTTGTAAACGCAGCTATAGGAAACGCAGCTCCAAGCTATAGTCGCGTTTTTGAAACGTGGCTATAGACCCTTTTTTTTGTAGTGAACATAGGAAATATATTTGTGTAATATGCAATTCCACTCTCATATTCATGTAGGATTCATGTATTTGAGCCAACACACGTATTAGAGGAGTGTCAGGGCGGCTTGATGCATTTGGGGGCATTAGGCGAAAACTAAATTAAGACTTTTAATATATATTTAAATATGACTTTTTTTAAAAAAAAAAATTTAATATTATTTATGATAGGTCAAGAATGTATTGACCCATTTGGGAAATTAATCAATTAATTAGCCAAGTGAAATTAATTAGATTCAATTTCATACAATAAGCGTGGTAGCACAAACAAATCACCAACTAAGTTAAATGCAGCGGAAAATAAATTTGACACAGGTGATTTGTTTACGAATGGAGAAAACCACCGAAGCAAAATCCCACCAGGTGAATTTAAGGTTACCACTCCCGAGAAGCCACTATTATCAAAACAAGCGGTTATAAGTAAAAAGAATCTCAGTACCTAATACCAACCTACAGTTAAACCCTTACCCCAATACCTAATTGGACTTGTAATGTAGCGGCAATCTCTCCTTTCAATGCACTAACCAATGATACATGGATACTAGTACGTGACCAACATACCAACTTGAGGAAGATGTTGGTTGCAAAGTTCTTCAGTTCATCCAAACGATGAAGATCAAGAAGCTCCTTGGTTACAAAACCCTTGGTGCAAAGACACAGTAGCTTCTAAAGAGAATATGATGAATTAGGGCAAATTGTCTCTAATCACAATATGCATGTAATAATTACTTTGCATCGAGTTGCATCACTTTTGATGGCCTTTAAAATAATCCTTATATATGTCTAGGGTTGTGAGAAAATAAACCCTACACAAATACACTTCGATATGCGTGAAAACATATTTGGAAATCTGAATTTTGTAATTCTCGATAGATACAGCTTCTGTCGAGCTGCTGTCGAGCTTCAGCATTAAACCTCGATAGATATGAATCTGTCGAGCTATCTGTCGAGTTTTAATGAACAACACTTCTTCACTTGTTTCTTGGACAGATTTGCATGGCTTCAATACTAGATTTGAACTCTTGTTCCTTGAAGTACTAAACCCATCCTAGATCTACCTAATTACAAGTAAAGTACGTTTTGTCAAAGGATTAGCCAATATACATAACATATGTCTCTAACATTATCCACATATGTCCTACAAATTTAAACTCTATTCTCTTGTTTTAAATGCAAAATTATTAATCTAGGAGGGTGAGGTCTGAGGAAAAAACATCACCAGGCAGGCCAACCTGAGGAGAAGGTAAGCTTAACTTCTCATCGACTTCGGCCCATCTTGTCAGCAAAAACCCAGATATTGGAACCAAAGAAGCGGTCTATCTAAGGAGCCTGAGTATCGAGCACTCCTCGGAAGACTGTGTATAAGCCACTTGGGCCAAAAGACTGAAGACCGAAGAAAGAAGAAGAGACGTACAAGTAAAGAAGATGAGGAGCTTTCAAGTAAGGTACTCATTACCTTCGCATTTAATACACTACACCAATTTAGCTAATTGCATTAAAGTCAAAATGGCCTCAGAATAGTACCCTCACAACTTGCAACACATTTTACAACCTCTAGCAAAACCCTGATGGGACAAGCATCAAAATGAAGATTAGTGATCGTACAAATGGAGGACTGGGATGCACTTCAATTATCTATATAAGAAAAGGTGACTACTCCAGATGGGGGGGACGGAGAAATTATAAAAAAGCATACATTGTGTAACCACAAACTTTGTAACCAAAACTTGGATATTATATGAATCAATGATCACTGGACTAACCCGAGGAAGAACAAATTCAGAAATTTATTTCTTTCTCTCTGGCAACCTCTCATAAACTAATCTAAACAAAACAAATAAGGCTTGAAAATGTTGACCTTGATAATCCACCTCAGTAAATTAATTGTATTGGGCTGTCACACATTAACTTTCCTTCCAATTGGGTGGGTAGTTGATTTCGATTCCCCTACAACTAATTTACCACGTAGAATTTTTTTTAGAAAGTCTATAGACACAAAAAATTTTGACAAAATTCCTCACACTTGTTAATGTTGCAAATTGATAGTGGTAAGTAAAAATGTGATATTAGTAGTAGACCTAGATGAGAACTAATAAGAGCTTTACAACTCAACTGTTGTGAAAAATGTTGTGAATATATATATATATTTGTATTGCTCTCTTTTCTTTTTCTTTTTTTCCCCTCCTAGAAGTGTTATATTTACAACATTTTCAAAAAAAAATCCTAGGTGTTAAGTTGTTAGTAGCTCTAATTTGCACCCACCACCAAAATTACTTTTTTTTCAACCAATAACAGCTAGTAACAACCTGTCACTTAAGATTTGTTGTGAAAAATGTTGTGAACGTAACATTTCTTTCTCTCTTTTTCTTGTTTTTCATTTGATAAAAAAAAATATTATTTTATTTATTAGCTAATATTTGGACTTAATTAATACTATTACAATGAAATAAATAACTCTATTGGTAAAAAATTTAGGATTTTATTTTACTTAGGGGCTTAAGCGACTACCTCATTCGCTTATACTGTTGAGCGGCCCCTAAGGAGCGTTGAAGTACGGACAATGTGTATGGAATTAACCTTTGTTTGTTCTTAGTGAAGGGTGTATAGAATCTCATCACTGATGTCAGATCCAACCAAAGCAAATGACAGTGTTAAAGAAAATAGTCCATAATTTGAATTATGGCCCTAGAGGGCCAATTGTAATGAATAACCCATTTAGGGCTCATCCAAGAGTATATATATACCATGCATACGGTTTTTTGTAACACACAAAACAAAAATTAATAGTAAAAAAATGCTCACACACCCCCTAAACTTTAAAGTAGTGACCAAAAACTTTTATTTTGGCCAATTTATTTCCTAAACTTTGGACAGCTGCCAAATCAATACATCTGTCAGTCTACTGTTAACAAACTAACAGGAAACTCACGTGAGAGGCATGTGGGAATAAAAATTACCAAAGATTTTTCATTGAGAGGGAGAGAGAACGTTAAGGATCAGTTTAGGGAGAGAGAGACAATCGTACAGAAGGCCATAACCACCGCAGCATCCTCTCTCCAGTGCCGTAGTTCCATCACCTAGCTGGGCTACTGACCCTCTGATTTTCAATGCTTGTGAAGAGGTGATATTTTAGCAAATGTATGTGGTACATTGCATTCAGGGGCGAAGGTACATTATGGGTTGGCCCCCCCAAATTTTTTTAGAAACCCTTTAATAGTTAATTGGTAAATTTAGATTTCACCCAATTTTTTTAATAGCCCCCCACAAGAATAAAGCTTGCACCCCCCCCCCCCCCCCCCCCCCCCTCCCCCTTTCAACACATCAACCAAATTTGGATCCCCAAAATCCTAATTTTTCACCATTTGTCTTTTTTCCATTCCTTCTCTCAACACTTTAACTCATATACTTTTATTAACTTCTTCTAACTTTTAGTTTTAGTTCCATTTAGAAGACTCATTCACTTTTTTCCCAAAAAAAAAATCATTCATTTTTTTCTAAAAGAATAAAACTTACATATAGTATATTAAATTCCCCAATTAAAATCAACCATATTAAACACATTGTTCTTGAAAATGAAAATAATGTTTGTGTTTTATTGGTCATGATAAATGGGTGGTTGAGTTTAATTAGGAAACGTAATGTACTACATTTAAAAATGTACTGTATTTAAGTTTTTTCCTTTCCCAAAACTCTACAATATGCCTTTCCATTTTTTAGAGATAGTTTCAAAATCGCTCCTAATTATTACTCTTTATTATCATACCAAGATACCAATTAGTTTTTTTTTTTTTTTTTTTTTTTAAGGCGAAAATCAAATCCCAGATCTCTTCACTTAGTCGTTTAGCTTGTTAGTATTTTAAGTGCTAATAAGAATTACACTAATTGAAAAAATAACGCACAAAGTCGCATATGTATGTTGTAGTTTGAATTTTTCTTGAATTTCAAATTAATATGATAGTTTTAACTCGGTCCTCTAAACATAAATTTCTAGCTCCGTCCCTAATTGCATTGTCATCTTGTGATGGAATCCACACCTCACAATACTAAGTGCAATCCTGCTTTTGCTTCGTGGTGACATTTGTTAGAATTCGGGGGAGCAAAAAATAAACAAAATTTGGAGAATGAGATCTTTCCAAGCTAGCCAAAGCATTATCACATCTGTTAGCTTCTCTAAACGCATGGTTGATTTGCAAGTAAGGACTTCTATACAAGAGAGATCTACAATCATCCATCAAATGCAGCAATTTAGGGTGCACTTTGATCACTTTCAATTTGTTGTTGCTATGTGAAGTCGAACTACTACTGGAAAATGGAAATAACCCCCATATAGATCAATGCTTTGGCAGTAATGGAGGTGTCGAGGTTGTGATGGAAAAATGGAAAAAACAAAAAAACAAAAACAAAACAAAAAAAAGAGAGCAGAAAATGGAATTTGTGAGATTCTACTAATCTAAAGCCATTAGAGCATCAGTATCAGATGTGCCAAATGTGCCAAATGCCAAATATTTGGCACACCAAACACTAAAAACACCCATTTATCATATGTATTAAATGTTCTAAATTTTTGCGACATGCTACAGTGCCATCATAATTTTGACACTGTATGGACAAATGTGGCATAATATATATTATTATTTTATTCCGTTTTCTCTCTCCTCATCACAATATCAGTATCACTCTCTCTCCGTCTTCTCTCTCATCTCTATCTTCTCTCTTCGTCTTCCACAGCACGCCGAAGACCAATGACCACCACTCAACGCCGTCAATCACACCACTCGACGTTGCCGACCATCTGTCTTCCCTATTTCGCTTCGGGTTTTTTTTTTTTTTTTTTTTTTCCTTTTTTCTTTTTTCCGTTCACTTTTTTTGGCTGTGGTTTGATGGGTGGGTTTGGATGGGCAGATCGGTGGTGGGTGGGTTCGAGTTGTGGGTTATGACGGTGGGCGAATCGGCTAGTGGTGGGCAAATCGATGGTGGGTTATGGCGGTGGGCGAATGGGCTGGTGGTGGGCGAATCGATGATGGCAAATCGGTGGTGGTGCCGATCTCTGTTCTGATCTCGATGGTGATTTTTTTTTTTCCTAGTGATTTGTTCTGTTCTGATCTATTCGATTTCTGGTTGTGGTAGTAGTAGTACTACTACTACTACTAGTTGTTGTTGTTGTTGTTGTTACGGTGGTGGTTGATAATGACAATGATGATGGGGAGGAATTTAATATATTATTTTAATGTGTAGGAAATATTATTTTAATGTATAAAATTGTAGTATAAAACATCTGATAAATAGGATGTTATAAAATAATGTGGTAAAATAATAAAGTAGGGTTTTAATGTGGCAAAATGACATAATTTTTGCCACATCTGATGTGAATGCTCTTATGAGGCCATTGATTAACACATGTCATCTAAAGAAGATATTACTACCACCTGTGCTCACATCTTGTTAAAAATCTATGATTTTAGATAATTTTAAAAAAAAAAATGTTAACTATTGCAAAATTACGCAGGTAAACCAAACCTTGTTGAGATTTGATTATTTATTAAATATGAGATAAAATATATAAATTTTTTTATAACTTTCATAACTCATACCAAATGTGCGACAAAAAGAGAAACATTAATACTAATATATTTTTAAAAATACTATTTTTGTTGAAGTTAAAAAGATAGACAAAAACCAAAAACATAAACGTTTTTACCAAATTACCTCCAACATGGCTCGCCCAGAATTCAATATGAATAAAACTTTTGCAGCTTTAAATTTTAAAAAATAAAAAGAAGGGTAAATTATAAAATTGATCATTATTTTTTACACTAAATTTTAATTTGGTCCATAACTTTTCAATTGTGTCAATTTGATCCTTAATTTTTTAGTATCATTTCAAAACAGTCATTATTATTAAATGATAGATGAAAAATACTAACGTAGCTAACAGCCAAAATAAAAAATGATTTTTTGCCACGTAGCCTTTCATTTGGGTTGCCACAGCATCATAATTAAATAAAATATTAATCTTCCTTCCTCAATTTTTAAAGAAAAAGAAAAACAAAATTAATCTGCGTTTTTTTCCTTTCAGTTTCTTGCATCAAACACACTCCAAAATCAAATCCTACAAAAATCAACCCTTTCAAATTTCAAATGAGTTGATGTAAATATAACCTTCACATACTGAAATGAAAACATATTCAAACATTCACATTCATTATCAAACACAACTCTAAAAAAAACCAAAGATCGTAGATTGATTTGAAATGAAAATACCAATTTAGGTGGTTGAAACCCAATCAAATCCATAGAGCCAACTAGTCTCCTCAAGCCAACTACAACCCATATGGTGGTTGAAACCCCAAAACCCAGCAAGTTTCAAGGAATCTTAAGATTCCTTAAAAAAATCCAAAACAAACAAGGTACAATTCAATCATAGTCCAAACCTAAATTGAGCATTCCATATGTGTCGGTCTCCAACGAGTCCACCATGGGAGATCTAAAAGCTTCTCGGAAAGTGGTGGGATCCAATATGGGTTTAGGTCGATTTGAGAGTGAGAGAGAAAGAGAGATTGATTTGGGTTTGGGTCAATTTGAGAGATCTAGCCCAGAACTTAGAAAGAGTAATTATCAAAAGTGATTCTAAAGCTTGCACAGAGGCTATTCAGGGGCTAGGTCAGAGTTGTTCATGGAGTTCAAGCTGGAGCTTTATAGTTTGTAATCTAGCATAGGGTTTCAGTGTATCCATTTTCAATTGGGTTAGTAGGGAAGCTAATAAAGCTCCTCATGTGTTGGCTAGGTGATCTTTGAAGAAGGTTTTTATGTTTCTTTGATTTAAGTTTAGGCCCCCAAGCTTTTGCTGACGTTTTCTTACAAAAGGTTTGCCTTGGTTGTAATATGGGGCTCCTCCCACGTTGTCTACAGTAGTTTTCCTCTCTGGATTTTTTTAAATGTATGTAGATATGTTTTTTGGTAAACAGTAGATATGTTTGATTATCAGGAAAGTGCAGAAAAAATTAAAAGAAAGTATAAAGAATATGAAAATTTTTTGAAAAAAAAAAAATTGATTCTCAAAAAAAAAAAAAAAAGAATGTGAAAATTTTTGGTTTTTTGGATTTTTTTTTCACATAAATACACATGTGGCATATTTAAATGTTAAATAAATTTTTAATTATCATTTTTTTTAAGGGTTTGTTTGGGATCCGTTTATTTTGCTAAAATTGAAAACTTTTTACTAAAAATACTGTAGATAAAAGTAAAAGTTAGCTGAAATAGTACACTGTGACTCATGAATAGTACCAAAAAAAGTGCAGTAAGATTCATAAATAATAGTAAAAATAAGCTGAATAATAAAATAAGTTAGTAAAAATAATATTTACCAAATGGACACTAACACTAAGTTATGCTGATGTAGCAATCTAAATAATAGTTGATATGGCATAAAAAATAATTTATTATTATTATGTTTGATACATCAATTTTTTCCATCTAAAGAATAAAGGTAAAGACTAAAATGATATGACACTGAAAAAATTAAAGACTAAATTGACACAATTGAAAATTTAAAAAATAAATTAAAATACAGTAAAAAGGAGAGGTTATAGAAAAAAAAAAAATAAATAAATAAATCACTTTTAAGTTTAAAGCAATTATTGAAAGGGTAATTTCGTAAACACAACTCGCAAGTAGTTGACTTGGGAAAGACTGAAGGCTTTTAAACCAAAAGCCAGCGCGATATCAAACAAGACTTTTGATCAGTCATACTTGAGAGAGCTCAGACTCAGAGAGTTGAACTTGAAGGAGCGTTTTTTGCTTTGCTTTGCACCCCAGAAAAAAAAACGTACCAGGTTTTTCGTTTACTTTCCTTTTATTATTTACCTTGTTTCTGATCCTAAGTTTTATCATGCCGTTTTGGTTTAGATAATGTAGAATAATGACTAAAATTAGAAAATGTGTTTGTCTGTGCATCTTAACTTATCTTAACGATCTCTCTCTCTCTCTCTCAGAGGATCTGTTTCTGTGGAGATATTGAGAGCTTTTTTATTTTGTGTCTCAAATCTTAGCTTGAGAATAAAATACCGGTTTCTAATTTTTTTTTTTTTTTAAATATTGTTTTCATTATTCTAGCCAATGATTTTATAGTGCTACGTAACAAAATAATTTTTCCACCACTTTGCTGTATCTATGATTCTATGTCCCCATTAGTGATATATTTTACAGAGTTATAGATTCCACAATCCACTAGGGAAGTTGATATTTTAGTTGTATATATATATATATATATATTAGTAAGTAGTTGATCTCAAAGAAGTACTTACAAGAGCTAAAGTCATTGTAGCAGAGTGGTTTAGGCAGAGGACACTAAAAAGGCTGTGATTGAGTTTGAGGTTTCAATTCATATTTCATAGCACACCTGTTGAAGGAACTTTTTTTGGTAAGAAGCACGGACATTCCAAAATCCTTAGCATGTCCATCTCGGACATGGACAGGCCGGGGACACTATGCTTGTTCTCAATGTAATTTTAGATATGTTTTTAAAGATTTTGATGGTTGTTTTTTGTTTTAAAAACTTAAAATAAACAAAGAATATGTATAGAAATAAACAGTTAATGAAAATCTTTTATATATTAACTATTGGTAAAATGGGAGTAAAAATTAACCATTTAATGAAAATCTTTTATAAAGTGTTGTAAAAAACTTTCTTGGAGGAATAAAGTACTTTGTGCATGTGTGTATATCAATATGTGTGTGTTTGTGCAAGGTGGAATTTATCTTTTTGCTAAACTGATTCTTTTAATCTTATCAAAATTCTGACATTGAATTTTTCATATTAGCTATGGCCTTGAGAGAAGCGGAGAAAGATAAGATACTTGAGCTGTTGAAGGACGACAATGTGACGACAATTGTTCTCATTGGGGATGCAGGAGTTGGGAAAACATGGATTGCAAGAAAGATAGCTGATTCAGCAGACAAGGAGGACCTATCTTATGTGACTCTTTGGGTATTTCTGAATCAACAAGATGATAAGAAGTCTCTCGATGAGAACATGTCTCTTCATGAGAACATTGCCCGTCAATTGTCGGTACTTACCACTATTGAGGAGTGGGAAGATAATGCCACTAAGGAGGAGGACCATAAAGAGGAGGACGTGAAAAGCTTGAAAGATAAGATATCTGCTAAGCTTAAAGAAATGAGATTGCCTAATAAGTTTCTTTTCCTGATTGTCGATGGTGTTCCTGACACAATGAATGAAAATGATATTATGTCAGCATTAACAAAAATTGGGCAATTGGATGAGCAGACTTTGTTTAAGGTTTTATTCACTAGAAGAAAAGAGCCAGTTGTGGAAGGAAATGAAGTGACTGAAACTAAGAGTGAGCTAATAAAAATAGTGATTGAGCCTTTGTCCAATGAAGAGGGATTAAGTCTGTTTAAGAAAAGAGTCACTGAAAACGTTTCAGGCATTGATGATTTTCAAACACATGCCTTAAGAATTGCCAAAAAGAGCAAGGGTCTACCAGCTGCGATTGTAGTAATAGCAGAAGCCTTAAATCGCATTGTAGAGCATGATTCTGGGGTTTGGACATTGGAAAGTGCTATGAAAGAAGCAGCGACATGTGAGGATGCACATAACAGTGCAAATCAACTGCTGCGCTGTGGGTATGAAATGTTGCCGAAGAGAGATAAGGCTTTGATTGATTGTTGTTGGTATAGCTTGCAGTTCTTTCTCAAGCATGGTGGAGTCCATTACAATGAGTTGATAGCTTGCTGGATATTGGAAGGATATTTTGGTCCTGTTGACCATGTTGAGAAGGTGTATGAAGAGGGACATCGTGTTTTAGTGGAGCTTATAGATCGCCATCTGCTGAAAATACGAGATGATAATGCCGTTGTCGTGGAAGGATTAGCACTTACAATCCTTGATTGTTGTCCTGATAGGAATGAAGGGAAATCAAGTTTGGGGTTGGCTAGAGTGTTTGAGGGTGGCCATTGGCAAGGTTTTGGGAGAATCACACATGCAGACGGTTTGATGAAAACAATGTGCAATCGTGTCAAATGGGATAAAGTGTCCACACTACTAATTGATGGAAGTCGTCTCTCCAGGGAAGTACTTGATACATTCTTTAAGCCAATGAAGGGAATTGAAGTTCTTGCACTTTTCAATCCCACAATCAAAACATTGCCGTCAAACTTGTCTGAAATGTACAAGCTTCGTCTTCTTGTGCTCAGAGGATGTGATCTATTGGAGAACGTTGATAATATCAAAGGACTTGAATCATTAACGGTTCTAGAGATATCAGGTGCTACCTCCTTGAAGAAAATTCCAGATGATTTTTTTCATAAATTGCTTCAACTTCGAAGCCTGAAGCTCTCTGCAGTCCAGATCAAATCGCTGCCTTCTTCCATCTCTGAACTGAGTGAACTTAGGTGGCTCATGCTAAGGGGGTGTGCTAGCTTGGAAGAACTTCCAAGACTACAAAAACTTGTAAACCTCCTAGTGCTTGATCTTTCTGGTGCTATTGAATTGAAAAAATTGAAAGATAAGACGTTTAAAGCACATGCAAAACTTCGAATGCTTGATCTTTCCCAAACAAAGATTGACCGCTTGCCTTTTTTGAAAAATCTGGGAAATCTCACTCAACTCTCATTAAGATGTTGTGAATGCTTAACTAGACTGCCCAGCCTAAAATCAGTATCTCAGCTTGAAATTCTTGATCTTTCAGGTTCTTCTATGCTGAAGGAAAATCAAGATGAAATCTTTCCAAGTATGGATGGCCTCAAGACCCTCAATCTTTCTAATACCAGAATCAGGCATTTACCTTCCAATAATAACAGCCTCCCAAATCTCAAGTCGCTGAATCTTTCTGATGCTTCGATTTTAGACAAAATCGAAGATAATATCCTCAAACATCTGAGATACCTCCGTCATCTTGAACTCTCAAAAACCAACCTTCAAAAGTTACCCTCACTTTCTAACCTTTGTAACCTTGAAATTCTTAATCTTTCAGGTTGTAGTGCTTTGAAAGAAATTGTGGATGAATCCTTTCAGCACATGACTTGCCTTCAACAACTTAACCTCTCAGAAACTAAGATTGAACGTCTACCATCCCTTTCCAATCTTAGTAACCTCTGTCAACTCTTACTAAGAAACTGTGTCAATCTAAAAGAACTTCCACCTCTGGAATCTCTTTCGAAACTTGAGGAGCTTGATTTATGTGGTGCAAGGTCTTTGGAAGAAACTGAAGCTAAATTCTTGGAGAATATGGTTCACCTTCGGTTCCTCAACCTATCAGGAACTGCACTTAAGTTACCTCCCACGTCCAACCTCACCAACCTCACCAACCTCACTCAGCTTTTACTTCAACGTTGCAGACTGTCCGAATTATGTCCAAATTTGGAAAAATGTACACAGCTAGAGGTTTTGAATCTTTCTGAAACAGACATTCAGTCTCTACCATCACTTGAAAATTTTAGCAATCTCCGTGACCTTAACTTAAGAGATTGTTCAAGATTGGAGAAGCTACTGTGTCTGAAATCAGTTACTCATTTGGAAGTCCTTGATTTGTGGGGAACTAGAGTCAAGGAGTTTCCCTATGAGATCTCACAGCTGACTCATTTGAAGCGCCTTAATTTACCAGACTTAAAGGATGTTCAAACACTTGACTGGGGGAAGATAAAGAACTTACCGGAGGAGCTAAACTGGGATCAGTGTGGCATCTTCAAGTGCAGTCAAAATAGGCCTTGCATGTCATTGAGTGGCACTGAATTCTTCCAATATTTGAAGACAAATCCTGGGTTATGGGAGACATGCTTCAAAGAATTTCAGTTCTCTGTTTGTGCTCATGAAAAGGAAGGCACAGCTAGGGACATTTGTTGGCACAGAGTTGACCCTAACTTCAGAGAAATCTACTTCCAGATTCTTTCTCTTCCTGAAGAACATGGCAAGTATCTGGAAATCGTTGGATTTGATAGATTTCCTTCCGGTGTTGAGGATGCCCTCCAAAAAGCTGAATATATCTCTTTGATCGATAACAAGTTTATCAAATCCTTATCAGACTTGGCTGCAGGTGTGGAGTCAATAAATGTTGGCAATGTCATGGCAATGAAAGGCTGTTGGCTAGAGAGGTCAACCGAAATGCAAACTATTTTTGGTGAAAAGGAAGTCTTAATGGAGAAAAATCTTGAGACTCTGTGGGCGTCAAACCTTCCCATATTGAAGAGTGTCTCCAATGGAAACTTGCAACTTGGACACCTTAAAAAATTATATCTAGATTGTTGCCCAATGCTTGAAACTGTTTTTCATTCATCCCAGCTGCCAGAAAATCTTGAAGTCCTCCAAATTAAATTCTGTGATAAATTGAAGACTCTGTTTATGCCAAATCCATCAACAGATTGTAAACTGCGGAATTTACAGAAGCTGCACCTGGTGGAACTGCCCAATTTGACTAGTATTGGGGTGCTAGAGTTGAAGAGCGTTCAGGATATATTTCCATCTATAAAATTAATCAAAGTCAGGGAATGCCCAAATCTCGAAAATTTAGATAAGATTAAGGACTTCAAATCAAAGTCAGGGAATGCCCCAATTTGTTGAAAACTCTGGACCCATGAAGTCCAGGGATCACTAGATTGAAGGAGAGCTCTCATGGTTTAATTAACAAGGATAGCACTATTTACATTGTGCATCTTGCGCCATTTGTACACTCAGGTTTGTTATGGTTTCCCTGCATCTTTTTCATACATGGAAACCACATTTTGATATTCCTGCCCAGCTTGCTTTTTCCCTGTTGTTCCGTGTTAATTTCTCTTATGCCTTTCTTCATGTATCCAAGTTTAAGGTTATTGTAAAAGTTGTCTATTTTAGAGTGCATTATTTTTCCTAGTCCATATAATGCTCTGTAAACATTGTTTGTTATTGACTTATGCAAATCACCTACGTTCTTTTCCTTCTAATTCTTTTGGTACAATGTTGAGCTGTAAGGTACAATATTCAGCTTCTAGGTTGCAGTTGTTTGTATAGGACCATTAATCTACTTGCCTTTCTGGTATTTTAAAACAACTTGATAAACTACTTGCTGGGAACAGAGTGATAGTGTGATACTTTGCTTATGTCAGTATACAAAGTAAATTTCTAAATTCATGTTTAGTTTTGGGTGAGAGCATTTTGAAGCAGCAGATCCATGGTTCGCCACTCCTTAATTAGCTGAGACTGCAAACTATAGGTCATGATCAAGCTCATGTAGCAGCTAGGTCCAGAGAGCTACTTACCACCAAGAAAAAAAAAAAAATTTTAAAAAAAAAAAAGAAGAAGAAGAAGAAGAAGAAGAAGAAGAAGAACATCCACATAGCCAAAGCTCAAAAAGTATTTGTATCTATTTTGAACTTGTAACTACATCATCAAGCCATATGGCAAAACCAAGAATCTGATATCATGTTTGGGACTTGTCTCTTAATGAGTTAGTTTGTATTATCCCCGTGACAGGTTAGAATTGTTAACTGGTGGAATTTGAATCAGTTGATACTCTACAAGAGTTTTATGTATGGTTAATCAAATATGTCGGCAAATATGCTAATATTAGTGATTATAAAAAAATGCTTGTTGATTTGCAAAATTTGGATTTTAGATATTAGTGATAAAGATGAAGATCTCTTGTTTTGGGTTTATTGGGATTTTGAGTTATGTGATAATGCATCTACATCGTATTTGTATTTTCCAGATTTGTTATTGAAATTTTCTCTTGACCGTTGCCCATATATGTAGGCTATAGTTGAATTGCGTAAATTTCAGGTGTTCTCTTTTGTACATGGTCGTCTTTTTGTTTTTGGGTTTGGTTTTCTCTGTTCCTATTATTTGTTTTGAAAATCTTCCTCAAGTCAATAATCACAATCAATATTGGTATTTGAGCTTCAGCTTTTACAACAATATAATATAACTCGTTCTCTTCTCTTAATTTTTTTTTTTAATTTTTTTGTAATATTACTAATTCTCAAATATAATACTACCCAATGAGTATTATAAATAAACTATAAAAATATATTTTACAAAATGTTTCCATATGAGTTTATGATGTACTCACATATCAAAATATATCACCTAAGTGTATCAAATGTTTCTTGAAGGTCATCCAAATGTTGTGTCTCCCTTGCGCTCTTGACCAACATGTCGTCCACGTACGCTTCAACGTTTTGCCCAATTTGTGGATGAAACATGTGGTTGACTAGTCTCTAGTAGGGAGCTCCTGTATTTTTCAGACCAAATGGCATTACTTTGTAACAAAACAAACATTGGGTTGTAATTAAGAATGTTTTCTCTTGGTCTGCCTCGTCCATCTTGATCTGGTTATATCTTGAGAATGCATCCATGAATTTGAATAGTTGGTGTCTAGCTGTTGAGTGTACCAACTGATCAATGCGTGGAAGAGGATGGCTATCCTTAAGGCATGCCTTGTTTAAATCTGTGAAATCCATGCAGATCCTCCATTTGCCATTAGCCTTTTTTACCATCACTACGTTAGCTAGCCAATTAAGGTAGTAAACTTTGCGGATGAACTCCGTGGTAACTAACTTGTGAACTTCTTTTTTGATGGCATTATCTCGTTTTAAGGCAAACACTCTCTTCTTCTGATGAACGGGCTCGTAGGACGGGGACACGTTTAGACGATGAGTAATCATACTTGGGTCAATCTCAGGCATGTCTTCATGGCTCCAAGCAAAAACATTTGTGCTTCTTTTGAGGAATCCAATGAGGCCCTGCTTCGTCTTCTCCTCCACACTCGTCCCAATCTTGGTAAACTTCTTCGAGCTAGACTCATCTAGTGGTACATCTTCCAATACTTCAATTGATTCAACCAACGTTCTTTTTTCTTCAATGTTCATTGTTTGTATCTGCTTGTCCATGGCCAACATTGCTAAGTAACATTCTCTAGCAGCTAATTGATCTCCTTGTATTTCTCCAATGCAATACTCTATTGGGAACTTAACAGACAAGTGGTAGGTGGACGTTGTAGCCCTCCAACTATTCAAAGTTGGTCATCCAATAATCGCATTATACGAAGATGAACAATCTATAACAAGGAAATTCACTTCCTTATTAATTTGCCGTGGGTAAGAGCTAACCACGACTGGCAAGGAGATGGTGCCTACTGGTAGAACTTTCATTCTTCCAAACTTGATCAATGGCACATTCATTGGACGAAGTAACTCCTTGTTAATTCTCATTTGTTGGAAGGCTAGATAGTAGAAGATGTCTACTGAACTCTCATTGTCTATTAACACTCTTCTAGTTGTATAATTTGCAATTGTCAAAGTAATGACAATTGCATCATCATGAGGATGGTGTAGTCATCTTGTGTCTTCATTCGTGAAAATAATGGTTAGCTCATCTTCTTTGATCACCCTTGGTGGTCACCCAGATATCTGAACATTCTGGACTTCCCGTAAATAGGTCTTCTTGGCTTTGGACAAGCTTCCTGTTGATGTAACCCCCTACAATAATCTTTATTTCTCCTAACGGTGGACGCACTGGTTCTTTTGCTTTGCCCTTCATTGGCTGTCTCTCGTCCTTGTGGTCTCGCCTAAGAAATTTTTTTAACTTTCCTTACTTGATGAGAACTTCAATCTGCTGCTTCATATCATAACATTTGTTCGTATCATGTCCATGGTCACGGTGAAAGCAACAATACTTGCTTTTATTCCGCTTGCCAAGATCTCATTTCATCCTCTTAGGCCACTTCAAGGATGGATCTTCTTTAATCTGCATTAACATTTGGTCAAGTGAAGTGTTCAAGGAAGTGTAGTTGGAGTATCGTCCTGAGGATGATCTTGCTTTCTTGCTGTTTCTCCCCTACTTTGGCTTTCTTTGGACGAGGACCCAGCTCTAGATGGGGTATATATCCATTGTCCAGCCATTCACCTTTCTTTGTTTTTCTTGGCAATAATCGCATCTTTTGCATTCATAAAGCTTTGGGCTAAATGTATCGATTCAACCATTGTCTGTGACTCCTGGTTGTACAGCTTAAGGATGAACATGTCTGAACTGACTTAGTTGTAGAAGGCTGCTAAGAGGATCTTGTCATCCATCTCGTCCACCAATAGGGCTTCTCTATTAAAACGGCCAATAAAAGAACATAGACTCTCGTTCTCTCCTTGCTCTATGTTTAACAGACTGGACGAAGAATGTTTCTGCCTTTGTCCACCTACAAAGTTGTTGACGAAGAACTTACTTAATTGGGCTTTTCAACGTTGTAGGAATGTACCTTACCAAACCATACTCTAGCTCTGCCTTTCAATGTGATAGGAAAAGTTCTGCACATGATTTTGTTTGGAACACCTTGGAGATACATGGTTGTCTTAAATGTGGCAATGTGATCACAAGGATCACACGTCCCATCACATGAATCCAAGGTAGGCATTTTGAACTTGGAAGGCAAGGGATGACTTGTGATGGATGCAATGAAGGGGGAATCAGTCCTATGGACGAGGTCATCCACATGATTTGCTATCCTCATGGAATCCTTCATCTCTTCCATGACTTTTTTCATCTGGTCCATCTCCCTCTCCAAATGTGGTACTCTACGAGTGACGGTACCTCTGGACTGGTCTCCTTCAGCATTGTTCTCAACCTCCTAATTCTCTGAATTTTGGCCTCGTTCTCCACCATATCGCTGTTGACGTTGTCTATTAACTTCTCTAGTTAACTCCTGGTTCTATTATGTCAGTTCTACCATCATGGCTGCCATGGATTGCAATTGTTGTTGGACGGTCATCGGGGGTGCTAGTGCACGATTTGGATGATTGGAGGTGTTTCCACTCTCCTGGTGTCCTGGACTGGTGTCCATCGACCTAGTCCGAACCATGCAGCCTTTTTATCTTGGAAAGCAAAGAAGTCAGTACTTAGAAACTTTTTCCTTACTTTCCCACAGACGGCACCAACCGATGATGCATGAAAATCATTAGGCTGAAATACTTCGGGCTATGGTAATGACTGTAAGAACTAAAAAGAAAGAAAGAACTGTCAAGTGTGACCGGTGTGACTCGGCCAAGGACCCTCCGACGGTTAGGTCAGTTTTCTCTCTAGAACAAAAGGATGAGAAATAGTGAATGGTAAAAACTTACCTTGGGTGAATGGGATTTGCTTCTTTTATAGAAAGTTAGAAGTGGGTCTACTTGTTTGGATCCACAATCATCGTGGATGATGTGGGCGGATAATGGAGAAAATGGGGTATATGGAGCAAAATCCGAGGAGTCCTTTCCATGTATTAAGAGGAATGTGTCGTGGCCTGATTATGTGGAACCTTTCGAGAATTCTTTGTAGGATTTACCAAGTATAATCCAGTTGTCCACGCGTCTAGTCGTCCATGGAGGACTTCCCTCAAACTGAACCATCTTGTTATTAACAAACATGCACTATTCATGCATACTGTCATTCCTAGACTTATTTCTTGCTAAAGTTCTTTCGACGTGGTTAGGTCATGGACGACTACCAAGGATGGGTGAACATTAATTGATTCCTATTAAGCGGCATCATCAAGATTTGAGGGCTGGTTTCGGTACTAGTGGGGTTAGGGATTGCAAAAATTTCGAGAAAATTTTTTGTGGAGTTGAGAAAGGTAAATTTGGATTTGGGCAAGAGCGCAAAAAGAAATATAAGTAATTAAAAGGTTAAAATGTAAATTGCACATTCTAAGATTGACTGAAATTTATTTAAGTCCTTTTATTTTACTTTTATTCAATTGAGTTCTCTAAATTTCAAATCTATTCAATTTATTTATTTCGTCCAACGCCATTAAGAAAAGCTACTGTTAAGTATGCAATTAACTAATGAAAAATATATTTTTTGAAAAAATTTCTTACATAAAAAATTTATAATAAATTTTTATAAATTTTTTTCATGCGATTTTTTTTTAATGACAATTTTTTAATAATATTAGACAAAAAGCCTGAATTGAATAAATTTGATACTTAGAGGACTCGATTGAATGAAAATAAAATTAAAAAACTGAAATTAATTTTAGTCAAACTTAAATGGTGCAATTTACATTTTAGGCTTTAGCCTAATTAAAAACATAGTAAGAAAAAATATTTTAACATAATAGGGAAAGAAAAAGATAGTGGGATGTATGGTTCTTTTAGGAGTGATTAGGTAAAATAAAAAAAATGTAAAGTATTATACTAAATTATCCAAAACTTTTATTTAATTGATATGAATGCTCTGGGAATGCAAGATAAAGAAAGTAAATGCTCAACAAGTCAAAAAGTTTATTAAATGTCAAGTAAGTGATATTTCACTTTCCTGATATTCGTGGATTCCAGCTAGTTCAACTGGTAAAGTCTCTGATGGTTAAATAAGAGACCTGGGGTTCAATTCCCGCCTATACCAAAAAACTGATTGGTGTCTTGGTCTGATGATAAAGAGCTATCATAAAAAGCGGACGCCATGTTGAAACTCTCTCTCAAAAAAAAAAAAAAAAAAACCAAAAAAAAAAAAAAAAGATTCCTGACATTCGTAAATAGAGATCTAAGGTTTGCTTTGATGAAGCTAAAGTAAATTAATAGCTATCGGCCTGAACTTCGCAAAAAGAAATATGCCTTAAACAATTAGAAAAAGTAAATAGTTTTGGATTTATATGCGCTAATAAAAGTCCTATATAGAGAAGAAATAAAGAAGTTTAGTAATAAATGGACTATAAATGTGTCCAAACATATAGATTAATTCATGCTTTACAAAGAAAATGGTTCAGTTAATGAGTTTTCTTAGGATATTTGTTAATTATTCATTTTAGAAAAAAAATTTAATATCACTTTTATGGGAAATTATTAGGATTTTAGTATAAGACATCACTACTATGATAACTGGTGTGTAACTCCGTGCGTATACACAGATACATTTAAAAACAATTACAATTATATATATATATATATATATATATATATGAGTTCAAATTAAACTTGGTGTAAAAATTACAACTTACACATTTTTTAAGTCATAAATTTCTAAAACATGTAATGGTTTCTTATCATATGTGTGTGTGATTTAGAATCGAGAAGGATGAGGAAATGTTTAAAGAAAGAGGAGAGCTTGAGACTCTCTCTCTCTCTCTCTCTCTCTCTCTCTCTCTCTCTCTCTCTCTCTCTCTCTCTCTCTCTCTCTCCATATATATATATATATATATATATATATATTGAGACTCTTTTTTAATTTTTTTGATAGAAGCCTAAGACTCTATTGAGTAAATACAGAAGTGTGCAAGTCAGGTGTTCTTGCCTAGGTAAATGATGATTGTTATTATTGTGATCTTCTTGACTTCAGTGTTTGTTAATACATTATTAATTTTGGCACAAAAATTTAGAATTCAATAGGACACATGGTGCAAAATTTGGTCTCCAATTTAGAATCTAATTGAACTTTCTCTAAGCTCTCCTTATTAATATATATATATATATATATATATGTAATATATATCGTGTGTTGTAGGTACTTGTACGGCTAAAATGGGAATTTAACCATAATTTTCAAACAATATAATTAGTAAGCAATAATTTCAAACTATATTTTTTACTAGCATCTCGAGTTTAAGGGACTCGATTTAGGACCTATAAATCGAGTGTTTGAGAGTCAATTTTCATGTCTTGATCGGGTCTGAGTTGACACTTTTTCCACGTGGCGTCAACATGGAAATCAAGTCTCTAAGACTCGATTTATAAATAACCCATTTTATATTCTCAGCATACGCAGAAACAACAAAAACGCTGAAACAAAGAAAAAAAGAAAGAGAGAGAGAGAGAGAGAGAGAAGAAGAAGAAGAAGAAAAAGAAATGGGATGCAAGCCCGACCCAGGCCCTCAGGCCAGGCCGCGCCGCGCGACCTGCCTCCCATCTGATTTGTCTGGGTCTCTTTCTCTCTCTGATTTGTGTCTCTGATCTGATTGTACTGTTGTTGGATTTTTTTTTTTGGTAACCGCGCGACCTGCCTCATATCTGATCTGTCTGGGTTTCTAGATCTTTCTCTCTCTGATCTGTGTCTCTGATCTGATTGTGCTGTTCTTGGATTTTTTTTTTTTTTTTTTTTTTTTTTTTTTTTTTTTTTTTGTTGGTATTTCTGGGAATGGCTGAGAGACTTGAGACTTAAATTTTTTTTTTTGCTTTTGCTTTGTAAATCGAGTCTTAGAGACTCGATTTCCATGTAGACGCCACGTGGAAAAAGTGCCAACTCAGACCCGATCAAAACATGAAAATCGACCCTCAAAAACTCGATTTATAGGTCCTAAATTGAGTCCCTTAAACTCAAGATGTTGTTAAAAAATATAGTTTGAAATTATTGCTTACTAATTATATTGTTTGAAAATTATGGCTAATTTACTACATTACCCTACTTGTACATAGTTAGTTAGAACAAGTATCAAAATATTGTACATAGACATAGTTGGAGTGTTGAATTGTAATATGTGTACTTTGTGGTTAGTTTGTTTGTTACTATTAACAGTACCACTTTGCTTAGTTCTCATTGAGACTAGCTTGGAGGTTGATTCCATCACTGGAAGCCTAATTCCCTCGAGGAACTACAACATTGAGCAAGTAAGAGAGTAATCTTTGAGGTTTCTTGTAGAAATACAAAAAGCAGCTAAAAAAATCAATTATTTTTTTCTTTTCTCATATATAAAAAGTTGCTAAAGCCTAAAAGTACTTTTTAAACCAATACCTTAAAACATTAGTCAACTATTAAAAAAAATCCCCAAGAAATACTAGTTGAGCCATATATTGGTGAATGCTATGTCTCACACAAGTCACACAATCACAGTCTGGCACCTTCCTGGGGGCGGGGAGGCGGCAAAGTCTACCGACGAGTTAATTCTTTTCCTAATTTAAGGGAAAATTACATTCTGTACTCGATGATAAATTACAGCAAAGTATATTATGCAGAGCAACTTACCCGGCAAGTTAAGGAAAGTAAATTCCAGACAGCTCAGAAAGTAGGAAAGTATTTCAAATGCCAAGGATACTTCACTGGCAGATTCTCACCTTCGTACATTGAGATTTCATATTTTCTTTGAGGCTAAAGTAAATTAACGCACGACAGCTTTAGGGAACTCCAAATGCCAAGTAAAGAATAAATATCCTTCAGATGAGCACCTTCGCAAAAAGTGATATGTCTTACACAAAAAAGAAAAGGTAAATTAAAACAGCTAGCTTCAAGTACTCCAAATGTCAAGTAAAGAATACTTCACCACTTTGAAGAAAAAATAAAAAGTAGGGAATACTTCACCAGCAGATAAAGATTATTTGCCTTACACGTGTAGAGGAAAAAAAAAGGACAGATACTTGCCTTAATTTTGAAACTTACTCAACTTTCACATTTGTCTATAAACTTGAATGTAGCTTAAGGGATATTTGATGTTACATTACATTGTAATATTATATTATTATAATCTTACATTAATGTAATCTCAATACAAGAATACAACATTACATTATTTAGGAAGGTGACAAGATTAAGGTAATGTGATATATTTTGTAATTTTATATTATGATAATGTTAGAGAAAATAAAATAAACCAAAAATTTTGATATCACATTATCGTAATGTGTATCACATCAAGGGCACATCAGAGCGAACCAAACGCCTCCTAAGACTACAACTCTACTTAATATCTCATTAATGGATGTGAATTTTGACAAATCCACAATTGTATTACATTTTCTTTTTATATCTTCCATACTTACAAAATTTTCAAAAGATCAAAATTTAATACCTATGTCATCAATCAAATATTTAAATTTCAAATTTCTGTAGTTTAAAATTATGTATAAAAATAAGCTTATAGATCAAATAGTAAACAACATGTGTGTTAAAAATATAAAGAACATACAATCCAACAGTTAGATTTTCAAAATATGTAGCTCTATTAATTTTTTTAGTAGGAGTTGTAGTTTTAGGTTACAACCAAGTTTGTAACCAAATTTTTTTCCTTTTAAAAATGCATTACACATTGTGCTAGGCTCTTATTAACATTTTTATTTTATATAGAATTGCTCACGTACAAAGAGCCACACTCTTTGTACAATTTTTGGGTATTTATACTATGTTTCTCTGCATAAAAACTTTATATAGGTTATATAGAAAGTCTGGATGTCATAATGTATATAATATAGTCTCATATATCGTGCTATATTTAATAGTGTATGCGTCTATCACGTATCTTAATTATCTTATAAGCTTTTGTGAAAATTTGTAGTAACTTAAAAAAATTTCAATTCATAATAATAGTTTTCATTATAATAATTTTTAAGTAACCACATGTGCCAAAATGTTATTATCATTATAATATAAAAAAAAGTTGAAAAAAAAAAAAAAAATCTATTTAGTACAATATCTATGTATATCCCAAAGCGTGTAACTAGCTCTTCCAGTTGAAAGTTGGCCTGGAGAATACAAACAAATAAAATGATCACTTGACGTATACGTATTTGGTTGATAGTTTGCTTGTTTGGGGCTCAAAGTTTAAAGTTTGAGGTTTTAGGATTTGAGTGATGCCAGGCAGTTTGGCTCCACCTAATGATTGTTTAAGTGCTTTTTATTTTTCATTTTTTGTTGATGAGTTTTGGTGTTATTTTTAAGTTTAATTTTTTACTTATCAATCTTAATTTATTTATTTATAAAAAGAATACTGGACATATATTGATAATAAATATAAAGTTCAACTTTTGTAGTTCATGCAATTTCCTTTATAGAACAGTTGTACCTGTGTTTACTCTTCCACTTCTATTGTAATTACCAAACATGTATTCTCAATTATGAATATTAAAAAATATAAGTTTCGCAATATAATGAAAGATAGTTTTCTAACGTTTGATTTTTGTATATTGAAATAAAAAATGTTTCAAAATTTTGTAAAAAATAAATAATATGATTTCACAATTTAAAGAATATTGACTTCAATTTTTAATAGATAATAAATGATTGAATAGGCATATATTAAGCAATCCTCCATCTTGGTCTGATGTCCATACTTCTCTTGTTAAACAAATCAAATCTCATGTTAAGACACTGCCTTGTCTTGGTATTCCCACTGTTGATGCTTTCAAAATCGTTGAAACCGATGCCTCTGACATTGGTGGTATTCTGAAACAGAGAGTTTCTCCTGAGTCACCTGAACAAATTGTTCGTTTTTATTCTGGAATCTGGAATAATGCACAGTTAAATTATAGTACTATTAAAAAGGAAATTTTATCTATAGTATTATGTATTTCAAAGTTTCAAAGTGATTTGTTAAACCAAAAATTTTTGTTACGAATTGATTGCAAAAGTGCTAAGTATGTTATTGAAAAAGATGTTGAAAATATTGCTTCAAAACACATTTTTGCCAGATGGCAAGCTATTTTAAGTGTTTTTGATTTTGATATTGAATATATTAAAGGATCTCAAAATTCCATCCCTGATTTCCTTACACGTGAATTTCTGCAGTATTCCAATGGCAAGTAGAAGGTCGAAAGACAAGACACCTGCCACTGTTAATCCAACTGTTAAAACAGAACCTGTTCCCTCTTTGGATATTGTTAACCGTTTCACCTCACTAGGTACTATCCCTAAGCCCAATTACTCCTCTGTTCTTGCTTCTTGTTATGATCCTTATGCTATTACCCCTGTTAACCGACCTATTAAGACTGTTTTCCCTAGAAGTTCCAACATTCCTCAATACATCAAGAAACAATATTTTCAAAACATGTTTTATATTGAACCTAACAGAGCCTCAATTTCTGATCCTCTCAAACTTGCTAAAAGCTATTTCCCTCCAAGATTTCACTGGATCCCTGAGCGTAAAGATAAGAATCTAAATTATTATTCTGATCTCTTGCGTAATGAGAAATCTATCATTATTAACACCATTTCTGACAAAATTGATACCTCCAAAATTATTTACCACAGTGTTTACATTGTCAATGTTATAACTGAAGAAAAATGGGGACCTTCCTTCAGTTTTACCAAAGCAATGTCCTCTTCTCCCATCCCCTATTCCTACTATGATTACATCACTACTTGGTCAAGATTTATGCTTCACCAGAATGAAAACATGTCTCACTCCTGGTTTGTTAACTTTGATAAAAATTTCATTGGATCTCTGCCTCTTTGGTTCATCCGCTGGTGGTCTCAATATGGCCCTCTTAGTGAAATATTTCCTGACACATTACTTAATGCTTTTGAATGTTTCAAGAAGTTTCATAAGGTTGATGCTCATGGTGCTAAGTTCCCTCCTTTGCTCCACTTTGTTAAACGTTTCAAGATACCTTGGATATTAAAATGGCAATATGAAAAAGATGGCGATATTCTCGCTAGACACTGGTATGTGAAATGGTGGGGTAAATTCCCTCATGCTCAGAAAATTATTGATACAATCTCCGGAGATTCTTCATCTCCAGCTGTTCTCCCTATTGCTAAGGATTGTTCACATCGCCAATCCCCTGTCTTTGAGGCACATGCTTCCTCTTCTAAGTCTGTTAAAGCATCTGCTAAACCTAGAAAAGTGAGTTCTCCTTTGGATGAAATCCGCAAGGACCCTGAAGCTCTCGATGCCCTCATTAATATGTTAAAAGTAGAAAGAGCTGGTTTGGATGATGAAAGGTCCTCTGAAGGTTCTGTTACAAAAGATCCTTACCACCCTTACAATGAAGAATGGTTTGGACATGATGAAGATGATGCTGATGACGTATTGAATTGTTAATTTTATTCTTCATGTATCTGGTACAACTTACTTGTGAGAATTTTTTTAGCAACTACTGCAAAACTATGTCACCAAATTTTGAGAGAACGTTTGGCTGGCACGTTACGTTTGACGTCTGCGTTTTTTCAGTTTTTTTTTTTTTTGTTATGCATTTCCAGCTTTTTTTTTTACTGTAGCGGCTACTGTTTAATGAACAGTAGCCGCAATAGTTGACTTTTCAACACAAATTTTATTGTTTACGGACCAACAAATTTCACTTTTCAGCAACTTTTTCATTAAAAATGGGTCCCACGATACTATTCACATATTTAAAAATTATTTTGCTACAGTGTTTTTCAGTTTTCAGTTTTCAATTTTCAGTTTTCAGTTTTCAGCTGTACCAAAACGGACCCGAGTATATCTATTTACTCTAGTTTTCATATATAGTTTATGTATAATATATATGGGTGTTTATGTATTATTATAACCACAAAATATATATATATATATATATATAGAGAGAGAGAGAGAGAGAGAGAGAGTCAAAAATATATATATATATATATATATATGTGTGTGTGTGTGTGTCTACTTCCTAAAACATTCACATTAACAATCTACAAATTTCCATATGAATTTGGAGGAAAATTCCCATAGAATAAAGTCCAAAGATTCCACCTTACTTTATTCTTATGCTATTGAGGAGATTATAAAAGGACGGGAGTTAGGAGAAGGAGGACACATTCACAAGTTGTTTTACTTTGAGAGAGGTTGAAGTGATTGTGCTCTCAAACCCAGCCAAGTTACCAGGTTTTTCACTTTCTTCCTTATGGTCGTTGCTATTTTTGAGTTTAAATTATTTCTTATCACCATATTATTTTCTATGTTCTTTATTGAATATTGCCAGTATAGCTCGAAACAAATGGTGTGTACATGTACATTTCAGCTTTGGTTGCTATCTACTTTTCTTTGTTGCTGAAGTTGTACATTTCAGCTTTAGTTTTCTAGTTTTTATTAAACCAAGCATTGCATGGACACAATTTTTTTTATTTTTTTTTATTTCTTTGATAAGGCATGGACACAATTCTATTGTGCTACTTTTTTACATGATTCTCTTTTATATATATGTGTGTGTGTGCGCGCGCACGTGCGCACATGAGTACATACTTAAAACTTTTTAATTCTTAAAAGTACTTATAATTCCACTAAGGAATCTAATTAAAATTCTATTACTAAAATTTTATGTGAAACTTTTTATTTTTGAAGTCTTTAAAATAAAGTATAAATAGTAAGTGGTACTACTAAATTTTGTCATCAAAAGTTTCAAAATTTTAATTCTCGCCTTTATTATTATCTATTATTTTCTATTATTTTTCTTCCACACGGTTTTTCTTCTTGTTCTCTTTTTACTTTTTTGGTAACTTTTTTTTAAAAAAAAATTTTGGAAAGACAATTACAAACTTGAACCTTTTCCTCCCCCCATAGATCCCCGAACACTAAAATTTCGTTGTTTTGACTACTCTCTCTCTCAAATATAATGGTGAGCATATAGGTTGGATAAACAGTGCTTTTTTTTTTAATGTGAGAATTATCAAGTTGTTTTGGATTACGAACGTGTTGCGTGGATGCATTCTTTGTTTTATAAGGGATGGGCACTTGATTGATAGAATTTATTTGTTGCTGAATATCCTAATAATAGCTATATATAAGAAAAGTTTGGGTTTTAATTTTTTAACTCATCAGGGTTTTGAAACGTTTGGGTTTCATACATTTTCTTTTGGTATAGGTATTTAAAAAATGTCGGACCAATCTCCAAAACAAACAAAGTCGGAGCAAGCTCAAGTGAGAAACAAAATAACGGAAGTACTCCTTCCGAAGGATAATGCTTCAAGTCCGGGTACGGATCCATTCTAACTCTTCTTCTCCATGCCGATCGATATTGTCACATCTAGTTATATTCTTTGATTGTTATTTTATTTTTATTTTCACATCTACTTATTGTCTTTGATTATTTTTTGGATTAAATGATATAGATATGGTTTGATTTTGTGCAAAAGTGCTTTAGACAGATTGATTTGGTTAAATATTTATATGTTCATTTTTTAGATAACTGAGCTCACATCATTCGTAAGATATCTCCTCAGAAAAACAAAAAACTCATGTTAACATATATTGGTTGCTTTGGTATTGCTTTGGCCTTTTCAAATCTAAATGGAATGGCTTTAAGATAAAATTTTAAAATTTAAAAGCATTTGGGACTGATTTAGGATATAAAAGATTTATCAGGTTCGGGTTTGACAGCGTTTTCTCCATCCTAAACCTAACTAACCAAACTTTTAAGTATTATTTTACGTTGGCAGTATATCCTTGAGATTCACAAGTCAATTAAAAATCACAAATTAAAAATAATAATTTTACTAATATCGTCAAAATTGGATAATAAAATACATGATATAAATAAAAGAAAAAAAAATCACTGTAAGTTATATAGTAATAAAATTTTAACTGCATGTGGTATTTTAAATTCTTGAAGCTTTGTTGATAAAATTTCACCATTGTTTTTATATATTACTAGCTTGAGGAGGCAGTTTCTCAAAAAAAAAAAAAAAAAAGCTTGAGGAGGCTGTTGTGAATACTACTCTTAGAGTAAGATAAATTGGCTGCTTTAGTACTGCTTTGGGTTTTTCAAATATAAAGGAATGGCTTTAAGATAAAAATTGTAAAATTTAAACGTATTTGGGATTGATTTAGGATATAAATGATTTAAACTTTTATTATTTTACATTTGTAGTCAAATGTAAAATTTAGCATGCTATGTCAAAACGCTAACATGACTGATGAGTGATGACCAAATTTAAAAAATATATATTCATGCCAAATAGTCTGCCACATCAGCATAAACATTAAAAATATAATTAAATTTTTATTTATTTTTTAAAATAATGCTAGAGACTCAAACTTTTTTATAAAATATTTTATAAACAGCTGATGTGGTCAGTGATTATTAATAAATAAAAAAGTGATGTTAATAGTAAGGCTAAATGAAAGCCAATGAAAAGTTACTCACAATAACAGTTTGTAAAAATATTGTAAAATAGTTTGTGCACGCATTACCTTTTTCAAAACTCCCTCTCGTGCAGGCAGTCTCTTCTTCTATTTCTCAACCATTTTCACTTTCATCTCTTTCTTCGCTGTGAAGAGTAAGCAAGCGTCTATCTAAAACAAAAATTTAAAAGTAAAATCGGAACCAAGTCATACGATGACCACCATTGATGTACAAGAACCCCACTCTCTCTAAGTGAATAAAAATGATCCAAGTACCGAGCATTAAGTCTTCTGATACTTGACACTACTCTCACCATGACATCTCTGCTGACTCTGCATCTATTGTAATGACCAATGACACTCAACAAAGATATCATCAATCAAACAAATGGCTCCCATCTCAATCAACCTTAAAATCAAATGAAACTTAGTCCCTTCCACATCCATGTCATCACCATGATATCTCTCCAAAATCGTCCTCTTCAACCAGATGGCAAAATTTAAATAAAATCCCTGAATCTTATCCACATCGCCCATATAACTCTTGGAGGTCTGCGCAGTGTGCAGGTTGAATCTTCCTCATTTCCCTTAATTACCTTTCTCCACAACTTTCTTACTTGGATCTCAAAGAACAACACGTCTTAGGGATTTTGATCTTATCTTATCTCAATGAATGAAAGAACAAAGCTTGCACGTGAGGTTTCTAATTTATCTGTTATTATTATTACGGATATTTTTTTAATAAGTTTACGCTGACATGGTAGTTGAAAATCATTTATTATTTATTATTTTTGCTAAAATGCATATTGTACTATCTAAATTTGACTGAAATTTATGGTAGTTCTCTAATTTTGTTTTGTTTTGTTTTTTTCAATTGAGTTCTCTAAATTTGAAATTTATTCAATTTAGGTATTCTGTCTAATTTTTTTTTTTAAATGCCTTAAAAATTTTTATTTTTCACTTGAAAAAAATCTATAAAATTAATTTAAAAAATTTATGTAATTTTTTTTTTCAAAAAATCTTTTTTCATTAGTTAACTTCATACTTAAAGACAATTTTTATTTTAACAAAATTAGACAAAAGGCTTAAATTGAATAACTTTGAAATTTATATGATTCAATTGAATGAAAGTAAGTTAAAAGATTGAAATAAATTTTAGTTAAATTTAGAATGTGCACTTTGCATTTTAGCTTTTTTTTTTTTTTTTTTTTTTAAATTTTGGTCATTAACCATGTCAACAATTTCTATCCAACACTTAACAGTATAGATCATTTTCATACAATACTAAAAGATTAGAAGCTAAACTAACACATTTGAAACATTAGAGACCAAATTGAAACATAAAGTTAATGTAAGAGACAAAACTCATAATTTACTCTCGGTTAAATTGTTGAAATATTACATTATACAAAGTTTAAAATATCCTCAACTAAATATAAAATGTCTAAAATATCCTCTAGCTCGGCTAAACTTAACCCAGGTAAACACAACCTGAGTAAATCTCTTGAAACGTCCATATAGTCGTTCTCTTGAAACCAAAACCCCAATAAACCAAAATCTAGATTATATAACAAAAATTATGAAAAAAAAAAAAAAAAGACAACCCAAAACCAAAATTAAAATAAAAGGCAAGGACTTGAAAAAAAAAAAAATCAATATGAACATTCTCATTTCGCCTCCTTTTAAGAGCATTGACACCCAAATTATAAATTTATAGCATCAAAACCATAAAAGTGTGCATTATCTAAAACTCTAATTTAAAAAATATTTACAATTGTGTTACAGTACCATCTTATAAATAATATGGTACTGTAGCAAAATGGTATTTAAAAAAAAATATTTTATTGGGTTTTGGTTTTATTTGAGTATTGGGTTATATTATTTTATTGTGTAGATAGATTATTTTAATGTGTTGTGTGGTAAAATATTGGAAATATTGTAAAATAGTATAGTATAATAGATAAAATAACTTTTGAAATCTAAAAATTGAATATTTTTTAGATACCGAATGTTAATGCTCTAATCCATTGTGATTTGAAACTTCAATCCACAATTTGGCCAGGTTTAGTACAAGTAATAATTCTAAACCATAAAAATAGAAAACTAACAAAATTTAAAGTAGTAAAAAATTCAAGTCAAGGACACATGAATCATTCTCCAACTAAAAAAAAAAAAAAAAAAAAAGAAGAAGTGAGAATGGCTGCCAGCCGTTCCCCTTAACCAAGAAGGTATTAAAATTGAAAAATTCTAGTGTCACACCCGATTACACAATTTTGTCCACAACTCGCCCATGTGGCGAGTTATGATTGGTGGAGGGGTGTCCCCACATGGACCCACCATCCCTCCTTTACTAACCACAACTCGCTACATAGGGGAGCTGTGGACAAAGTTGTGTAATTGAGTGTGGCACTAGAATTTCCCGTTAAAATTTACTTTTACCAAACTCTGTTACACGTTAGAAACACACACGTACGGAGGAGTTCATAATATCCCCCACTATCCAATATTCCTAAATCTTATGGCTAATTTGGGTAGAGCGGACAGAAGATAGTAGAGTAGAATTTGCTAGTAATTAGCTATAGATCGCACAATATTTTAGGAATCAAAAGATTATGTTAAAATTAACGGATAGAGTAATGGAATAAGTGGATTTGTTCTTTTTTAAAACATAGAGGGACATTGACCTGTTCCAAAAATTAGGAGGAAAATTGTAGACATGGCAAAACGGGTCAGACCCGTTTGACCCGACCCGTTTGACCCGCAACCCGTTTGACCTGCAACCCGTTTGACCCGTAACCCGTTTGACCCGTTTAAAAATGACCCGTTTTGACCCGTGACCCGTTTTGACCCGCGACCCGATTGACCCGACCCGAACCCGACCCGACCCGTCCGTTTTTTCACGTCTACCAACGTTGAGTAGATTGAGATTGAAGTGTAATTCTTATAAGATATTTACTTATTCTTCTTCACTTAATATGTTATGTACTCCATTATAGTTTATCATTCTTTACTTGCCACCTTCATTTTCTCTTCCTACTTTAAACATATCAAAAATTATACCAAGATTAGCTTCTAGAAAGCTGGAATAAGAGTTGCACCAAATTTAGGTATCAAGTGTTTAGTGGTAATTGGTAAGTGGTAATAGTATCACCAATGAAAATTTAATCACAGTTAAGGAACTTAGAAACAATTGACAAATTGCATCTATTTCCAAAAAAAAAAAAAAAAAAAACTTGTTTGAAAAATACGGGTCAACTCGACCCGTCCCGCGACCCGTTTGACCCGCGACCCGTTTGACCCGCAACCCGTTTGACCCGTTTAAAAATGACCCGTTTTGACCCGTGACCCGTTTTGACCCGCAACCCGATTGACCCGACCCGAACCCGACCCGACCCGCCCGTTTTGCCATGTCTAGAAAATTGTACAGTATCCCAAACATAAAAATGCTTTTCCCCAAAAAATAAATGTTGAATTATTTTGCTATCACTTAAAATAGTATAGAACATAATACAATTCATTTGCACTACAAGTAAAATACAAAATACAACACATTTGCACTAAAAATAGATACATCATATATTATCACCATGAGTGGTTGGTCTAGTAGTCATGGGCTTATTCCTAAGGGTTTGAGAGGTTGAGGTCCTAGATTCGAATCCCATAATAGGAAGCTTCTGGGTTCATGTTTTCGACTCATACTCACTAGCAACCTCGATGGGGCTGGGTGCACAGCTATTATTTATCCGGATCCCCTGCTCTTGCAAACCCGGGCCCAGCCAGTAGAGTGTCACTATAGTCACGCCTAAGTGGAAGATGCCAACTTAGGTCGCTCTCCTCTACCCATTTTTCATTCATTAAAAAAAAAAAAAAAAAATACATCATATATTTATTCAATACAGTACACAATAGGAAGAGAGTAATATAGCAAAATATAATTCTTATAAACCCATATTTAATTCAAATCTCCAATTAAATAAATTAAAGACTTTGGATAGATGTTTTTAGTTTTTTTTTTTTTTAATTTTTTTTTTTTTTTGTGTTAAATTAGATGCCTTTAGTTATGGACAAAAAAAACCTTAAACTTCATCGTTACAAATATGACAACTAATGATGCGGGATGCGGAAGCGTCAAAAAATAGAACATGTCTACTATTAGAAAAACAATAAACAAAACATTTTTGCTTCTAAAAAATAACCTCAAATCCACGAGGGTTCCTTGAATTCATAATGAGAAAGGATTCTAAAATCTACTAGAAAAACAATAGACAAAAGTCTGAATTTTTATTGATATTAATAATACTAGAAAAATGTTTACAAACTTAGATGTCTATTTAAAGGCCTTGTAAAACTTAACAGAAAAGAAAATATATTCTAAAATAACTTCTCATTAATACCTAACCATAATAGAAACCATATTTGACTTAAAAAACACCTAAAAACAGGGAAATAAATACCCTAAACCTAAAATAACAAAAATTACATAAAAATACCAAAATTAATGAATTTCAAAAATTAAGTTGTAGATTCTGTACTAATGTAAATGCAATAACAAAACTCAAAACAATAGAAGAGATAGCCTCATGAATAGTGTCTTACAATCCTTTATTAAGTGAATATCCTTTCAAATGATCCAACTATAACTTATAGTGAAATAATGGACAAATAGCCACTAAATGTTTTTGCATTTAGGAATGAAATGTGTTTAAGTGAAGGAAATGATGGAATTAAGTAGTCTTGTTTGGATGTTTTAAAATAAAGGAATGGAAAGAAATGCTAATGAATGGAATGTAAGTAACCTTGTTTAGGAATAACATAAAGGGAAAGACATAGAATTATTTTATGACAATATTACAATCAAACTCACATTTTAAAATAAATGACTGAATATATAGAGGTATTTTGGAAATTTTAGTAAAAAAAGTCATTAAATTTAATTTCATTCCCTCTAATTCCTTCCAATTTTTGGGAAATAAAAATTTGAGGTTTTAAATGAATAGAGAGAAATGAGTACTCATTCTTATCCATTCTATTCCCTTTTACTTAAACTCTCAAATAAGGGAATAGACTTTCCATTCTCCCCATTAAAACTCCCAAACAATGGAAGGGAATAATATTCTAAATTATTTTCTTCATTCATTTTCATTTCATTCTATTCCTTCCTCCCAAACGAGAGCTTAGAGTACATCATATGTTTATTCAATATAAAATAGAGAGTACCATACAAAATGTTATTCTTAAAAACACATATTATAATCTCCCATTAAATAAATTAATGATGAAAGATAGATGTGTTTAAGCTACTTTTATTTTTGAAGTAGATATCTCCAGTTATGAACAAATAAGAAATTACAGACAACCATCAAGTCCACCACAAATAAGGCAGCCAATGTAAGTGCACTAACAAACCATAAATATGGCAGCCAATATAAGTGCAATAACAAAACACAAAACAATAGAAGATATATATAGACTCGTGAGTAGTGTTTTACAAAACCTTATTTAGTGAATCCCCTTTCAAAGGATCCAACTCTCCCTTATAGTGAAATAACTATTTCTACATTTCTCGACCTTCACACTAGATTTTCCAACTCTATATTTTATCAACCTCAATAGTCATAGTGTTAAGTTATAGAAGAAACTAGTTTCTATACTAACGATATGCACATTGGTTCATATTTGAAATCACATAGTATATAATATCATTGTTCAATAACTAATATCTCATTCAAATAGTTGGTTCCTTTCACTAAGACTACACATGTTTAATTCAAGTATGAAAAGTGTAGAAAATTTCTAAATAAAACCAATTTAATAAAAATTTCTAACATGTTAGAAAGAATAACGAGGTGAGGACACAATTGTGAAAACAATATTATAATATGAAATAGGTCAACATGTAAAAAGAACTCAAATTTGTGACAGTTGCAAATAGACATCCATGTTTGAGAACAACCATTGACCTAGGATTTCAAGCTAAAGGGCCTGAAGTATAAGAAAAAAAAGTTATGACAGTTTTATTATATTATTTATTTGTCTTTTTTATCTTTGTTACTCACCCATGCCACAAACACACCCTTACTTACCCACTACCAATATTATGAATATTTTTGAGCAATCTAAACTCAAACTACCTTACCATTGATAATATCAAAAACACATTAAAAACATCCATATTTGAGAAGACAAAATTAACAAGCAATACCCAAACTTCTTAAATCCTAAACAGACCTAATCCAAAAGCCAAGCAAACCGTCATTTACAAAATCCACAAAGCCACAAACATAGACGCCAAAAAACAACATTATGAATTTATAATGCGCTACTAGCACACTTTTCCTAACTTAAAGATTAATGTGTTCTAATAACGTTGTTTGTATTTTTTAGAAATATGTGTAAGTAAAAAAATATGTAAAATACAAATAATGTTGTTTAAATACTGAAAACTATTGTTTTAGTTACACTACCAAATAGCCCCTTATTTCTTGAATCACTTCTGTCTATTGGTCTATTTGTGCATGTTCCTATTGTTGTCCCTACTACCAACAAACAGTTAAACAAATAAACATTATTTTATATTTTTTACAACCCCTACTCTACTCTACTCTATTCATTTCCCCCTCAATCTAAATAGGCCTTGAGAGACAGACTTACAAACACAATCACAAATTCACAGATCAATTATTCAATATATTCAATTCACAATCATCCTCAGCAAAAAAAAAAAAAAAAACCACAATCACATATTCACACAAACTATAAACGTATGAGGTGGAGAAAGAGCATAAGAGAAAAATCATATCATTATTAGGTTTTGAAAGAGAGAATAAATACTTGAAATTGGATGTTGAAGAGGCCTGCGTTGGCGACGTGGTCGGTGGGTTAGTGGCCGGTGGTGGTTGATGCTTGATTATCTCTGTCTCTCTATCTCTCTGGTTTCTCTCTCTTTTCTTTTCCTTTTTTTTTTTTTTTTAATTATTATTTTTATTTAAATTTGGAATTAGGTTAAACGGCTTATCTTTCCTTGTTAGGCTGGGGCTGCGCTGATATGTTCTTGAATGGAAGGGGGCCCAAATTCCCCAAACATGATTTTAATACCCAATTTATCTTTTTTTTTTTTTTTGGGTCAAGGTGGGCCCAGGCCCTCTTGGGCTCTCTTTGGGTCTGTCCCTGTTTGGGAATTACCAAATTGATCTCTCTAGTACGTTCCATCAATTGTTAGTGTTTGAAAATTCATTTTGAAAATAAGATTTAATATTTTTTCACTAAAATTAAAAACTAATTAAAAGCTTTCTTTTAATTAATCTCTTTTTATATTTATTTAAAAAAAGGCATTCAAATATTAACCATCCCCAGCAGCGTATAGCTGTGGGTGTGGTGGTCTTTGGCCATTATTCTTCTTCTTCTCTCTCTCTCTCATTCAAGTTTTCTCTCTCTGGAATAGCAGAGTCAAAAATAATTCTTTAGGGGATGTAATTACCATATTGTAACCTAGGCAAATTGTTGTCCCACATGGGAAAGAAAGACTTCCTTTTCAACCTTATAAGGGATGAGCAAGCGGGTGAAGAGGAAGTCTTTCTTTATTGTCTAGCCCTTGACCTTAGGTTACAATATAGTCTAGCTCTTGACCTTGAAGCAAAAATTGTCCCCACAATTATAAATGTATAAAATTATATATATATATATATATATGTATGTTATTTATTGTGAATAGAATCGTTACTATAAATTTAAAATGAATAAATATCACAAAATTATAAATAATTATCCTCAAAATAAAATTCATTTTAAAAGTAATTATTTAAAATGTAATCTCTTTGTATAAGATATATTTTATTGATAGGATCTTTGTATAATATTTAAATGGTTATAATAAACTAGAAAAAAAAAAAACATATATGTATTCTTTCGGACATGTTAGCATGTTAGCATTCCATTGACAATATATATTCTAGTCACACTCCATAATTAAAAATGTTTTAATTAGAATCATTTGATTTGGGATTGCTTTAATTGCACCGCTTTCAGCATTTCCTTTGGAATATTATCATTGAAATTTATTGTGCTTATAAATCAAAGTATCTACCGTAAGCCTTGAGAAAAAGTTTACATCACCCTGTGCTCAATAAGTTTACACACTATTTCTAACATTTGCTGAAAACTAACTGGATTAGTAAGAAATGAATAAAATTTGTAGATGCATTATTACATTATACATATAAACATTTTATACTAATTTATAACCTTTTATATTTTTTGTTTATTTATTTAAATATCATCATTTCACATAGGGTTAGAAACTTTGAAATTTGAGGGGGGTAAAATGTTATTTTTCTTACAAAATAATTGTAAATATAAATATCTGTATCAGTATGGCCTCCATATGTCTCTGCCATTGGTCTCTCTGAGTCTCCTTCTCAGAAAACCTCCCCCATCTTTAGGTTCTCTCTCTCAATGAAAGAATAACAAGAGGTTTCAGACCAAAGCCCATTCAGCACCCAGCTCAATCCGTCCAAATCAACTATAAAAAAAATGATAAGAAGATGGGCAAAGACAAACCCAAAAGCACAAGGGTCTAAAACACAAAATTGATAGTACGGAATGAATACCAAACCTCATATGTTAGATGCCCTATGTTCTAAAATCACAATGATTTTGTTTGCTTAATAAATTGGGATAAAAATTCTAAAGTGATTTTGTTTTTGGGTTTTATAGTGGCAACAGAAGAGCGACAGATAGATGATATAGTGCAAGATCTGATGGACAAGGAAGTGACAACAATTGTTCTGACTGGAGACGCTGGAGTAGGAAAAACACGGATGGCGAGCGAGATCAGCAAACGGGCAATGGAGGTGGGCATATGTTTTGGGACTATTTGGGTGTTTCCGAATCCAGGGGATCGTCTACAGGATTTCAGGCCTTATTGGGTGAGCATTGCCCATCAGTTGTCTTCACTTTCTACTGTTGAGGAGTGGGAAGATCATAGTACTGTCATTGATGAAAATATTACTGTCAATGAAGAAAAGAAGGCAACGGATGGTGAGACTGGGAAGTCGGGACTGCTTTCAAAGATGACGAAAAGGAGGCATCGGAGGATAGCCTGAAGGATGGGATATCTTGTAAGCTTAAAAAAATGAGATCTGACGAGCTTGCTTTGCTTGAGAAAATGGGATCTGGTGAGTTTAAGAAAATGATACTTGAGAAAAAGCGTCGTTTATCTGAGAAAAAGGATCGTGTGTCTGCTGAGATTACGAAAATGAAATCTGAAATGTCAGAGAAAGAGAAAGAGAAAATGAAACCTGAAATATCAGAGAAAGAGAAAGAAAAAGAGAAAGCTGAAAAAATGAAACCAGAAATATCAGAGAAAGAGATGGCGAAAATGAATTCTGAAATATCAGAAAATGAGAAAATGATATCCAAAATATCATCTGAAATATCAGAAACGGAGAAAATGATATCTAAATCAGAAGAACTGAAAATGACAATTAAAGAATGGACGTGTCTAGTAATTCTAGATGGTTTTCCTGAAGGGACGAAAGAAAATGAAATAATGAAATACTATGAACACATTAGACACATTATGCCGCCTTCTGATGATGATAATGTGTTTAAGTTTTTAATCACTAAAGTGACTGAGCCTGAGACAGGGAGCTACAAGAAAGTGTCTGAGCCTGAGACTAGGAGCAACAAGAAAGTGTTTAAGATTGAACCCTTGTCTGATGATGATTCTTCGTCTCTATTGGGGAACAAAGTCAAGGAAATGGATCAAGGCCATCCAGATTTTGAAACATTGTATAGAGAAATTGCTAAAAAGAGCAAGGGTGGTCTGCCAGATATTGAAACAATGTATAAGGAAATTGCTAAAAAGAGCGAGGGTCTGCCAGCTATAATCCTTATGATAGCAGCAGCCTTAACTCATATTGAAAAACATGATTTCGATTCGAGAGTTTGGATGTTGAAAGGTGCTCTGGATGAACCAGAATCCACGCTACTGGGCTATGTGTATGACATGTTGGCTTGCACTGATATGGCTTTGATCAATTGTTGTTGGCAAAGTAGGCAATTATTTCAGAAATTTGGAGGCATCAATTATGAAGAGTTGATAGCTTGCTGGATACTCGAAGGATATATTGGTGTTAATGATCAGTTTGACAAGGCATATGAAGAGGGACATTGTGTTTTGATGAAGCTTATAGATCGTGGCATACTGAAATTGCGCGTAGATGGTCTTGTTACCATGGAAGGACTAGCACTTACTGTTCTTGATGAGCATTGCCATGGTTGCCGGACGTCAAGCTTGGGATTTGCTAGTGTTCCTGATGATCATTGCCATGGTCGTGGGATATCAAGACTGGGGTTGGCTAATATTCTTGAGTATGGAAAGGAGCTAGGCATTGGGCGAGTTGCACCAGGGGAAGGCATGATAAAAACACCATACGGTCCTAAAAGTTGGAACAAAGTTTCCACACTCATGATAGATGGAAGTCGTTTCTCCGGGGAAGTCCTTGACACAATGTTTCTTCAGCCCATGAAGAATCTCCAAGTTCTTGCCATTTTCAATCCCAGATTCAGTTCACTACCCAGGTTTTTGTCTGAAAATACTAATCTTCGCTTGCTTTTGCTCAGGGGCTGTGATCAGTTGGATAACATTGATCAAATCAAAAACCATGAAAAGTTAATCGTTCTGGAGATATCTGGTGCTAGCTCCTTGAAGAACAATCTTCCAGATGATTTTTTCCTGAAGATGCAACAACTTGAAAGCCTCAACCTCTCTGCAGTCCCGTTTCAATCACTGCCTTCTTCACTTTCCAAGCTAACTAAACTACGTCGTCTCATCCTTAAAGAGTGTTCTGAATTGAAAATACTACCATACCTAAAACAAATACTACCAAACCAAAAACTTAAGGAAATACCACCAAACCAAAAACTTGCCAACCTTGAGGTCCTTGACCTTTCTGGTTCTACTTCTTTGGTAGAAATTAAAGACAAATGCTTAAATCTTGAGAAACTTCAAATGCTTGACCTTTCCCAAACCCAAATTAACCATTTGCCCATTCTGAAAGAACTTAAAACACTCACTCGGCTCATATTAAAAAACTGCAAATCCATAACCAGATTGTCCAAATTTGATTCGTTAGCTTCTCTCCATAATCTGGGTCTTTCTGGTTCTACTACACTGAAGCAAATCCATGATGATTCCTTTAAAAACAAAGGTGGCCTTAAAGTCCTTGATTTATCTGAATCTGGAATTGTTAGTTTACCTTCCAGTTTTACAAACCTTTCTACTCTTGAGTCATTTGATCTTTCTGGTGTCTCTAATTTGGTCAAAATCCCACCAAATACCTTTGGAGATATGGCGTGTCTTCGTAGTCTCAACCTCTCAAACACTAGAATTGAAGAACTGCCATCCATTTCCAAACTTGGGAACCTTCGTCAGCTCCTTCTAAGTAATTGCCTATTGAAAAAATTGCCAAAAACGAGAGGGCTTACTAAACTTGAGAAACTTGATCTTTCTAATGCCTCTAGTTTGGTTAAATTCGAAGACGAGTCCTTTGAACATTTGACTAACCTCTGCTATCTCAACTTCTCAAACACCCAAATTAAAAGTCTACCTTCTATAGCCAACCTCAAGAAGCTTTGCCAACTTTTGCTACAAAATTGTGAACACTTGTCTGAGTTGCCATCCTTGGATGCCCTTGAACAACTGGAGGAGCTTGATCTATCAGTAAAAGAAACAGAAAATAAATCCTCTCAATCTTCTCGAGAACCTTTGGTAGAGCCTTTGAAAGAAACTGAGACTAAGTCACCAGTAAAAGAAACGGAAAAGAAACCTTCTGATTCTTCTGGACCTTCGACAGAGCCTTTGAAAGAAACTGATGCTAAATCACCAGTAAAAGAAATGGAAAAGAAACCTTCCGAGTCTTCTGGAGAACCTTTGGCAGAGCCTTTGAAAGAAACCGAGGCTAAATCACCAGTAAAAGAAACAGAAAAGAAACCTTCCGAGTCTTCTGCAGAACCTTCCGCACCAGTAAAAGCAACAGAAAAGAAGCCCTCTGAGTCTTCTGGAGAACCTTCGGCAGAGCATTTGAAAGAAACCGAAGCTGCTAAATCACCAGCAAAAGAAACAGAAAAGAAGTCCTCTGAGTCCTCTAGAGAACCTTCGAAAGAAACTGAAGCTAAATTATCAGTAAAAGAAACAGAAAAGAAATCCTCTGGGTCTTCTGGAGAACCTTTGGCAGAGCCTTTGAAAGAAGTTGAAGCAAAATTCTTGGAGAAGATGGTCCACCTTAGGCTGCTCAACCTATCAGGAACAAAACTTAAGATTAAGATACCTCAAATGTCCAACCTCACCAGCCTCACCAACCTTACCGAGCTTTGCCTTGGAGGTTGTAAACTTTCAGAAACTTTTCCAAGATTGGAAACGTATACAAAGCTAAAGGTTTTGGATCTTTCAAAGACAGAAATTCAATCTTTACCATCACTTGAGAATCTCACCAATCTCCGTGGTTTAAAGTTAAGAGGTTGTAAAAAATTACAGCAACTACCAAATCTAAAGGCATTTAAAGATTTGGAGTCTCTTGATTTACAAGAGACTGGGGTCAAAGAATTTCCCTATTGGATCTCAGAGTTGACTCATTTGAAGCACCTTGATTTACCAGACTTAAATGATCTTAAAACACTTGATTGGGAGATGATAAAGAACTTACCAGAAGAGCTAAACTGGGATCATTGTGGCATCTTCAAGTTCAATGAAAAGAGGCCTTGCATGTCATTGAGTGGCACTGAATTTTTCCAATATTTGAAGGAAAATCCTGAGTTTTGGAAGACATATTTCGAAGAATTTAAATTCTCTGTTTGTGCTCTTCCGAAGGAAGGGAAAGATTCTAGGACAGAAAAGAAGAAAGACAAAGCTTCCATCCAAGAAAAGAAGGAAGACAAAGCTTCGAGCCCAGAAAATAAGGATGACAAAGCTTCTAGCCAAGAAAAGAAGGAAGACAAAGCTTCTAGCCGAGAAAAGAAGCAAGACAAAACTTCTAGCCAAGAAAAGAAGGAAGACAAAGCTTCAGGGCAAGAAAAGAAGGAAAACAAAGCTTCAGAACAAGAAAAGAAGGATAACAAAACTTCTAGCGAAGAAAAAAAGAAGGAAGACAAAACTTCTAGCGCAGAAAAGAAGGAAGACAAAGCTTCCTGTAAAGAAAAGAAGGAAGACAAAAGTAGAGATATCTGTTGGCATAGAGTTGACTCGAACTTCAGAAAAATCTATTTCCAAACTCATTCTTTTCCTGAAAATGTTAGTAAGTATTTGGAAATCATTGGATTTGACGAGTATCCTGGTGGTGTTGAGGATGTGCTCATGAAAGCCGAATATGTGTCTTTGATTGAAAATGACTTCTTTTACCAAAAAAGAAAAGAAAATGACTCCGTCAAAAGCTTATCAGATTTTGGTGTGGGCAATTTGAAAGCAATGAAGGGCTGTTGGTTGGAGAGGTGTAGCGAAATGAAGACAATATTTGGCAGAGAAGAGGCAGAAGTTGAAATGCAGAAAAATCTAAACATTCTATGGGCATCAAACCTTCCTGAATTGAAGAGAGTGTCCAGTGTGGAAACTGGGAGTCTCCCAACTCTAACAGAACTGTATTTAGATTGTTGCCCGATGCTTGAAGTTGTTTTTCCCTCTTCTCAGTTGCCAGAAAATCTTAAAATCCTTGAAGTCAAATTCTGTGATAAATTGGAGACTCTGTTTAGGCCCACTAAAGTAGAAGAGTATAGGCACAGTTTACAGAAGCTGCATTTGGTGGAACTGCCTAAGTTGACTAGCATGGGGTTGCTGGAGGGAAACAACATTAAGGAGAGATTCCCATTCTTGAAAGTAAAAATCAGGGAATGCCCGAATCTGCCGAACATAGGAACAGTTAAGGAGTTGGGAGGACCTGTGGAAAATTCTGAGATTATAGAGTATTGATTGAAGTGCCATATCTACGTGGCTTTTGGAAGGGTGGGATATGCAGGAAGTTTGGGAAGCGACCTCCTGGTGTGTGTGTGTGTGTGATAGGCAAGGTCTCTCAATATTTATCATGTGCATTTTGCCGCTAACAGGTAACTTTCGCTTTCTTATGGTCTCCCTGCGTGTTTATTATGTACACTACAGAATATGCATGTTTGCTCAGCCTTCTCTGTTTTTCAATTCTCCAAGTTCACTTTTCTTATATTTTTCTTGATGTGTGGTAGGCAATTTTTATAGGTTTTTCTCCCCTTAATAATTTAATAGTTACAATGATGAGGAATAAGAGATTTAAACACTAATTCTTTCAATATAGGAGAGCCATTGGATTGCTAAGTGCTTGACAACAAGTTATATAGTTGTTGCAAAAGTTGTCTATCACATATTGGATTTTTTGTTCTTTGTATTACAAAAGTTTTTGTATTGTAATGCTCCCAAAGAAAAAGATAAAAGAAAATATTTTATTAAATTAGGACCTTAAATAAATTAATTTTGGTATTAATTATTTATTAGGTTTCCCTTTATGTTTTTGTAATATCAAGAGCTTTATAGCTCAATTGATATCCTCCTGTTTAAAGTTCAAATCTCGACCACCGCACACCCTTGGTGCGATGGTCACTCCACAAGTATAAGTGCTTGTGGAGTGTGGGGGGCAAGGGCCAGGGTTTAAGTCTCTAGAAGGGAGCTTCACACACATATACACTTAGATTAGGCTAGAGTAGAATTCTATCTTGTATAAAAAATAAATAAATAAAAATAAAGTTCAAATCTCATTCTCTCAATATTATAAAAAGAATAATTTATTATTATTATTAAGGGTGTAGTTTAGAAAAATTAAGTTAATCAGCTTTTGTTAGTTTCTAAAATCATCAAATGAAAAGTATGCTATATAGGATTCTAGGGAGGAGTCTCAAAATTTACTAAGGATAATAGATCGTGGTTGAAACCTTGAAGCCAACATCAACCAAAGCATCCCCAAGGTAAGAAATTCTTACTAGTAATTCTAATCTCTTCAAATTTCCAAAATATAGAGTTTTAAAATTTGGGGATTTTCCAAAATTAGAGGGATTTTGGCCAATTGATTTTATTAAATGTGATACTTTGATGGATTTTGGTTTTTGGGTTTAGATCATTGACTCTAGGATATTAATAACTTCATTTTTTTAATGAGATTAGTTAATGAATTAGCCCTTAACATGAAATTATTATATATATATATATATATATATTCAAATTTTGATATGGTACATAAAAAGAAGATGTAGAAAAGAAAAAAGAAAGTTATAGAAAAATTGGGGGAAAATCTAGAAATTAAGGGTTTATATCAAAGCCCGCTCCCAGGCCATATTGTTGGGAGAAAGTACCGCTCACCTCTTGCCCAATTTGGTCCAATAAGCAATCTATCTTAAAGTACGTAATTTCTAAAATGTAGAAACTTTAAGAGGCAATTTCATATAGCTTCTCTCAAAAATTTTATGTCAAATTTTAAGACAATACTTTTTTCCAAAATTCCATAAGTAATATATTTTTGGTATTCTCTTAGTTGAGGTATTTAAGGAAAAAGTTCAAATTAGATCGAACATGCATACATTTTGGTTAATTGCTAAAGTTTGGGGTTAGTAAATTTGTTTGTATGTTTCATTATATTAGCTTGATCTTGAGTGTCATATCTTTGAAATTTGGTGATTTTAGTAAGGCTATTGGAGGTAAGTGACCTTCTCCTTATCTAGTGGTATTTTTACTTAACACACATTTAATAAAATAATTAATTGTTCCTTTTAGGAAATTATTGTTGATTTTTTAAAATAAGTTTGTTTAAAGGAAAAAAATAACATAATTTCCTTCCTTTTGAAATGATGGAAATTTTTTATTAAATTTATTTTCTCTTTCAAATGTCTACCTTCTTCAAAATTGAAATAAATATGTGAACTTTTTTGTGTAAAAAACCAATGGTTCAAAGGGAATAGCTATATAAAATTGTTTCTACTGTTGATTGAAATGTTATTATATATGATTTTGGATGTGACTACAATGAAAATTGATTTGTTTTATGAATTTGATCGACTACAGTTTGACTATACTTTGTACCCAACCAATGAGGTATGCATTGGTATTTTTGGCTTTTACAATAGCCTATATGTGATTCTAAGTCTAGTCACAGGTCTATTGCATGATCATAATTATAATTGTTTAGTATATGTAATATTTTATAACATTTGTATTATTTTTAAAGTTCGGTGAGTTTCTATATAATTGTCAATTCTTTCAGTAATGTAATTATTAGTTCTAAATAAATTTAATTATTGCTTCCAAAACTACTAATTAAGTTTTTTTTTTCTCTGACCAATGATGCTTTTATTCAACACTATATTTTTATCCAACTAGTTTAGGGCTTAAGGCTAGTGGCTACTTATTGAGCTCACTATTTTCTTTCTCTTTTGCAGATATTGGGGAGCAGCAAGCTTATTGAGCTATCGTTGAGTGTGATACGAGCTTAGTGCTAGTATCAATAAATGTTTCAGGTTGAAGTTTGAGTAACTCTTAAAATTTGTATTTGAGGAACTTCTACTTATGGTATGGAGTCTTGAAAAGAGTTTGGATTTATTTACTTAGCTATTAAAATTATCAGAGATGAACAGTTGTTTGTAATAATATTTAATTTGAATCATTTTTGGGAGTCTGTTCTTTAGGACAATTATAGTATTTAATAGGGTCTTTTATCTTGAAAGGTGAAGGACTATCTGGCCTTTTGCCCTTAATTTTTTTATTTAGCAATTTGCCCCTGTTTGCAAACTATATAGGGATATGCTCCTGTTTCGATACTCGATTACCTTAAAATCGAGTTTCTATGAAATACTCGATCTGTAGAAAATCGAGTTATGCCCGATCAAACTTTAAAAATAAAAAAAAAATAAAAATGCATAGAACTCGATTTTATGGAAATCGAGTTCAAAAACACCACTATAGGCTTTAAAACGTCACTATAGGGCTTAAAAACGCCACTATAGGACTCCAATAACACTTATAAAAAAATTTTGTAGGAAAACGCCGCTATAGAGCTTTAAAACGTCACTATGGGGCCTAAAAACGCCACTATAGGGCTTCCTGATACACTAAAAAAAATTTTGCAGGAAAAATCACACACGGATAGAATTTTTTTGCAAGAAAACGCCGCTATAGAGCTTTAAAACGTCACTGTAGGTCCTAAAAACGCCACTATAGGGCTTCCTGATACACTAAAAAAAAATTTGCAGGAAAAATCACACTTTTAAAAATATTTTTGCAGGAAAACGCCGCTATAGGGATTTAAAACGTCACTATAGGGCATAAAAACGCCACTATAGGGCTCCCACTTATAAAATTTTTTTTGCATGGAACTCGATTTTCTGATATTCGAGTTCCATGCAATTTTTTTTATATTTTTATATTTTTAAGTTTGATCGGGCATAACTCGATGTTCTACAAATTGAGTATTTTATTGAAACTCGATTTTAAGATAATCGAGTATCGAAACAGGGGCACGCCCCTATATAGTTTACAAACAAGGGCAAATTGCTAGATAAAAAAAAAAATAAGGGCAAAAGCCCAGATAGTCCGAAAGGTGAATCTTTTTGAGTGTGCTCATTATTACATGCCCAACCGTCACTTCTGAGTTTGAAAGGTGATCGTCATGACTTTAGAGCAATAGTTGTAACTTACATATATTTTTCTTCCAATTTGTTACTTTCCTTATTTTAGGTAACTACTTTTCTTTTTCACTCGCATCAAATTCATTTATAAACCCTATTTCAACAAATATAGGTAATTTGAACGGTGTTCCCCAAATATAGGTAATCACTGTAGATTAAATGTGTATGTATGGATAAGTTGATGGGGAAAGGTTTTGGGTGTTTGATCACCTATTTTCACTCCTTTACTCATTTTAGATAATTTGCTACCAATGCTCTTATTGACTCTCAATTACTGCTCAGTGCTCATCAATTGTATTGTTTTCCTTTTCATAATTTTATTTTGTTGTTGAAGAGTTAGATAAGACTTTAACTTCTAGGTTGCAATGTTGTTACTATTTACCAATCTTGTTTTTCCAAGTACTTAAAATTTTTTTTTTTTTTTTAGGTGATGGAATTTTTGAGCAAAGCGCTTGAAGCCCGAAAGAAAGTTCTAAATATGTTTTTGAAGGTGATGAAATCTTGGAGCAGGAAACCAGTTTCTTGATAATCTGAAAATAAAAACATATTATGCATTCATAGTTTGGTTCAATATTGAGAACCTGGTAGTGTTTGGTTCCAAGAGAAACAATCCAACTGAAAGTGTATCTTATTATTTTCCCCTCTAAACACATATATTTTGAACTTTTGAGTTCAGGATCGTTCCACGTTGAAAAGATAATTTGCATAGAAGATCCCAAATTGTTGGGTGTAAGGGGATAAAAACCTTTGTCCCACTTTGGCTTATTCAAATTTCAAATACTTTTCATAAATTGCATTGTTCTCCTTTCCATAGTTCAAATTTGTTGTTGTAAAGTTAGATAAAATTTAAGCTTCTTGGACCTTGGTTGTAATGTTGTTACTCTTTGTTGAAATAAAAGGACTGTTGATATCTATTATCATGACACGTTTTCTACAAGCCCGATTCAATCGAGCCCGATCTCGTTGTGGGTAAAATTTATGTATTGTATTATATTTTATTCTTTTAAGCATGACACAAGCTCATCATTAGAGATGATTCTGTGGACGACTAAATTTCTCAGTTCGAAATAAGTCAAACGAGTAAAAATAGTGTCACAAGTGCGAATTTGTATTGATGATTGTGTGGTATAATTCTCTGTGATTACAAAAGAGTGATCCTCTGATTTGATCTCCTTGCAAGACTTATTGATTTGGATTTGTGGTAATGTGATTGTGACTTGAACACAAAATATCCTTCAATTTGGTTGATGGATGGATCGAAGATTGTTGAGACAGAATTACAATGAATCTCTGGCTATGAGCTTGTTAGAAATCCTTTGTTCTTCACATTCTTTGCGTTCTTCGTGTGTTCTTCGTGTTCTTGGTGTGTTCTTCGTCTTTGAAGATTTGTGGTGGAAATTCTTCGGCGCTTTAGAGGCTTGAATCCGTTGAACTTCACTGATTTGTGGTTTGTGAGGTTTCTGGAGGCTTTTGAGCTTGATTCCAGTGAACTTTGATATGTAGGAATATGATTTGGATGATTCCTCTTTGAATGTTCTTCGATTTTGAAGGTTTGTGGTGGAAGTTCTTTGGTGCTTTAGAGGCTTGAATCCGTTGAACTTCACCAATTTGTGATTTGTTGATGTTTTCGGACACTTTAGGCTTGATTCTCGCAAACTTTTGGATCTAGGCAGATGATTTGGATGATTCTGCTTCGAATGTTCTTCGATTTTGAAGTTGAAGTTCTTGAAGTTGCTAGAGGCTTCGGGGCTTGATTCCAGCAGAGCTTCAGTACTTCTGAATCTTCTCTGATGCTGCTTATGCTTCAGATGGCTTGGTGCCCTTCAGATGGCTTGATGTCCTCCTAAATGCCTCAGGAAGGCTTCTATTTATAGGAGTTTTGGGGTGGATGAGCGACATGTGGCAGAGTTTGATTGGTGACACATGTCACAATCTGATTGGTCCGCTTGTGTCATTGCTTACACGTGCGAGGCTGCTTGAGTCATCGCTTACACGTGCGAGGTTGCTTGGGTCATCGCTTACACGAGCCGATGCATGATTGGTTCTTACATGACACTTGGCAAATTTCTGTTGGCTCTTGAACAGCAATAGTAAAACCTAGCAGCAGTATGTGGTGCTTTGTAATTGACTGTATTTTGTGGACTTGGTAGTGTGACGTGTCAGCTTGTGATAGGTCGGGAATTTTCCCTCTCTACAAATGCCCCCTCGAGACTCGTTCACACACACAGTTTTAGAGTGTGGTGTGAGAATGAGTTTCGAAAACAGATTTTTACACTTGGTTCTTCAAATGAAGTAATTGAAGGTGGTGGAGCTTTCAACAGGATGAAATAATTTCCGAGGAGTAGACCCACCCATATGAGAGGTTTTGTTGAGACCGAAAAGAGGCCTGCGAGTATTTGAATGTACCTGCATGACCAAGCCTTCTCAACAGAGGTTAAGTTGAAGTAACTTCAGAAGAGTGTTTTTGGATCGTTGGCGGCGATCACAGGGTGTAGAAGATGGGGAAGATGCGAGGATGGTGACTGGGTACAACATGCAGAGTCATGGGGCTAGCCTCGTGTTTTTAAGAACCGCTGGTGAAGTTATCTCAGAAGAGTATACTTCGGATTACGGCGAGGCCATGTGGGAAAGTGATTGAGTGCGCATGCGTCATTGTTTTACTCAGGTTAAGTTGAGGTAGTTTCAGAAGCTTATGGATTTTGGGGATGATAGTGTTGGTGGTGAAGAAGACGGGGATGAAGCAAAGCGAATGGATGAAACACACACCACCATGGTACTGGCCCTGTATGTTGCTTGGGGTCTGACAGTAAGTTATTGAATGTGCATGTGTAATGGGACCAAACCGACAGACATTAAGTTGAAGTAATTTCAGAAGAATACCTTCTGAAATACTTCAAGCTAGATTTAAGTTGGAGTAATTTTAGAAAATGTATTTTGAGGTACCAGCAACGATGACCTTTGAATCCCATAGTGGTGGGAACATGGAATAAGGCTCTGGTAACCATTTACCGGCTCCAAAGGCTGAACTCTGATGAGCTGGTGCCTTGAAGGTTGCCTCAAATGTTGGATGGAAGACAATTTGTAGGATACCCCAACACTTTTTACCACCTTCATTTACTGCTACTTGCTGGAAAAGCACAGAAAAATGAAAGATGGAGCCAACTTGTGATTCTTGTCTTAGAAACCAGCCAAGTTGCTGTTTGTTCCGAACCATTGCTTCTGCTGGAAGACCAAGCAATTGGAGAGAGACTATAGGAGACCTAAGGTTAGGAACAGGAGTCTCTGTTGGACTTAGACTTCCTGACCAACCAAATCCACGGAAGCATGGAAGGCCGATACAGACCTTGTTATGAATAATTTTATGGACAAAGGTGGTCGTTAAGTGGAGAAACAAAATTTGTTTGGATCTCAAAACTACAATGATGTTGTGAAGAGGGTTTCTGCCGAACCATGAGAGGGTTGATTTCAAACTGATTATGAAGCAATATTGGTTGCTAAATGTCGAGAATGATGAAGTCATAGTCAGAAATGGCTGTGAGAAGGAGGACTTGAAAATTTGAAAGAAGCAAATCTTCATTTCATGACTCAGTGTGTTTTTCTGGATGAGTTCTTGATGAATTCAGCCCTTCTATTTATAGTGGAGAGATGAAGAATGGTGGATGGATAGTTAAGAATGGCGGATGTGAATTTTTGGTGAGACCGGTGGATGAGAATGGTAGATGAGAGACCAGTAGAGAACGAGAACGGTAGGTGAGAGAGATGAAGAATGGTAGGTTGGAATGTTTGGCACCAAAAGGGGAATGGTGGGTTGGATGGGTGACCTGATGTAATTTCAAGTTCGAGACACACTTGTGAGAGTCCATCTGTATTTTGAAAGGGAAGCCCTGATGGAGTCTAGAGAATAACCTTGAGAGGGTCCAGACCAAGTGGATGAATCTCAAATTTTGATATTGAGCGCTTTAGTTTTTGGACATTGTCAGTGCTTCGGAGATGTGAGTTAGATTGATGATTTCCAAGTCACGAGAAACTATGCAAGACAAGTCTGGCTCGAAAATCTTGACTTTGGGTTGATTTCAACACAAAAGACAACTATCTTGGAATTGAGTTATTTGTGCAATTTTCGAGTCTCAAATGATGGAACGGACTCCAAAATTGGAATGTACGCGAAAAATTGAGCAAGATAGGTCCATCTTAAAAATTTTGACTTTCGGTCAACATTTACGCAAAAGTCAACTTTTTGGAAATTGGACGTTAGCACAATTTCCGAGTTTCGAATGGAGAAACGGATCTCAAAATCGGAATGTACTCGAAAAACTGAGTGGGACAGGCCCCTTTTGAATATTTTGACTTTTTAGTCAAAGTCAAAGGTCAAACTTGGTCAAGGTATTTTTTTTTTTTTTATCTCTGTTTTTTTTTTAGTCGGTTCGGACCGGGTCAGATTTTCGGGTCAAACCGGTCCGGTCTGGTCAAACGGGTCAGGACGTGGACAGTGACGTCATCCATGACGTCATAAAAGCACGTGGAGCGTGTACGCGCCAGGCGCGTGCAAGCGCGTGAGGAGACCCCGGCGCGTGTGAGCGCGTGAAGGAAGGGGTGGCGCGTGGAGGCGCGTGAGGGAGAGCCGGACTTTCTGGTGGCGCGTGGAGGCGCGTGGCTAATCGTTTGGGCCTGAAATTTCTGGGTTTTGCAGATTTGAGGCCGTAGAATCTGCTGGTATTGTCTGTTTTCTGAAATTGTGAACAGATTTTCACAGATTCGAGAAATTAAACAGTTGGTTACCGCGAGCTTGTGGCGGCGCGTGGTAGCTCCGTTGGTGATGATCTTTCTGGGTTTTGTAGATCGAGGGCCGATGGATCTAGTGGTGTCATTTGTTTTGTAAAAACTCCCTCGGATTTGTGCAGATTAAATGAGAAACCTACGGGACGTTGGGAGTTTTTTTTTTTTTTGCTGCTGCTCGTGGCCAACAATCTGAACATAGATTTTTCAGCTTTAGGCATGTCGAAGGTTGTAGAAGACTTCTTGTGAGTTTGAATTTTGTAAAATCCTGTCAGAAGTTTTAGAAATCTAGAAGAGGAGACGGCTGGCATTGCAGGAATTGTTGCCATTTTGGTCTGCTTTGGCGGTGGCCATCCTGACATTGTTTGACAATGGTTAATCTGCAATTGCTTCTGCATTCAAGGTTGGTGCAGTTTTCTTTGACTATGAGTGCATGAGTTGCAAAGTCTGACTTTGAACTCCACAAACCTCTCTATATAAGGCCATCCGGGCATGAACTAAATTACACAAGCAGAGTTTCTGTGAGTAACATAATACTCTGAAGTGTAGAGAATTTATGCATTCTCTTCTTTTTCTTTTCCCCTTTTTTTTTTTTTTTTTTTTTAAACATACTCAGTTTGTACTAACTTTTTTTTTTTTTAACAGGCTAGAGATTACAATTGAAGCTCTCTCTTTCTCTGATTTTTTTTTTTTTTTTTTAATTTATTTAGACGTGCTGTGAGATTTTCTTCTAACAAGTTTTTTTTTTTTTTTTTTGTTGCTTGTTTTTGTCATGTAGCATGCTTTCTTTGGCAATTAAGCCGCACCAACACTTGTCTTTTCAACGCAGCCATCTCATGAGTTTTTGCAACATAGCCACATCAAGAGTCTTTTCCATGAAGATATGCCAGCATTTGTCTTTGTACTGAAGCCATGCCAACATTCATTTTTGCCATGAAGCAATATTTGCACTTACATATGTCATGAAGTCGCACCACCATTTGCACTGAAGCCGTGTCAACCTCCATCTTTACCATGTCAACACTCATCTCAGCCATGAAGCCGTGCCAACCTCCATCTTTGCCATGAAGTCATGCCAACACTTCATTCGCACCGAAGCTGTGCCAACGCTCATCTTTGTCATGAAGCCACGACAACACTCCACACTAGCACTTGTACTCACATTTGAAGTTGCACCCATATTTGCCTTTATAATAAAGCTACAACAACATCAATTTTTAGAGGCAACATAGCTCAGACATCGAGGTGCATAGCACTGTAGCTAGACATCAAGATTTCAAAGATGCCAACAAGACGTTGAAGATGCAAGGAAAGGCCAACAAAACCTTGAAGATGAGGGGAAGAATGATGCCAATACTTTGAAGATGTCAGAACATGCCACCAAGAATTCGACACTGCATGAACATGCCCATAGAGGAGAGATGATGCAACACCGACTTCGGATATATAATCTATCATCATTCTGGAGGAAGTTGACGTCATCCAAATTTCAGAGACATGATGTAAAACGACACCACTCAGAAGGGAGATGATGTGGTTCAAATTTCAGATCTATGAAGTGGCACAACCTAGAAGAGAGACGATGTAGCTTAGACTTGCAAGGTACAAGAAGATGCCCCCAGGAGATAAGTGATGCAAAGTATACTTCAGAAACGTAGGAGAATGTCCATAGAAAATGAGCAATGCCATGCAGACTTTATTTCTTGCAAAAGAGGTTGAAGATTTTATTTTGCTCTATAACCAAGAATCAACTCATGCTTATCATCATTTCAAGGAAAGCTAAGCAACGTCAACTCCTTACAGTCTTCATCTTTGACTACAACGGTCTTTGATCATCCTATCAAGCAATCGACTATCTTTAAGCAATGCCTTACCAACTAAAGGAGCCTTTAAAAGCGTATTGACAACCGTTGCAAGATTCTTCAGACTGACAATCCTTCTTCTTTTCATGTGACTGAACTTAGTGACAAGCACAAAGCTGCCTACGTACCCCGGAGAGGGATCAAGTCATCACGTAGTTCAACATAATTTTTTTTTTTTTTTTTCTTTGATATTTTCTTTTTGATATTTTCTTTTTTGGATGATTTCTTTGTTGTTGTTGTTGTTTTTTTTTTTTTTTTTTTTTTTTTTTTTTTTTTTTTTAATTTGATAACCTTTTTTTTTTAGTGCGTGACTGAACTTAGTAAAATACTAAGTTGCCTACGTACCCTTGAAAGGGATCAAGTCATAACGTAGTTCAAAATATATATATTTTTTTTGTTTTGCTTTGTTTTGTTTTTTTTTTTTTTGGTTGTTTTTTGCAAAAAAGGGGGGCTCAGTGTGTAATAATGGGTATCACCACTGATCGAACCCGAGACCTCTCAAGGGCGAATTGGGCATCCAACCACTACGCCACACTAGCAATTGGTGACATAGAGTGGGATTAATTCCTTCTTATTGGTACGCTTTCAGAGGTAATGGAAAGACATCATGTACTCTTGCAACGTTACAGTGGGCAATTTAAACTCTTACCAAGGAGCAATCCTCAATTTTCAAGCATAGAAGCGTTTGAGGAACTTCCCATTGATGGGGCCGATCCTTACACCATCATTATCAATCAACTTGTAAGCTCCATTGGTGTAGACTTCTTGCACAACATAAGGTCCATCCCATTTTGAAGTGAACTTATTGCCTGTACGATGAGTTGTGATGATAGGTCTTCGAACGGCAAGGACTAAATCACCAACTTGGAATGATCGTGGTTTAACTCTTTTATTAAAGGCGCTTGAAAGACGAGCTTGATAGCACTCAAGGCATTGTTGGGCCTCGAGCCTTTTCTCATCAAGTGCCTCTAATTCTTGCAATCTGAGCTTGGCATTTTCTTCTCCAGTCAATCCTTCTTGAATGGCAATTCGTAATGATGGAATTTGACGTTCCAAAGGAAGGACCGCTTCCACTCCATAGACAAGAGAATATGGTGTTGCTTGAGTAGGCGTTCGAAATGTTGTTCGATATGCCCATAATGCTTCTCCGATTCTTTCATGCCAGTCCCTCTTTGTTTTGGATACCACCTTCTTTAACAAACTACCAAGCGTTTTGTTGAATGCTTCAGCTAGTCCATTTGCCGGGGCATTATACATGGAGGAGTTGTATTGTTTAAACTCAAACTTCTCACATAATTCCGTCATCAACCTATTGTAGAACGGCTTTCCATTATCAGTTATGATATACCGCGGGACACCATACCGATAGATCAAATGAGTTCGAATGAAATTGACCACCGTCTCTTTTTTCACTTCCCTAAGGGGCACAGCTTCCGCCCATTTTGAAAAGTAATCAGTTGCAGCCAAGATGTATAAATGGCCACCGGATGACTTTGGTAACGGTCCTATTGCATCAAGCCCCCACGCATCAAAAGGCCAAGAAGCTACAGTTGGGTGTAGAGGTTCTGGCGGCTGGTGGATGAAGTTTGCATGATACTGACAAGCTTCACATTTCTTAGCGCACTCCATGGAATCTTGCACCATTGTAGGCCAATAGTAACCCATTCGTTTGATCCTATAATGTAACTTAGGACCTGACTGATGTGCGCCGCATATCCCTGAGTGAGCCTCCTCTAAGGCTTGTTTAGCCTCCTCCTCTCCTAAGCAACGAAGAAACAATCCATCAAATGAACGGCGGTAGAGAGTGTCTTTATAGTAAATGAATCGAGCAGCCCTTCGCCGAACTTCACTCCTGTGGCGTTTATCATCCGGGAGTCTTCCATGTTGAAGGTATTCAATGATCGCTTGTCGCCAATCTTCTTTGTCAACAAGGCATACCGAAATGATGTTGGCTTGCTCTTCTTCTTCTTCTTCGATTACGAGAGGTACCACCCAGCTTTGAGAAATAGCAACTTTGGTGATCTCTTCTTTGGATAATGCCAAGGCAGTAGCCAAATTAGCTAAGGCATCGGCCTGTCTATTCTCCTTCCTTGGTATATGCTCCAATGTGATGGCCTCAAAATTTGTCAGCAATTTCTTCGCATATTTGCAATAGGGGATGAGGTCTTCCTTCTTGACGTCATACTGCTCCAAGACTTGGTTGATAATTAATTTGGAATCCCCAAAGATCTCAAGTTGCGATATGCTCATCTCAATGGCCATTTGTAGACCAATAATCAATGCTTGATATTCGGCTACGTTGTTAGAGCAAAGTTCGCTTAATGAGAACGAGTACAGAAGTATTTGCCGTTGTGGAGAAACAAACACTACACCTGCCCCCGCTCCTTCTCGACGTGCAGCCCCATCGAAAAACATCATCCATGGTGGCATTACCTCAATGTAAAACACGTCTTCATCTGGAAAATCATCGAAAAATTCCCAATCGGATGGAACTGGATGGTCAGCTAAGAAATCTGCCAATGCTTGTCCTTTGATAGCTTTTTGTGGAACATATGCAAGGTCATATTGTTGTAGCAAGACCGCCCATCGAGCTATACGACCCGAAACCACTGGCCTAGAAAGAACGTACTTAATTGGGTCCGCTTTTGCTATCAAACGAACCGTGTATGCTTGCATGTAGTGCTCCAGTTTATCTATAGCAAAGAAAAGAGCAAGACACATCTTTTCAATAGGAGAATAATTTAATTCAGCCCCATTGAGGGTTCGACTTAAATAATAAAGGGCTCTTTCTTTCCCCTCTTCATTTTCTTGCGCCATAAGAGCACCCAGAGACTTTTCTTGTGCCGCAATGTACAACACTAGAGACTTTCCTGGAATAGGAGCACCCAAAACTGGAGGATTAAGCAAGTAACTTTTGATGCATGTAAAAGCATTGCTACAAGCATCATCCCATTCAAAGTGCACATCCTTCTTCATCAATCTATTGAAAGGTTGGCATCGACCAGCCAAGTTCGAGATAAATCGTCGTATGTAGGCTAGTTTTCCTTGCAAGCCTCTAAGTTCTCGCAGATTCTTGGGCTCTGGCATTTTCTGGATAGCTTCAATTTTGGACTGGTCAATTTCAATACCGCGGTGCCTCACAATGAAACCAAGAAATTTCCCCGATGTTACGCCAAAGGCGCATTTGCGTGGGTTCATTTTAAGCTAATATTTTCTCAAGCGGTTGAACACAGATCGTAGATCTATCAGATGGTCTTCCCTCCTTTTTGTTTTAATCACCAGATCATCGACATAACACTCCACGTATTTGTGAAGTACATTATCAAAGATCTTTTGCATGGCCCGTTGATAAGTAGCACCAGCGTTCTTTAGTCCAAAAGGCATTACTTTGTAACAGTAAATGCCCTTAGGGGTACAAAAAGCTGTGAGCTCTTCATCCTTAGGATTCATTCGAATTTGGTTGTAGCCTGAAGAACCATCCATGAAAGATAAAGCTTCATGACCAGTAGTGGCGTCAACTATGACCTCAGTGATGGGTAATGGAAAATCATCATTGGGACATGCACTGTTCAAATTACGGAAGTCAACGCACACCCGGATTTGTCCATTCTTCTTTTTGACAGGGACGATGTTAGCGATCCATTTCGGGTACTGCACTTCACGAATGAAGCCCGCCTCGATTAGCTTATTGACCTCAGTTTCTATTTGAGGGATAAGTTCCGACCGAAAGCGTCTTTGGGCTTGTTTAACTGGGCGCACGCCTTTCTTTACTGCCAAATGGTGTAAAGCAATATTTGGATTGAGCCCGGGCATTTCCTTGTAAGTCCAAGCAAACACATCTTTGTATTCTACTAGGAGCTTGAGGTACCCCTCTTCTTCTTCAGGGGAGAGAAGCGTACTGATGAAAGTTGGCTGGGGTTTTTCAGTAGTTCCTAAATTGACCTCTTTAAGTTCATCAATTGTAGCTTGTCCTCCATCTTCCAAGGCTGGAGGAGCTTCATCAACCTCTTCAGCTTCATCATCTGAAAGCGTATCCTCTTCTATTGTAATATGAAACGAGGATGATACCTCTTCAATTTGCTTTTTGTGGGCGAGTGACTGACTTGTGTGTACAATCGTTTGTCTTTTGACTTTGAGCGGTCCTTCAGTGCTGATATCTAAGGTAAAGTTACGTTTCATGCGTGAAGGAATGCTACTGCAGATCTCATCATTAGCTTTCTTCTCCCCTTGAACCTCAAAGTTTATTGAATTTTGAGAATGACTATCAACAGGCCTTTTTGTTGCCCCACATCTATCAAAGACTAATTTATAAGCAAGAGTGTCATGATTTTGTGTTAAGCAAGTTGTATTTAACCTGTCAAACACTGTAACTCGTGATGATGAGGCCTCGATGCGATCAAACACTGAGACACGCGATGAAGAGTGATCTTTTCTTTGATTCGAACTTTTGCCGACCTCCACTATTATGTATTGGGAACTTAAAGCATTGGTTCTCCTTTTGATCCATATCTGAGCTGGTTGTTTTGGAGTATAACCTAATCCGGTCTTTGGGATAGGAATCTTATGCCCTTCAAGCCGCATTTTCCTTTGTGTCTTGCTAAGGCCATGCATCTTTTCTCCGATGGCTTCTGGAATTAGTTTCCCTAAGTCTCCTTGTTTTGAGAAATCGTAGCCTGCTTTGGCTAACAGCCTATATGCCTTTGGGTCAAACCATTCTTTCGTCCGCTCGCTTGGTAGAATATCATGCTCTGTCAGATTTTGTGAAGACCTCATGAATCCATTTAGTAGCTTTGAGGGCAAAAGATTTGTGGATGAAGTTAAAGGCATGACATGATTTTCTTTCAATATGGCTACATCCTCCATTGTAAGCTTTGCAGGAGGCTTTTCCATGGCTTCTGTAGATTGAAGGCATTCCACAAATGGTGACTGTCCATTCTTGCGGCATGATAATGGTACATAACGGAGGAATGGAGGGTTATTGAAAGGTGTTGAAATTTCAACTCTTATTGAATTACTGGTAGATTCAATAGAAAGATCATTCCCGCATTCTGGACCTTTCTTTGAGGAAGGATTATCCTTTTCAGTGATGAATCTAACATGCCTCTTTTCACTCTGCTTGCTTTCCATAGACGGGATCTCAACTGGGAAAACTTCACTAGCAATGTTATCTTCTACATAAAATTTTGCGTCAGCATAGTGAGCTTCAATCTCAGCAAAAGGCTTTAAGTCGGCATTGACCTTCTTTATTCCACCTTGAAGATACTTGAAACATTGATGCAAAGTTGATGGCACTATTCCATTTTCATGGATCCATGGACGTCCTAACAACATGTTGCAAGTTGTCTTGGCATCGATGACATGGAACAAAATGTTACTTGTTAATTCTCCAATGATTAATTCCAAGTGTATCATGCCGATTGCGCGTTGTCCTCCTTGGTTAAAACCTTTAATGACCAAACGACTATGCGATAATTCCTCCATAGCAAGACCAAGTCGTCTCATCATCATTTTTGGTAGTATATTAACAGTTGAACCTCCATCAATGAGAATACGATCGATCTTTTGTTCACGAGTATAACCAGAGACATAAAGTGGATGATTGTGGGGTTTAGAGCCTAACAACAGATCCTCATCAGTGAAAGCTAAGTCTGGAGAACACGCGTAGCATTCCTCGGTTTGTTGAAGCGCGTTGGTAGGAGGAGTGTATATCTCCGGATTTTCAAGAGCTTAAGTGAGTGCTTCTTTGGATGAAATGGAGGATTGCAAGGGTTCAACTTCATCAACTCGAGATGGGAGTTCCTCCACAGATGGCAAAGTCTCATTTGGACCACCATGGTCAACATCCTCCCTTTCATCCTGAATTTCGCAACGAGAGACTGTGTGAACGGCCTCGGCTGAGTCATTTTGAAAGAATTTTCTGGGGAAGAATTCTTCCAATGTGATGAGATTTCGAAGTTTTTGGGTTTGTGCTGAATTGTCAGACATTTTTGTTCCCAGTCTTTCTTACCTTTTATCACTCCTTCTTCTTGACCAAGGCTGAATCTGGTTTTGTGCTTTTCTAGACTCTTGGGAAATCAAATGAAGAGGGAATGTACGTCTCTTCTTCCATCTCTTACGAGTAACCATCGTCCAGCCTTCTTCCTCATCTATTGTTGACCTTTTATCATCATTTGAATTAAAATCAGATGCCTTTTGTGAAAGCTGAACTTGAACAGGTTCTAGAGAACCAAATTGAACGAGAGTGGTATTTGCCCCTTGCTTAGTAGTTGGAGACATGCAACTAGATAACCCACAAGCAAAGGTTACAAGGTTTGACTGAGCAACATCATTAAAATCCAAGTCGATTTTCCTTTCCTTGGCGAGCTTCATGATGAGTTCTTTAAGAACAAAGCATTTTTGGATTGGATGGCTTATGATGCGATGGTATTTGCAATAGTTTGGGTTATCAACTTTTCCTATCTCTTCCGGTCGTTTGCATTCTGGCAATTCAATTAATTTCAACTTAAGCAGTTGTTCTAGCATTTCTGGCATATCGGTATCTAGGAAAGGATACACCTTTTGTTCCCATTCCTTAAGTGATGAGCATTGCGTCTCACGCTGTTGGCCTACCTCGGGCCTCCTCTCGTTGGTCTTTACATTTCTTGTCGAAATTTTGATTGGGGCAGGGTTGACATTCATTGAGTCTTTGACATTACTTTTCGGATTCCTGTCATTTTTCCTAATTTCCCGTCTTTCTTTCCTTTCCTCAGGTACGGGAGGTTTTGTATTTCCATGGCTAGAGATACTCAATTCCATATCATGCGCACGAGTTGCTAATTCCTCAAATGTTCGGGACTTTATCCCTTGAAGGATGTAAAGAAGTCCCCAATGCATGCCTTGGATGCACATCTCTACGGCAGATATTTCAGAAAGTCTATCCTTGCAATCTAGACTCAAAGAACACCACCGATTGATATAATCAACGACAGGCTCATCTTTCCATTGTTTGGTGTTGGTAAGTTCCATCATGCTCACCGTGCGCCGTGTGTTGTAGAATCGGTTGAGAAACTCTCTTTCAAGTTGTTCCCAACTATCGATTGACTCAGGTTCTAAGTCTGTATACCAATCAAAAGCATTTCCTTTCAGTGAACGAACAAACTGCTTTACAAAGAGGCCTCCTTGAGTCCCTGCATTCTCACACGTTTCTACAAAGTGAGCCACGTGTTGCTTAGGGTTTCCTTTGATGGGAGAGAGATGAGAGGCAGAGAAGTCCCACTGGGCGTGCCAGAATATGTGGACGACTAAATTTCTCGGTTCGAAATAAGTCAAACGAGTAAAAATAGTGTCACAAGTGCGAATTTGTATTGATGATTGTGTGGTATAATTCTCTGTGATTACAAAAGAGTGATCCTCTGATTCGATCTCCTTGCAAGACTTATTGATTTGGATTTGTGGTAATGTGATTGTGATTTGAACACAAAATATCCTTCAATTTGGTTGATGGATGGATTGAAGATTGTTGAAACAGAATTACAATGAATCTCTAGCTATGAGCTTGTTAGAAATCCTTTGTTCTTCACGTTCTTCGCGTTCTTCGTGTGTTCTTAATGTTCTTCGTCTTCGAAGGTTTGTGATGGAAATTCTTTGGGGCTTTAGAGGCTTGAATCCGTTGAACTTCACTGATTTGTGGTTTGTGAGGTTTCTGGAGGCTTTTGAGCTTGATTCCAGTGAACTTTGATATGTAGGAATATGATTTGGATGATTCCTCTTTGAATGTTCTTCGTATTTGAAGGTTTGTGGTGGAAGTTCTTCGGTGCTTTAGAGGCTTGAATCCGTTGAACTTCACCGATTTGTGATTTGTTGATGTTTTCGGACACTTTAGGCTTGATTCCCGCAAACTTTTGGATCTAGGCAGATGATTTGGATGATTCTGCTTCGAATGTTCTTCGATTTTGAAGTTGAAGTTCTTGAAGTTGCTAGAGGCTTCGGGGCTTGATTCCAGCAGAGCTTCTGGACTTCTGAATCTTCTCTGATGCTGCTTGTGCTTCAGATGGCTTGGTTGCCCTCAGATGGCTTGGTGCCCTCCTAAATGCCTCAGGAAGGCTTCTATTTATAGGAGTTTTGGGGTGGATGAGCGACACGTGGCGGAGTCTGACTGGTGACACATGTCACAATCTGATTGGTCCGCTTGTGTCATTGCTTACACGTGCGAGGCTGCTTGAGTCATCGCTTACACGTGCGAGGTTGCTTGGGTCATCGCTTACACGTGCGAGGTTGCTTGGGTCATCGCTTACACGAGCCGATGCATGATTGGTTCTTACATGACACTTGGCAAATTTCTGTTGGCTTCTGAACAGCAATAGTAAAACCTAGCAGCAGTATGTGGTGCTTTGTAATTGACTGTATTTTGTGGACTTGGTAGTGTGACGTGTCAGCTTGTGATAGGTCGGGAATTTTCCCTCTCTACAGATTCGCCAACCACCGTTCCTCAAATAGTTGTCGAAGCTAAATCGTCAACCACCGCAGCTTTAAGTTTTCTTAGAGAGAATTCGAGAGCTAAAGAATCCATGGAAATAATTTTTTTATCTAACTAAATGAATTGAGTTTTCGGCTTTTTTTTTTTCAAATTGCTTTATTTCGTGGGTTGAAAATTTTAGGATGCCTTTATTTTGAGGGTCGCCTTAAAGTGGTGCTAGAAAATGTAATATTTGAAGCCAAAACTCTCGTGAGAATGCTGGTAAAACCGGTTTACATTTTTTTTTTAAAGTTGTGTTAGCTTATTTCAAGGGTTTTAATGACCATTGAAATAAATTTAGCCGTACTCATTTGCTCAGACCTAATTTCAGTGTTTGTTTGGACCCTTGGAAATAGTGGGTCGAAACGAATGAAGTTTTTTGTAGTGCTATCAAGTGGGCAAGGGACATTGGTAGTATCTCAGGCTCATGGAGGAAATCTTGTACCTAAAATTTCCACCCCAAAAGATGTTTTATGCTCTGGCTAATTGTGGTCCACCTTTTCTGCTCTACACTTTTTTTTTAACTAAAACAATAGCTGGCCCTAAGTGTTTAACCTTGTTTGCTATAGCAACCAAATACAACTTCCAAGGATGTGTCATGTTTAGAAAATATCAACCCATGAATTTAGGCCACTTCATTTCCCAAATTATGCAAAAAAAAAAGCCAATCCTCTTACCTAATAAAAGCAAATCTAACCATAACCTCTTTGGTTGATACCTTGGGATTCAAAACCTCTTTTATTGAACAAAAACCAGTCACTTAGAACACCCTAAACTCAACACAACAAGTGTCAATCAAATTCAAAAGGAACTAACCACGTTTTACCCATATAGCTAAAACTTTAGATCAAAAGCTTATTCAGTAAGCTAATATTCTCACGATTCTAAAGCCAAGGGGTGGAATTATGGGTACAAGGGATCCTTCCCTCTCTTCCCACGACTTCTCTCAATTTTCGCTTCTCATTGACTGTGGGTCAAAGTTTCGGACATATGTTATTTTTATGCATTTTTGTTATTGACATTTTGATTTCTCTCTTGTTAAAGCACCATTAGCCTCTATTCACTAAATATTGGAATTTTGGACTTAATACTCTCCACAAATAATCACTTTCTAAAGAATCCAATGGGAAGATTTGAGTCATTCTAGCATTTTTGGCTCTTGTCGTAAAACGTCCCCAACAAGGACTAATAAAAGAAATAATTTTGAAATCTGAATAGAAGAGGTGCTACCCAAAATGTTTGGATGGTACAATTCGACCAAAATGTTTTCCATGTTCCAAAAAAAAAAAAAAAAAGAAAAAGAAAAAACCTTTTATGCAAAATGTTTTCCATGTTCCAAAATTTTATGCATTTCTTGCATTGGATACCAGAATGAAATCTATTGTAGTAGTAAACTTAATATTAACCTGCAGTATACTCTGCAGAAATATTCAAATTTACAAATATAATTGATAACTCAAACTCCAAAGTTTTTTTTTTTTTTTTTTTTTTTAAAAAAAAAAACTTGCAATTTAGCTGAATGCATAATTCCAAACCCTACTGACAAGTAAAGAATAGCAGCAAACATCTCCCCTTCGCACAAAAGAGATATGCTTGCAATTTGAGTAGAAAATAAAAACAAATAAAGTTTATAGCTTTCATGTAGGAAAGTAATCAAGATATGGACGGGAAAAAAACTCCATTAGCCAATTAAAGAATCCATTACAAGCTAGCAGCACAAAGAGACTTGCTTTGCAAAGTGAAGAAGACCTAAAAGAAAGACAACACATCGGTGAAAGTAAATAATATTCAAGAAGACAAATCTAGGAAAGAACTCCGAATTTTAAGTAAGGAATACTCTTCCAGCAGATTGCTCATTTTCACACAAAACCTAAAGCTAGGCAAGAACTTCAAATGCAAAGTAAAGAATACTCTACCAGACAACTAAATGTTGTAGAATAAAACATGATTATCAGAAAATTGTAGAAAAAGTAATGATCTATTTGGAATGAGGGGGAGTAGAGAGGAGTAGAGTAGATTGTTGGCCCAAAATTAGCTTATTTTCACCCTACTTCCCTCCACCCTTCTCCCTTTTCCCTCAATCCAAACAAGCCCCAAAATATTAGTATTCCCTTTTGTCATGCGTACCTTATTAAAAGAAAGCATTCAAAACATTATGGGGAGTCCAAACATATCTCAATAGTGTAATTATGGAGCTAATCAAATTCGTCAACAATGGAAGGCCACTTCCATCTGGAGAAGATTGAACTCACGAAGACCATCTTGCCAATCTCACTGTATCATCAAACCCTAGCCTAAAAAGCAATGATAAATATGCAAAGTAGCAAATTCAAATCATCTATCTTTCTTTAATACTTTATCAAACATCATATGCCATGTTCATCCAAAAAAAAAAAAAAAAATCACCATATGCCATGTGTTTATTTTTATTTTTTTCATTGTCAACTTTAGTTATTTTTTATAAGGAAAGTCAAACAAATATAAGATAAATTGTAATTGGTAGAACTCAAAATGGAATACAAAAGTAAGACAAAAGATTTATATTTGTAAATAGCAATTATAGCATAATAGAAATCATTTATATCACTTTTTGTGTTCCACTTTATGTTCTATCAATTAAAAGTTGTCATGTGTTTATTTTGTTCCATTTTAAACTTTGACTATTTTATAAGAAAAATTAAACAAACACATGACAAGTTGTGATTGGTGGAAGATAAAGTGAAATACATAAAATGGTACAGGGAATTTATATTCATTATAGCATCCTGAAAAACTCCATCGCACTTAATGCAAATATGCAATGCAATATGTTCCCTTCCCTTTCTAAGGCGGATCAAAATATTAAGCCCCCAATCATGGTCAAATCAGAATGACAACATCAATTCAATTAGAGAAATCCAACCTATGGGGCTCAATTTAAGGACTTGAGGAGATGCTTTATACAAGTATAAAAATACATTTATTGGGACTAGAGGTATGATTTTTTTCCTACTCACAAGAATTACACTTTCTTTTGAAAATCCCTAGCCGATTTTACCATTGCAGTGAAATCAATAAACCCCAATATATACTGATTTCTTTTCTTTTTCTTTTCTTTTTTTGGTAAACAAAAAATGGGTAGAAGGGGGCGACTATTGTAGTTTCCTTACTTGGATGTGACCATAGTAACACCTTATCCACTCCTGGGTGAGACCCTATACTTTCGGTTTGTGTGAGGAACTCACTTATTTTTTAGATCAACCGTTGAGATGGAAATGAGATATAAAGAGCCGACATACAACTAATTATTTGAAACCAAGGTTATCAGAACCAGACCGAACCGGCCGGTCGGACCGAGTTACTCGTGAACCGGTTACAAATCCGGTTTTTTATATGTGAAAACCGGGCATTTAAGTATTTTCAATGAACCTCTTGAACCGGGGTTCAACCCGAAAAACCTCCGGTCAAACCGGGTTACCCGTGAACCTGTTACAAATCCGGTTTTTTTATATGTGAAAACCGGGCATTTAAATATTTTCAGTGAACCTCTTGAACCGAGGTTCAACCTGAAAAATCGGCCGAACTGTGGGCCGGTTCAACCAGTCAAAGAGTTGACTTTTTTTTTTTAAATAGAGAAATCTTGAACCGAGGTTCAACCTGAAAAATCGGCCGAACTGTGGGCCGATTCAACCGGTCAAAGAGTTTACTTTTTTTTTTTAAATAGAGAAATCTTGAACCGAGGTTCAACCTGAAAAATCGGCCGAACTGTGGGCCGGTTCAACCGGTCAAAGAGTTGACCTTTTTTTTTTTAAAATAGAGAAAAGGGAGCTGTGGAGTTTAGAACTTGAGACCTATGCCTTATTTAAGACTCATGTCCAGCATCATGGCCAACGCACAACACATGTTGTTTGTGAACAACAATGAAGTGTATTATATTTATTATAGATTTATGTCAATTTTAATTTTTCAACTTATTCTATCACCTCTCTCTCAATTTATTAAATATTACTAAATTTATTTCCTTTGATTAATTCAATTTTGATTAAAGAATAATGCATTTGCATGTGAATTTACTAAAATAATCAAAAGTAATTTTTTTTATTTAATCAAAATAATTTAGACTTGTAGGATTATTATGAAATATATTTTTAATGCTTATTTATGTTGTACTATTTTATATTAACCTTATAATATCAATAAATTTTATTTTAAATTTTGTTTCAATTATTTTTAGATATTTTTAGTCAATTTTGCTACTATTTATATTTTTAAAATACCTTTATTTGTATTTTAATTAATTATTAAATTAATTATGGCATTATCACGGTTCGACCCCGGTTCTACCTCGGTTGAACCTCAAAAATCTTAAACCTCTCCCTTTTACGGTTCAATGAACGGTCTCGGTTTCAAAATCTTGTTTGAGACTTGAACCCAAGTTTTGAGACTTGTTGGCCTATTATCTTACCAACTAAGCCACCTGAATGTTGGTGTATATATATAGCAATTTTATAACGACACTTAGTACTGTTTTGTGCTATTAACAGCAGAAGATACCTCCTAACTTTCGTGGCCTTCCTAGGTGAAGGAATCTCACTTCCCCCAAATACTCTAAAAAGTGATGAGAGCAAAACTTTTTTTATAAAGCGTTGTTTGTTTTGCATCGGAGTAGTTACAGTAGTAGGAATATAGCCATATAGCCATGTTGAGGTATTTTTTGTCAGAAGAGAGGATGCTGAGGTTTCTATACTTGGGAAGTTTGGAATATTTGTTGCCTTAGTCTTTTTTTTTTTAAAGGAAACTTTAAAAAGTTCAATTTCGAAGCCAAAACACACACTCTTGGTCTCCCTCTCTCAATAGTTTTTGAATTTTATTTTTATTTTTCTTTTATGGAAAAAGTTTTGCCACAAATTTTTTTTTTTTTTTTTGAGAAAGTGTTTTGCTACAAACTTAATTGTAGTCTATGGCCACAACTCTTACTAAAAAATTAACATTACTATATATTTTGAAAATCTAACTATTAAATTTTATATTCTCTATATTCTTAACATGCATGTCAAATTTCGTACCAATCAGATGTTATTCACTACTAATGTAACTCGTGCTTACACACAAAAATGATAAATTGTAATGATGCTATTGATGTCAGTTTGGATTGTTAAATATATAGGACATTAGTTCGACCAAGATATTTGTAGGTACTAAAATGATTTTTCCTTGCAATTTTAATGATATTCGTTACGCCAAGTTTTTTATTACATTGTTGTTATGTATATAATTTTGAAAATCACTATTGGACACTACATATACAATATCATTCACTATCACTGTTTATAAAATTCTACTAAATACAACACAAAATTAAAAAAAAAAAAAAAAAAAAAATTGGTTCAATAGTATCTCCTAAATTGAATGAGAATAAGTGCATGGAATCATTTAGCTCAATACAATTTGTTACGTTCAAAATCTTCACATACAAAATATCTAAATAGAAATAGTATAAAAAATACACTCATTAGTTCAAAAAAGAAAAAAAAAAAAGGAAAAATCTAAACAATTTAATTTGTATGAAAAGTTAACAAAGGCAAAATCTAAATTTGATTCTAATCAAATTTTCTCTAAGCTAGGGTTTTCACACACACATACATATTACCTAAGTTTATTTATATTGGCTCCTCGTTTTCTATACTAAATTAACTCACTTGGTACAAAAATTTAAAAGCTTAGATTAGATGAGACACATGGCGCAAAATTAGACTCTAGTTGAATTCCAATTTGAAATCTAATTGGATTTTTTCTCAACTTTACCTATTAAATATATATTGTGGGGACGCAGGCCCAAATGTATATTGGGCCTTGGGCCTTGTCCGAGGAGGTCCCATGGTCTGAGAATAGATCAATAGCAAGGAAGATGTAATACTTCGAACTTCACAAGCAAACTGTGACTATAAAGGCTGGGAGAGGTTGTTTGAGGAGGAATATCCCCTCGGCTAAATGCAACGAAGATCAAGATATGCCTCCTGTCATCCAGAGTGACGTTCCAGGAGGTTCTATTGATAAAGACATGCATCATGAACGTACAGGGAGGATGGGAGCTAGGAAATATCTAAGGCAAAGATGCTACCACCGCATTGAATGCTCTGCAACTAACTTTCTAGCTGCATTTATGTGGAGAAGACCCATGAACAGTGTTGCCTTAGTTGCCCCAACTCACAGAGGGTCAAAGAAGGTGTCCGATGGGATAAGCACTCAAGTAGTGGCCTGGATGATCAACAAATGGAAGGCCCAGATCATTCAAGGGGAGATATATAATGCAAGAGACCCTCCCTGTGGAGGGGACCGAGAAAATCAAGAGAAAAACACTGTAGCAATCAAGAACTGAATTTGTAATCGAACTTGAAAGTAATATATAAGAACTGATCTTCTCAGATTGTGCCGAGGACGATTTTCTTTAGTTTAATTCAATCTATCTTCCTTTTCTTGTCATCTGAACCCACTTTACTTGTTGTCCAACTCATTTAAGCCCAATTTTTCAATCCACTTTCTACAAATTCATTATATTGGACTATTTGGGCCTACGTTCATTTATCATTTAGGCTAAGGACCCAAATTGCGTCCATGCGATTGGCGCTGTCTGCGGGAATTTATGGTGTTATAGTGAGTCTAAGGTTCAACTATAGTAGGTTCAAGTCCACAGCAGGCAGAATCTATGGGGTCCCAATGTGAAGATCATTTTGTCAACCTCGAGCGAAGAAAGGACCAGGAGGGGAGTGTGCATACTACCCATACTAGTAGGAGCCATTCTCGGGGTGATAGCCACCTCTCTCATGAGAAAAATACCAAAGCCATGCAGTTGGAGATTGATCACTTGAAGAGAAGGTTACGCCACGAATGGCGAAAGCAAACTCCTCCCAACTATGATGCCTCTTCTGATGATAAAGAGGATGGCAGCTATAAACGCAAATCAAGGACTCCTCCTAGTGAGTCTTTCTCATATGAAGAGGATTACCACCATGAGCGCAAAAACAGAAGCTCATCTTCTAAAGGCTTGGGAAATGATGCGATGAGCAGAGCACTCAACCAAATTTTCAGATCACCTTTCACGCGCAGAATTGAGGAAGGGAGACTTCCTCGGTGGTTCACTCAGCCATTCATCATGTACAATGGTCGTATAGACCCTGTGGAGCACGTAAGTCACTTCAACCAGAGAATGGCTGTACACTCCAGGAATAAGGCCTTGATGTGCAAGGTATTCCCTTCCAGTTTAGGGCCTGTGGCGATGAGGTGGTTTGATGTTTTGGGTGTAGGTTCTATTGACTCCTTCAAGGAGCTTACCCGAGCATTTGGGTCTCGTTTTATTACGTGCAGTAGGGTTCCTCGGCCCTAGATTCTCTATTATCCATGTCTATATGAGAAGGTGAGACCCTGAAAACGTACTTAGATAGATACTGGGAGATGGTCAACGAGATACTTTGACAATGTAGCCATCAGGACTTTCAAGGCAGGCCTACCTACAGAGCATGGCTTGAGGAAGTCTTTAACAGGGAAACCTGCTACCAGTGTACGCCATCTCATGAATCAGATTGATAAGTATAAATAGGTCGAGGAGGACCAGCTGCAAGGCAAGGGATAGGGTAAGGTTATCCCTCAAGAGATGAGAGATTTCAAGTCGGACTGCTACAACAATAACAGACCCCGAATGGATTTTGCTGGGCTATTTGGGGCTATGGCTCCTCAGGTGGTTAACACGGTGTTCCGAAAGCCAGTGCATAAAGTCTTGGAGAAAATAAAAAATGAGCCATACTTCAAATAGCCAAACAAGATGAGAGGAGACCCCATGAGGCGCAATCAAAGTCTTCATTTTCGGTTCCACCAGGAGCGAGGACACACCACCGAAGGCTGTAGAACTCTGTGGAATCACCTAGAGCAGCTAGTTAGAGATGGAAGGTTACAACAGTTTTTGTATCGACCTAGTGGGCAAGGGGACCAAGCAGGGTCGAGAGCTCAGGGGAACGCTTCTTCAAGGCCCCCTTTGGGTACAATTAATGTCATCTTTGCTGCTCCTAGGAGAATTGGCTCACAACCCTTCAGGGTGATGTCTGTACCTCGGCCATCCACTGAGGACTCTAATCCTCAGCCCAAGAGGGCTAGAGTGGAGGTCTGACCGGCGTTGAGGTTTTTGGACGAAGATAAGGTTGGAACCATACAGTCACATGATGATGCTTTAGTGGTTACACTCAGGATATGAGGGTATGATGTGAAAAGAGTGTTGGTTGACCAGGGCAGCAATGTTGAGATTATGTACCCTAACTTATACAACGGGCTGAACATAAAGCTTGAGGATTTGACAACAAATGATTCACCCTTGGTGAGCTTTGATGGAAAAGTTGTCATCTTAAAGGGCCATATTAGATTACCAGTACAAGCAAGTTCGAAGGTAGTAGAGGTGGACTTCATTGTTGTGGACGCTTATTCTCCCTATACGACCATTGTGGCAAGACCCTGGCTCCATGCCCTGGGTGCTATATCTTCCACCCTACGTTTAAAGGTAAAATATCCGCCCAGGGATTAGGTTGAAGAGCTTGTTGGGGGTCAATCCATGGCTAGGCAATGCCTGGTAGCTGTAATTATGCACCAGCCTGTAGCTAAGTCCTCAGCCCCAGTTGAGAGAAGCTTATAGCAATCAATGACTCCAGTGTTGCCCACAGAGGAGGCAGCCTGTTGTGAAATTTTAAAGTACTTGCAAGTGTACGAACCATACCGAAGTATAGTTTGACAAGAACGAGGTCGAACCCACAGGGACTTGAATGAACGTAGGAAAATTAATTAAACCTTAACCAAATTAATCCTAATCTAGTTTAATAAAAATTGGTTGTTTGCAATTAAATAAACTAAACAAATAATTAAACTAAGCAAAGATATAATATAAAGTAGTAAAGAGATGTCAACAATCTAGAGAAAGGAATTAAGGTTTTGGAATCCACCTTGTAAGTCATATCAGCATATATTTATGATCATTAATTTTTTCCAACCACTACATGGTAATCTAGAAATCAATCTTGCTACCATGGAAAATATTCTCATTAAAATCCTTATTTTAAAAATCAAAAGCAT